>JACBWW010000004.1:6012386-6083220 GCA_020086605.1 Lanius collurio
TGGACATGCGGGTGGCTTTGGGTTGGGTGGGTTGCGTATCTAGCAAAGTGCTCGCAGGTCAGGGCAGACACTTCTTCACGGCGTCCCAGGAGGAGCCAGCAGTACTTTTCTGCACCTGTCAAGTGACAAACAAACACCAGCCTCTCACGGGACTAGGTCTGGCAAAATCCTTGAGTTGAGGGCTGAAGTGTCACCTCACGGGCATGGCCAGGTGACCTGTGTGCTGCCCGCAGAGTGGACATGCGGGTGGCTTTGGGTTGGGTGGGTTGCGTATCTAGCAAAGTGCTCGCAGTACGCAGGGCCGAAAACTGACTGGCCACTTTCAGTCTTCACCCAGCAGAAGGAATTTATGGCCTGTAAATTCCTTCCTGTTAATCCAGATGGAGGCACGTCCCAGAACTACAGAGCTTAAATGTAGTTTGGTGTCTCTGCTCAGAATCTTGCTGCTGCATTGTTGCAGGGTTCCCAGCTTGCAGCATGCACATAATTTCCTTACCAGCTTCCTCACCTCACTACTCAGAAAGTGACATTAGTTGTCCAAAACGCTGAACACTGCCCTCTGCTATGCAAATGTGATTCATGCATCTCTGAGCTGCTGCTACAGTTGCCACTCACCCAGGTCTCTGTCACACTGACTTTGGGACATGCAACTCACCATGCTTGTGGGTCCTGAGTGCCCCATTTTTGCCTGTGGCCAATGCCAGGTCTCTGGCAGATTCCCAAAGACCCTGAGGACCAACAATTCCCCCAGGTGCAGTTCTTGCTTCTCCAAAAGTGACTGTGCATGTCTGTGCCTCCCTCTCCTCCACACCATCTAACATCTGCAAGATGAAAAAATGAATGCTGAGCTTCCTCATGGGAGGCTAGACAGCTTGCTTCGTTTTTATTACAAGTTACAACTTATTACAAGAACCCTAAATAAAAGGCAAAATTAAAATCTCATTTTATTTTTTTTTATCTGGTTCTGAATAGGCTAGTTTAGATCAATTTAATCAGATGTCTAATTTGCAGTGCCCTGCTGCATCGTCTTTAGTTGGAATCAACAGCTAGGTAATCCAACATTTTAGCATCTGAAGAAGAAATGTATGCTCCAGCCCTCATAAAGCCACGTTCATCCACTAGCCTGATTAATAACTTCTTTGGCATTCCATGGTGCTCAGTCCAGGGAAAATTACTGAGTAGATATTTACTATATTGTCAAACTTATTTTGAACTATTCATGTGGGCCTCTCACCACCTCTCTGTGCAGTTATGCAATCCTGAAAACCACAAATTAAAGCCTCTAAAGAGACGCAATAACAAATTGTGGTAGCTCTGAAGAAACCCCCAGGAAAAAAAATTGATCTCTCAAAGTGACCTCTTCAAACTATGCTGACAGACAAAAGCCTGAGTAAACAGATGGGTTTGCAACCCTGAATATCAACAAACTTTGCTCTACTAGATCAGTGAGAGATATTCTGAGGTAAAAAAGATATCTGGTCTTATATACTCTACTTGTAGCTGGACAGGGACTTTGGAAATGACTTTTTCTCCATTCCCTGGATACAGCTTTGCTTTGTTTTTATAGTTTGAAGGAAACCTTTGAATTGGGGTTTCCTATTCAGCTGTGGATACAGCAGAGACCTGAAGCATTTTGCTTCACTAGCCCACTGCTACACTTTCCTGCCACAGGAAAATTCCAGCTTGTCCTGTGGCCACTGTTTCATGGTGAATCAAACGGTGGCTCTGCATGGCCCTACAAGCCATGCTCTGACATGCTCAGCTGGAGTGCAGCATTCACGTGTTAACTCCGTGGGAAAGGGTGGAATTCCTTCTGCAGCCCCCTGGTTCTCGGGAGGTTTGAAGTGATGTCTTGCTCCTGGTTTCACTTCTATGTTAAGCTGGATGGTTTTCAAAATGCTGTGTTTTCACTCCGGTAAACCCCCTCTCTACTTCCCAAGGGCTGTACCTCCCAGTTGGAGCTTGGATTATTTTTAGGTGTGTGAAGGTAGTCAGTCTTTCTAGGAATCCATATCACTGATATTAATAGTATGGGAACTTATGCCTTCCTGTACACTGAGGGTTTCATAGAATATATCCTAAAATATGGGTTTTACAGTGGCACATCTGGTTATGGGTGGTTTTTACTCTTCTGCATGTGGTCTGTGGTTCAGCAGTCACTAACTTAAAAATACATAAGTTTGTGTGTGTGTGTCCTCGCACAAGTGCACATACATGGTTCCCATTATTTCCTTTTTTCTGAGAACTTTATAGCTGTAGTTTTTCTTCATTTGATAAATGTAATTTATAACTCTTTTAAAGTTTTTTTTTTTCGTAAACAGGAGCTACAAAATAAATTCAGCAACTTATAAAAGCAAAACCTCAAAAAGCTGAAATTAAAACCATCAGGTCTGCTTTGATGTAGAGGATGTGTTGAAATGGTATATTTACATGTTTATTTTCTATTTTATAATTTCCTGCACAAAGGCATGCAAGACTTTCTGACAGGAACTGAAATGTATTTTGGAGGAGTTCCACCTCTCATGTCATCTAAGCTCCATGTTGTTAATGTGGTAGAACTCTATGTGAAGGAAATGAAAAAGACTTTCCTGAAATAAGAGCTGGACAATTTCTACTCATATAAGTGGCTACCCAGTGACTGAAGAGAGGTGCAGTGGTGCAGTGGTAAATTACTCACCTTTCTGGTATCTGTAAGAAGTGGGTAAATGTTATATTGCTGAAATTGGTGGTGGATAAACTCCATTTGCAGATGTTTGCTTGTAGTGACACCTCTGGAAAAAAGTTACCATATGCGGGAGTCTGTGCATGGGTCTGGCTGTCTCTGGAGCTGCCTCTCTCTTAATCTTTCACCACTTTTAGATGACACCTGTTTTTCTTTTCCTCCCTTCTGCCTTTTTTTTTTTTTTAATAAAATATATATGACTCAGAAAAAACATACAAAGCCAAGTACCTAGGCAATGCCTGGAGTAGGTTTGAGTATGGAAAGAAAAAAGTGCTGTGCTGCAGATTCATCTATAAAATCACTAGCAGAGCCATGGGCTTTGAATCTCCTACCCACCCTGTCACTCTTGCCTTCGAATACATGACAAGTGTGTCATATATGACAAAGAGGTTCCCAGCATTGAAGCTTTAAAAACTTTTTTCCCTCAGTTTTTGCCGACTGTGGGTTGAACTGGGAAAGAGTTGTTTAATTTGGAGGGAGGACTGATTCCACAGCCACAGGTCTGTTAGTGCAATGCTCAAGTCTCATCCTAAGTGGAAACCAACACTTTCTTGTGTCTGTGAGCCAACTACAAAGGCTTTGCCATGTGACCAAGTGTGCAGTTCCCATGGTGTGTTAGTGGGTTTCTGCACCTGCCTCTCCATGGCAGCTCCCTAGTGCCCCTGTTTTGCCAGCTGCCTGTCAGGCTGGGGTAGAAACTATGTAACCAAAAGGTTCTGGACTAAAGAATTCTGGTTTTAAGCCCAGATAGTTTTGGTGAGTGAGTTTACTTTAGAATCCCTAAAATAGTGTCTAACAGCATAATTTTCAGTGCAACTTGAATGACAAAAGGTGCAACTTTCCATCCCATTAATCCTTCCTTACTTCTGCTTGCACTGTGCCTTGTGCCTCGGTGATCCTGCAGTGACCTTCAGTGACATACTTTGGGGTCTAAGGGGGCAGAAGAGCTTGGCTTTAGAAAAAAAGAGTTATTTTCTGACATGTTATTTTCCTGAACTTGCTAATGATGAAAGGAAATGGTCACCTGTGAAGCAGGGGAAGCAAAAGAGAAATGGCCACAGCTTGTGGCCAAGGCAGGGCTAACAGGACCACCCCATCAGACTGATTTAGGAATATCATCCATCCATCCCGGAGTGGAATTACCTAGTGAGATGTGTTAAGATCTTCACTGCAAGTTTCACTGCAAATGTGTGTAGTCTTACCCTTTTGCCTAGTGGAATAGCATAGGAGACATACAGTAGGTGACAGTGGCTGTCACAAGGTCCAGCTGGGCAATGTAGCGGGATGGAGTGCACAGCTGGCTTCTGGGGGGAGCCAGCAATATCACCTTCAACAGCAGCTGCTAACACACTTCCATCAGTGGGAAATCAGATTATCCAGAACTCCCTGTGCCAAGCACATCCCTGCTACCCATCAAGCAAACTGCTTGAAAGCTGCTGTGGCTCAAGAGCACAGGCTGGACCCCCTGGTAGTACAGTATAATTACAGTCATCTGAATGGTTTGCTCTGCAGCAAAGACAAGAGTCTAGTCCAGAAGTGGAACCCCGTAGAGTAATACTTAAGCAGCGACTTTATACACAATGAATACAGATGAAGTCCTTGGCAGAAAACAGAAAATACTTCTTCCATTGTCTTTGTTTCAGGTGTGCTGTAGATGAGGATAAGGAGATGCAATTTGCTCAAATCTAAATCTCTTCTAAGAAGATTGTAACAAAATTCACCATGTGCAGTGTTCTACAACAGAATGTGTTTCAGCACATGACATAAAAATTCAATACACTGAGGCTGTTTAGAGAGATGGGCACAGCAGGCTGATAACTCAGGTTAGTTTTTCATCATTTAAAAGGCAGCCTAGCAAGAGTAATTTTTCAATATGTTACTGGGACTGTTTTGATTTGAAAGACTGAGTCCAGCCTCTGTCAGGATAAAGGGAACACCACTCCTCTGAGATCCTCTGCCATGGGGGGAGAGTCTCACTGCTGCCTGGCAGCCTTTGTCCCAAGGCTGGTTCTCAGAGCCCCAAGGTTTGTGTGATGAAAGCTGTGAATGATCAGCAGCAAAACTCCTGGTGCTTTCCTTGTGATTGTGATTTTGCCCGAGCCATGTAGTATGATAACAAACAAAAGGAGATCTGAAAACTGAGGGTCCAGTATTCATCATCTCACTTTCCTTAGCAAGTGCCATAGAATATAAAGAGTCTGAATAGAATACAATTTAATAATTCTCAGGTTTTAAGGTGATTGCATGTGGCCTGCCTGAAATGATACACGTTTGAATTTTCAGTCTCTAACAGAGGGGAAGGTAGGAAAAAATAGCATTAAAAAAAACATGTATTCAAGGAAAATCTTTAGGGATCATGTATAGGATAATCTTCCTCAGGGTGACACTCATTTTCTACAATATAATGGTTTTATCCAGCAGTGGTTTAATGGTTTTGAGTAAGCTGAAGGTGGCGGAGCAAACACTTGAGTGAGAATGGAGGAGTTTACTCAGAAAGGCAGGAGTATCAGCCTACTTTGAATATAGAATGGAGATGATTATTCTGCTGACCTTTTATCCCCACCATCACTAAAATGTATATTATGAGCATAATGGGGCCTGGTTTTGTGTCAATGATTGCTGTAAGCATGACTGACTCGTTCGAAGCAAGCAGCATGCCAAGCAGGAGGCTGGAAGGCACCATTTCTGTGCACGGAGGCTCTCATCAAACAACTTTCTTGCTTTAAGCCTTTTATTTGAGCATAAATGTTTGTGAAGTTTTCCAGTGATTTTTTTTTCCTGGCATTCACCCCATGACTCTCATTATTTTTAGCCATGTAAAATGGCATTATGCAATTGCTGAATTTGTTTCTTTCAGCCCATGATGATTTATAAGACTTAATTTCCAGGATACTCCCTTGAAGTTACCTTCTCTTTGTGACCTCAGGATTTCTCTTCCCAGACCTCTGGTATTTATTTTTACTATTTCTGTGGTCGAGGTTTGGCAATGTTGTTTTGGATTAATGACAAACATACATAAGAACTGGAAGGAATACATGTCTTAATATCCCAATTTAATGTGTGGATTGTTTATCAATAGTAGAAAGAAGTTTCTGGACAGATTTAACACAGCCTAATAATAGGCCTCTGCAGCCAGATAGAAAGATTTTGATATATCTGAACTGCATGTAATTCTTCACTTGTTCCAAAATAGATGAAATTTGCTTATTTTATATTGCAATGCAGTATTTCTTTCTCAGACTTTGCCCAGAAAGAATTGGAAGTGGACGTCAGTTAGTTTGGACAAGTATGCATTGTTTATATGGAATATTTTAATTGACATGAAATTGTGTAAACCTTCTAGCTCCTCTGCTCTTGGATGAAGAAAAGATCTTTGGCATAACGAGACCCTGAATTTCTCTTCTATTTTTACTTTTATGCAGGAAATTGCAAATAATTTAACGCACAAATTAAATTACTCAGCATTTTACTCAGTTGTTGAATTTTCCTTGTAAGCAGTATATTTTTTCTTTCATCATATACCCAGTTACTTTTTAACTTGCATCTTCTTATTTTTGATTTCTGTGTATATTCTCATCTACCTTCATGGTTTATTTACTCAGGCTTAATTCCTTCTGTACACAGCCTACTGTGAATAAAGTGTTCCTTTGAAAATGATTAACTTTGCACTTTGTTTACAGTGTAGTCTTGCAATGTTATATCTGATACTCATTAGCAGGAAAACAGAAATAAGAGGAGAAACATTAGTTATCACGGCAAATCATTTTGAATTCACTGGGATCAGGATCTGACCTGAAATGTTTAGGTTAATTCAACAGCTCAAGTTGATTTAAAGGGTCTCAATGTTTATGCCTAACAGTGTGTCCTCCTATGACTTTTTATTTTTAACTACTCAACAGTTCTCACTTTCTGTGAATTTTAAAGTTATTCTTAGACTAAGCAATATAGTCTCTTCACAGAGAAAAACTGTGACAAGCATATCTGTGTGATACAGCTCATAATTTCTGAGGGCACATCACATCTACCTGAAGATCTAGCAGGAAAAAAACCAACCAAAGATGAAATGGTAACTTTTAAACTTAGATATGAAATTTTGGGTTCCAATGCACTGTCTTCAATGTGTGAATTATTCTGGATACCTGGAATGGTCCGCCCTTCCCAGTGGAACTTAATAGCAACAATATGAATCCCTTGCTACTCTATCTTACTCGAAACCAAGTCTGAATTTCTTAAAACAAGAAAATGCTGCCCTTTTTTAGAAAAGTATTAATAACTCATTTTAAAAATGGGAATCATATACTTGCATATGCAAATAAAATGGATCAAAGTGATCTAAGTCCACTTGTAAAAACGGGAAAGATCTCTGAAATGCACATTTATTGAAAGCAAACCCCAGGTTTGTTAGGTAATGAGGAAATAGTTTTTTAAGAACAATTATGTTGTATTTGGAAAACCTGACATTTTCTCTCTTAACTAATTTTAATTGGCATTATGCTCCCACTGAGCCAAAAATCTTCAAACAAGGAAGACAGCAGCAAAATATAAACTAGGAGTAAAGAATCTTAGCTGATGAAATCATAAAGAAAAGCCTCTGAAGCCTTTCTTACAAATACCTTGTTCAAAGTGAGGCGCTCCTTGAGCAGTTGTGGCCCATGCCTATTCCTTGGCCTTTCTACAGTTGTTGACATTGCACTGCCAATGAAGCAGCTGTCACTTTTTACCAGCATAATGCCTGCCAGCAGCTGGCTCAAAAGTGCTGCTTTTAATTAAATTTCTGATTTCAATTGGATTTTGGTTTGCAGTTCACAGCTAACAGAGATTTTCAGGGTGGGGTCTTACAAGGCATCTACGGGTGTTTCAGACACCTCGGTGGCATAGAGATCTGTTCAGAAAAATCAATCATCACCTTAAAATTAGTTACAGTTTTCCTCCATTACTTGAGAGAACTCTTCCAGGATCTCACTGCTATAATGGATAGAATTATTCATATTTTCAGCTTAACTGTATCTATGGCATAATTACACTGCTTGTTGGTGTGCCAACATTGTCTCTTTGCCGAGGCAGTTATCCTGTTTCCCTTGTCTCTGTGAGTTAAATAATTGTAGAATCATAAGTTTGGAAAAGACCTTTAAGATCATTGGGGGCAGTCCTACCCCCTTGGGCACTGCTCAGCTGGGACTAACAAGGCAAAATGTTGTGGGGTGCGTCAGCACTGACGGGGACAGGCAGATCCAAGCTCTCTGTTCACAATCTCAGTGAGCTGGGAAACAAATTGGCCCTCTCCTGGTGCCTGTAGGGCTACAGCAGTGTAATGCTAAGCCTGAGCTGGTGAGTTCTGCTGGAAACTTCATTAGCACTGATTTAATTCAGGCTGTGTGGATTCTGGGACAGTATGAGGCCAACTGAGGCTCACATTGGTCTGCACCTGTTTGTTCAGATGTATGCACAGTCTGCTCTCATGAGATGGATTTTCCATTTCTCTGATCCTTCTAGAAGCAATTTACTGCACCTGTTTCATGGCAAGTCCATTTCCCTGCATCATATAGGAAGGAATTAATTGGAGAACAAAAGATGGCTCTACCCTCTCCTGCTTTTCCTTGCATTAGCACTGCTTGGCACAGCATATGGTCACTGGTTCAGCACAATCATTCTCATCAGTCAGGTTGACATCTGGAAGTCACAGACAAACACAGATGCAGCGTGACAGCTGAACACCTGGGCAAGGAACGTGGCATTTCAGGGACATGCTGGGTGTACCCTACATGTGCTGTGTTATTGGAGCACTGCTGTGTGATATGGCTTGGACCTACCAGAAACCCAAAGGACAAATGAAAACTTTGGGCACATTTTGTTCTGAAGCCTCTCTTGTCATATCAGCCAACACACTGTAGAGTCAACCCATCTTGGTGAGCCCGGTGTGACTGAAGAGGCTCGGATGGATCATGTACTCGCTGGCCATCTGTGTTGTTCACATTTCCCACAGGCTGGATTTCCTGCCCATGCGGTGCATGGCATGGGATTTCCCAGGCACAAACATGGGAGCCCAAGCACATGCTCGGGGGCTGTGTGACAGGGCTGTGGCTGTGGAACTACCCCCATATGGAGCACAGCTGTGTCTGTCCTTGAAAGGAGTGACCTAAATTTTACACAGTGACGTATGACCAGCACATCCCTCACTGCTGGAAATACCCCATGTGTTTTTGAACTGTACTTGTTTACCATTGCTGCCTCTCTTTAGGGGCTTATACTAACCCTGACTTTGATTGAACCATCTAAAGTTTTCTCCTCCACGTGCAGCTGGCAAGTGCCCAGTTTATTGTGATATTTTTTTGCTGCCAGCTTTATGAATTTGAGCAAGGCAGTTCTGGATTTCATCCTGTTCATACTGCTTCAGTCCTTGAAGTTGTTTAGTTCTTCCAGTGAAACACTCCAGTCTTGTTCTGTACTCAAAAATTTCATAAGGTTGTTCCACATTTTTGCACCCCAGTGTTCTATGTCATGTATATGGTTTGCTGACCATATTCTTGTATTTTCATTTGATCATGATAATAAGCAAACAGCAGATAACCTTAGCTGATGTAACTGTCACAGCTTTTGCTATCAAAATAGTGCTGGTAGTGTTCCCAACTAAGGTTCTGCCAGAATGTAATTAGAAATGTACCTTTAAAATGTGATCTTTCTTTAACTAATGTAAACATCCTTTAAAATAATTCCAAAGGCTTTGCTTAAAAATAAAACCGTGCTTATGAAACACTTACTTTTAGACCAAATTAACACTAAGGATGTAACATAATATTAAAGGTGCTACATTATTAACGGTTTAGATTTCCATTATGAAGAATATTTGCCCTTGTTTAACTCAGCTGCAACTTTTTCCTATATAAGGAATCATTTATGTTGGAAAAGAACTGCAAGATCATGGAGTCCAACCTGTGACTGACCACTGCCTTGTCAAATAAGCCGTAGCACTAAGTGCCACATCCAGTTGTTTCTTGACCATCTTCATGGATGATGACTCCACCACTTCTCTGGGAAGTCCATTTCAATGCTTGACAATCCTTTCATTCAATACTTGACAACCCTTTCAGAGAAGAAATTCTTTCTGATGTCCAACCTGAACCTCCCCTGGTGCAGCTTGAGGCCATTTCCTTTTCTTCTCACTGGTTGCTGTGAGAAGAGGCTGATTCCCAACTGGCTACAATCTCCTTTCAGGTAGCTGTAGAGGGCAATAAGGTTTCCTTTGAGCCTCCCTTTCTCCAGGCTAAACAACCCAGCTCCCTCAGCTGCTCCTCATATGACCTACAGTGACCCCAGCTATGGTGACAAAGCAGACACCTCTTTCTTGAGCCAGATGCTAAAGAGATACTGCAACAATCAATCCTGGCATCAGTCCGTTCCAACATTGGTGTTGAAGTTGGCCTTTAAAGCAGTTTTGTACTGCCAGCCTAATAACTGGGCATTATGTTGCTATTTTTTCTATGCCACAAGGGTTGTCTGGTTCCCATCCCCTTTCTCCAGCTTTCTGACCGTGAAGGAAACTGAAGAAATATAAACCAAATGCAGTAGTGCATCTGAAAGCAGTCTAGGTAACGACTCCAAGAGACAAGCTGGGCCACATATCGCATATGTTCAGCACTGATGATTGAAGTGTTGACATTGTCATGGTGACAATTAAGAAGCAAGAAGGGGAGGATCCTAGATCTGGCTGATTTAATGGAAATATTTTGGTTCTAATATCCATGTCTTGGTAAGAAACACCCAAATTTAGTCCTAGCATGAATATGAACCCTTTTTAGGGGGAACAAAGCTGGAAAAGTGTGTGTACTGAGAAAACGGGAAGGCGTCCTGTACTGACCAGCTCTGTTTTTTGAAAGCAGCATCTCATCTGGATAATCAGGACAGAAGTTGCTTAGCTAGTGGGTGCCACCATCACTTTGGCCAGTTGGTCTTCGACTGGAGATGATGAAATTCGACCATGTGGCAATAGGAGGCAGTGACGCAGCCTCCAGCATTTAATGAATCACTTTTAAATGTGTTTGGAACTTTTTCTCATTTCTAGGTTCCAATCAGTCAGAGAAGGATTTTATAAAACATTCATCCTCCATTCCATGGGTAAAAATGATTTACCAAAATGATTTGATGTTTGATGCATTTTTTTTCTTCATTAGGAGATCAAGCCATAATCTGTTAAACACCTGCAAGGAAGTTTCCCAAAATGACCTGATATGACAAATACAGTTATAGACTATAGTTGAAGAAGCGCTTACTTTCACAGCTTTGGGAACTGTAGCAACTGAAAACATTTTTTTCTGAAAAGTTCTGGCATCAACTTTTTTGCTCTTACAGAAAGTTTTTAGTATAGAATTAAGGTTGCATGAGTATATTTCCTAGCACTAAACATTCTAAAAATAATACAGGATGATAAATAAGATGACATTTAAATTCAGTACAGTGCTCACTGTCATCAAACTTTGTAACCACAGCCCTCTTGTATAGATATTCAATTTAACAATACACCTCCTTTGATTCACAGCTCTGAATAGTTGAAAAATCCTCACTTAACGATTGCCCCTGACCCCCAACTGATGCCTCTTCTTGGTTTTAAAATCAAGAGTCAAACATGGTTAGAAGGGAAAAAGGGATTTTACCTTGGTATTTATTTTAAGGATTCTTAGGTGCACTATGTCTGGGTCAAATGCACTGAAATGCACACCACAATGCACACTTCCAAAAGATCTGGTATAACATTATATGTCTTAATAATTAGTATATCTAACAAAAATTCTCTAATGAGAGGCTTGAATGAGCCCCTCCCTCCAAGGAAAAAAAATCTTTATGGCATCACAATAACTTGCCATTTGTTTGAATGGCATTCAGTGAGTAAGCACTTGAAGCAGTGTACCTCTGCACACGTCAGTAATGTTTGTGTGAGGTTTAATTTAGCACTGTATATTATGTCTCAGCCTTCACTTTCTGGGAAAGGTAATGTGAGGATATTGTTTTACTAAGTAAGGACTACAAAATTCATTTTTTACTGCACATTAATTTGATGTACCATTTTTAAATTTTGGATGGATTTTTGCCATTCAGCTGCTGAACAATGTAATTTTGGAGTTCAGCCTAGGTGTTTGTGTCCTGAGGTACATGAGGATGGCAGTACTAAAGAGGTTGTTAGCAGCTTTCTGACAGATCAGATATCTTGTGTGTTTGGGATGAAGTCACTCCTTTCTACATAAGACAGCTGTTCAAATGCAGAATTCCTCTCCCCATGTGCATTTGAAGTGTGGGGTGAAAAATTTTTACTTCCTCTTCTGCTGTAATTGAGCTAAGTAGAACTGCCCTAGAATTTGCTGTATTTGTAACTGGATAGTGGTATAAATGCCCAAAATACAAGTCTTCTGTTTAAAATATATCTGATAGGTTTTTCTTTTGTTTGTTGATGTTTTTGTTTGCTTTTGTTTTTGTTATTTATTTTTTAGTAGGAAAAATGAAGTGCATTAGGTTTTTTCAGCTGGCCCGTTTGATCTTTCCCAGCTTGAACATAAAAATGTCGCAGGAACCTGTGAGTAATCTGAAACACAAGGTGTGACTAAGGCAAATTTTCAAGGCCATTCTGAGACATAACATACTTTTAAAAAAATTGTTGTAAGTCCTAGTGCAAGCTGGCATGCCTCAGTAATGGTGGTGTTTTGAATGGTACATCAGAAAGTGCCGAGATGAATATAAAGCATTGTGTCTCTTTTCATTGCTGGGCTTCATTAGAAGGCCATGGACATCAGTTCTGACTTAGCAGCATCTCAGTCTCCATCTCTGAGTACTGCACTTCTTCTTGTTACACTTTCTTCCCACGATTTAATGTCATTTCTCCACAGTGGCTCTTCTCCAAGCTGTGCCACAGTAAGGATGGGTAGATGTTCATCTGCTTGTGGACCACTGGAGACCAGTCTTCACCCAAATGTAGCTGCCGACCTACTTAAAGACAATGCTAATGATAGCCACAGATCCATGGTTGCTGAGTGCCTTATGTGCTTGTCCAAGAGGGATTCACAGACCTATCAATGCACTGCACTCAATAACCACAAGTTCATAACAATTTTTGACTATTACTAATATACTACAATACAAATGAATGTGTTAACAGTGCCGTTGTTGTTTGGAAGCAGCAGTATTGCTTATGAGAGAAGAGTTTCTATTTTCGTACCACAATTATCACATATTACTATTCATTTAAATTGAAATAGAAACAAAAAGTCACTCAGGCCATAGAATATGGACATTTAATATGTCTCTTATACATCTATTTTCTAATTTTAACTTATTTAACTATGAGTATTTTTTTCTCTCACTCTGTACCCATTAATTTCCTTCAAAAATGATTGGTTTTTTTGAAATATAACTTCAAAAGAGAAGTGTGATTTTCCCAGCATGCTGAAATCTTGGGTGGTATACAGTGTTGTCACTAGCCATATAATTTAAAATTAACACCATTGACAAATGCTGCTTTAAAGCTTCTATTGAAAAATCATAACATGTAAGTGCGGTAGGGCTTCCTTGGTGATCTGGATTTACATTCGTTTAATTTACAGTTAATAACTGGAGAGATCTTGTTATAGCTTGATTACTCTTCTTCAGTATGCCCCTTGTTTTGTATCCCATTATTCATTCAAAGACTTTAATTAAATGAATCAGAGTATAAGCTCACATTTGCTGCAACAATCACAATTCCCCATAGATAATTTTCTTTGGCTGGTCTTGCTGGGATTTCCAGGAAAGTTCCCAGAAACTGTTTCACAGAATAGAGGGATTTCTCTTTTTAAAACCCTTTTTTGGTGTTACACAAATTTGAGCCCAGAAGAGTTTAATTTTTGAGAAATAACCATGAATACTACATGCATGTGTGAGTCTATAATAACAAAATCTTCAGAATAAATTGCGTTTAAGTTGAATCTTATTTGATTTTTTTGTGGTTGGCTTTGGAAACATTTGGTAGTTATTTTCCATTGAAATTCACATCCTCTTGGGGCAGCAATGTGTTTAAGTTCTTCTGTTATTTCTGCTCTGTAATCTTAATTTTAAAACTTATTTTCAAATTTTTTCTGTTTGCTCTGTTGTTTGTACTTATCTTTCACCTGGCAATAAATAATTCTGCATTTGGTATTGGTGGTCTTGGTCTTAGTGTGCATGTATTTGTATTGAAGGGCTACAATATATAGCCAAGTAAATAGCATTGTTCTTTATTTTGAGAAAGAGAGAAGGAGGGTTTCTAATTTATATCCATATTCCTGAAATAAAAATGTGACCTCTCCATTCAAGAATGTGGCTGTAAATTTTCAAAATTACTTGTAAGGCTTAGGTGACCCATTTATAGCTGCCTAAACTGGGATATTTTTAAGAAATAAATTTTTAGAGAATAAGGTTCAACAATACAGCAATTTGGACAGGACAAGCTGGCCCCAAAGAACCAGTAAAACTCTCAACTGCTGTCTGTGAGTGCAGTGCAGTTCCCTTGGTTTCTGTTGCTTTTGTTGGGTCAAGATGCTTGATTGCTTGATTCTTGTTGGACATTAAATAATACTGATTCATGCCTCAGTGTACTGTCAGTCTGATAACAGGCATTAAATAGATGAGGCACATGGGATGAGTCAAAAGGGAGAATTTGTTTTAGGATTTTGAGGGTTTTTTTTGCTTATTAACAATTAATTGAAGACATTTCTATGAGAGCAGGTGAAAGCTTCCTCCAAGCACGCAGCAGACTGACTAGGTACAAGTCAGCTTGAATCCAGAAGCTGTGTCACTGTGTCAGTGTTCCACTATTCAGTGGGAAATGGTAGCTCAGGCAAAGTCACCTGTTTGACAGTGCTGCACAATGTTCTGCTAATGCATGGTTATAGATGCAAAAAGGGCTAAAGCAGAGAAATTCTTCAGCTTTCTCTCACAACTATGTGGGAAACTCTTCTTTCACATGCAGCCTAAGGAAAACAGACAGGATGTTAAGTAAACTACCTTTCTGTCCTTGCACCTGTTATTTTTCACAGTATTCTTTTGGGAACACTAAGACACGTTTTGGATATGGGTGTCTTACTGTCCGACCTATCACCTTCGAGAGGTGGTGGGTCAAGAAGCCAATCATGAATTTTCTCCAGCAAACTATGTTATAAAAGGTAGATTTTTCATTAAACTTGGCTTCAGCCATTCATTCCTACCCTAAGTCTGCAGTTTCTTTTTTGCTGCTGTCTGAGGTCTTCAGCGACACTGGGTTGCTTCTTGCCAGCCTAAAAGGGAAGAGTGACTCTGACTTCTCACACATTCACAGACATGAATCCATTTCTGTGAGTATCAAAGGCTTATTCTGAGGGTCCTCAAAGCACTCCAGCCATCTCCAAGGAGGTTTGTATCACAGCCCAAGAGCTCTAACCAGAATATATTGAGGCTAAGTGTCGTACCTAGGAGCTCCAGCTAAAATATGGTTTCAAATGGCAAATACTAAGTAAGAAAGAGATCCTGTCAACAATCCTGCTTCCAAAACTTGAGCCTGAATTGAGAGGAAACTTAGATGGAAATGATCATCCAGCCCAAGCTCTTGCCAAAGCAAGATTATATCCTGCAGGCTGTTTTCTAGCACTTGCCAATCTGGCTATAAAAGCACCAAACAAATAGGCTCCATTACTGGGAAGAGTCTGGGAGACTGTTCCATTGTTTAAAAGACGTCATGCCAGTTCATTGTTTTCTTAAATTAAGTATTTATTTTTTTTCTTATCTTAGTTACATCTTATCCTTGGTTATGTTCTGAGATACCAAATTAAAATCTGACATTATTAAAAGCAATATAGTTGTTGGCTCTTAAAATCTACCTTTGTGTCCTCAAACCCAGAGTGTTGATCACCCAAGGGAAAGAGCTGCACAGCTGCATGATCATAATTATTCTATGTAACAGGGGCCATGGCAAATGATGGCTATAAAATGCCTTTTGCTGCCTTTTTGTATCTAACCTTCTCTTTCCTAATTAATAGCTTTCTCCATCCCATCACAGCTTTTGTTGTTGTTCAGTGAGTGTTTGCCAGCAGCTGTATCTACTTTAGTGAGTAGTGTGGCCTTGTAACAGTGTGGGGTGAAAACAGCACAGGACCTATAGAGTAAAATGTTTGGTGTTGAGGGCTTAACCTCCACAGTCATGCATGCTTCAAGATGTTGGAATAGTTCTGTGCTGGTCCCTTAAATGTATGTACTGGTTGGAGATCATTACATGCACTTCTGGAATGCATTTTCTTATTTAGTTTTGTCTGAAAGCCTGTGAGTATGAGTGTTTTGTTATGTGAATCAGACCATAATATGTAAGGATGAACTAAAATGCTGATGCAGATACAATCCAGATATTTTTCAGTGTCTGTTGTCCAGAGCTGAATGCAACTTTATATATCAACAAGAGAGATTTGAGTCAGACATCAGGAAAATGTTTTTAATGGTAAGGGCAATGAAGCACTATAGAAGTTGAATAAAATCCATGCTGAAATATTTCTAAGAAAAGAATAAACAACAAAAAATAAAATTACTAAGAAGCAAGATACAGTTGTTCCTACACAGAGAAACAGAAATGGATTTGGTCAGTTTATGGCATCTCAAGTCAAATTTCCCCTGGAGAAAATGAGGCTTGGAGGGGGGACCTTATTGCTCTCTACAAGGACCCAAAAGAAGGTTGTAGTGAGGTGGGAGTTGGGCTCTTCTCTCAAGTAACAAGAACAAAAAAAAAAAATGGCTTCAATTAGTGCCAGGGAAAGTTTAGATGGGGTATTAGGAAATATTTAATCATGAAAATTGTCAGGCATTGGAAGAGACTGTCCAGAAAAGTGGTGAAATCACCATCCTTAGGAGTATTTTAAAGACATGTAGATTTGGCACTTGGGGATATGGTTTAGTGGTGGATTCAATGAGTTTAAAGGCCTTTTCCAACATAAACCATTACATTTTTCTGTGATGGGTGTCCCCTTTTCTTATGCATATCAGTTCCATTTTCTCCAGTTTTTTAATTTTGTGTCCTTCCTCCTGCTACTCATTATAATTTTTTCTTTTCCTTGTCTGTTATTTATAACTTGTGGTAGTTAAGCTACATCCTGGAGTCTCATTGAAGGCAATTTACTCTCCCAGATACCAAAACTTTTAATAAAATTGACTCAAAAATAATGTCTACCAAATAATGTATATCATAGGTGATAATCTACTGTGAGCCAGATTTCAAAACACATATGTTTTCCTCTTGTCGGTTTAAATTCAGGTTCAGATGAGGAATAATCACAAATGCTGTACCAAACTGATGGCATATAATTGTTTCTCAACATTAATTTGTAATTTGGTCAAGTGGAAAACTTCAGATTAATAAAATTGCCGCCATTCCCTTCCTCTATATTTTACAGCGTTGTGAATTACGTTCCATATTCTATATACCAATATGCTCAATGTTGAGAAAGAAGTGTATTGAAAGAGAACTGAACCCCACAAAATACACATGTCAGAGGCAAACCTCAAACAAATCCTACTCCTAAGCCTGAGATCACTCAAACAATGACTCAATAAATTTTGGCTTCTCTACCATTGAATTTAGGTAGATATTAAGACCTTAAGTCACTAAGGTTTCTTTTAAATGCCTCTCTTCTGTATAATAATTTTTTGCTTTATGTATTTTCTGCTGTGGCTTGTGAAGATTCCAATGTCCCAAAAGGATGGGCCTTTTAAGTGGATTGTACAGGTATCCAGTTTTGACATAGAGAAGCAGTCTAGACTTGCCTCTTGGCTGCTGTTTAATGCAGTCTCTGGAAAAATGAAAAAGTAGACTTAAACCTACCCTACTAAAAGGTTTTAAAGTCCAGGTCACTTATTTCCCAATGATTTATCTTAAATCTGATTCCTGCTCTAAAGATAACAAAGATTTAGAGCTCCAAGGCCATTTCATATGTGTTCTTTTGTGCTTTCTGATGATATTTTATTTAGAAAAAGATGTACTTTTCTTTGTCAGGTATTTCCATTTTGCTAAGATAAATAATATTGAGAAATATTTTCTTGATGTCCAAAATTATATGTATACCCTTGTCCATTTCTGATACTGAATTGGATAATGTTAAAAAAAAACAATAAAGGGGGAATGTTTTGCTACAAACATTAGTTTTGGAATGAAAACATTTTCATCTATGAGGCTCCATTTGTTCTGCAGTTAACAAACACTTCAATTGACACTGTTGTCAAACCAAGGACATAAAATTGAGAGTGTGATATGTTATCTGCTGCCAATTACGTAAGTTCATGATGCATAAGTTATTGCAAAAAATGGGGTCATGACCCCTAAACCAACTCCTTTTGAAGTTGTAGTTCTTTATAAAACCTTACGCATATTTGTATATTTTAGTTGGTTAACTCTTAACTGCATTTATGCAAGTACTTACGAGAATGATTATATGACATTAAAGAAAAAGCAGATTCTTACGTCTACAGAAATACTGATTTGTTGATATGTTTATAGAGAGGTGAATCTGACAAAACATGGATTTTAGTTCCCAATCAAAGAACTTAATCCAAGTTCCTTATCAAAGAGATGCTTGAAAATAAATATTTTTGACCATCGTATGTAAATATTACAGTTATTGCAGTATATTATCTAGCAGTGAGGTAAGAGGATTAGGACTCAACCTCTCCAGTCCTTGTCTTACCTTATTTTATGATCTTTTATGGCAAAGCTACACTAATCACTGAATTTTCCCTATTGCTTTCAGTTATCTTTCTGTATGACTAATATGACTAAAAGTCATGTTTGCCATGTGAAAATAGGGTGTAAGTGATAGACTTAAACCTTCATTTGAAAAATGCCAGCAAAACTGGGAAGAATGTTAGGTGAAGAAATCACTCCCCTTGGAACTGGAACAGTGAGGTCCTTTTTCATGTCTCGGGCAGATGTTCCAGAAAGAGTAATGTTTAAGCAGGAAGATATTGTGATGCTAAATATACTTAGCACCTTCATTCTAATGCAAGGGATTTTTAGAGGGTCATTTAGGAAAAGGTTGTTTTAAATTAGAAAGAAAAAAATATGACTTTTAAATATTATTTATTTTCAAAATTTGGTGGAATTATGACCTTTGAGATGATTTAACAAAGCCTGTCCTAGAACAACTAGTAGTCCTTGCTCTGCCTCATTCAGGTCAAAGACTGAAAACCAGATGTTTCATACTCTAGTAAATGACTTTACCAAGTGGTTTTCTTTTTTTCCCCCTTGTGTTTTTGGGACCCCCTCTGTTGCTCTGCAACTTGCTAGCTTCATATAAACAGTTACCTATTCACTGACCTGGGGAAAGACCAATGCAATAGTTCGATGGGAAGTCTGAGTTCAAGCCCTTGTTCAATTAATGATAATTTATTTATACAAAATGAAACAGGTCCAACAGGAGATACAGAATACGATAATAGACTGATATTTTGGTGGCCAGAGAGCTTGCCTAGAATACAGGATTCTGACATCTTGCAGAACAGGAACTTGAAATCTGGAGTTCTGTACCACTGTTCAGTATCTTGATCACAGGATGATTATCTAGGAGAGGTGGCAGTTTTCTTGGTCTTTGATGAATTTTGTCCTAGGCATGAGATCCTTCCCCAGCTAAGAACTCCATAAGAACTGGTAAGAACCAGCAAAAGATTTGGTCTCAAGAGACTATAATTTCTCAGTGAAAGAATGCATTGCTCTGAACTCCAACAGGGGCATGACTAGAGTTGTCATGACCATGTAGGTCCAGAGTGGTTTGGCCATTGTGAAGATCCTTCAATGTTCTGAGTTTCAAGGAGAGGTCAACAAGCAGTACTGGAGGGCATGAGTCTCAGGAAGCCTGCAGAAGGCCAGAGCATATGTCTGCATGTGTCAGACTTGTAAATCAGCTGTTGGTACAAAAGTTTAACAATGGGGAAATGGTCACATACAAACATTCATTCAGGGATTAGGCTTATGAGTCTGGCTGCTTTTAAACACTTCAGCTGACATTGATATGAAACCAGGGCATAAAACCAGGAGCCTGACATGTGATCTGTTGCCAGTTGCCTTCAAATTACCATGTCTGATGAGAGAAAAAAGAGATGAAGTGAATGGAGAAATGGGACAGGTCATCTGGACTCTGATAATTAATGTTCCCTAGAAAATAAAAGTTTTGAAACTTTCCTGGAAATGAAGTTTTATGATCTGCTACAACAGCCCACAGGGGGAATGCTGCAACCTACACATATTGACAATTGTGGTATTACCAGACAATTAATTTTTATGAGTAATTTCCAGAGCAACCCTCAACCATGCAGTCACGCATACAGTGGAACAGTGTGCCATGGAATTGAGACTCAGCTAAAGGCCAAAGATTATACAGATTTATTAATATTTACAAAAAAGGTCCTAACAGCAGAGAGCAAATTGAGCAACAGAATGGGGAAGAAGGAATGGACTTGACAATAAAATGAGCTCTGTAGGGATATGATCCAGAGCATGGCGAACTCAACAGAAAGATTTCCCATAGATTTTTTAAGATCTTGGATAGATCTCAAGAGAAATGAGACACTCCATCTTATACCTTTCCCCCTACTTTCTCCATCTGCATGGAAAACGCATTCTTGTTCACAACTGGCATACCCTTTAGTGACCAAGAATTACAAGTAAAATGTTGATCACATTGAGATGTAGAGCCAAGAATTCCTACCTAAGCAGTCTCATAAGTGGCTCTCCAAGGGCTAAGCAACTGGCAAATTCTCTCTAACAGTACCTTCATATTTGTATTAGACTCAGAATAGTCTCACCCTGTATTAATGTTGCCAACCCATTCTGCTTTCTCACTTAAAACAGAGAGAATAATGGAGTAACTGGATTTATAATTTCATTTCTCTTAAATCCTTCTCCACACACACTTTACTTGCAAAGGTAATGACCTATTTAGTTGTCCTCTATGTCTAGTCTAAAGAGTAATAGCTGTTACTTCTAAACAGCTATTAAATACTTCTGTAGTTCTTAAGCCATGCCAAGGAATACTTGCAATAAAAGAACAATGAACACAGATGACTGGAGATGAAGTTGTAGAACTGAATTTGTTTATATATCATTCAGAAGAAAATAATAGTTCTGTCAAAGTCACTGTTAAAGGCTGTTAGAGAAAATTATATACTTTGCACTGAATCTACACAGATTGTGGATTATGACCCCAAGTGATAGATCTCCAAGATAAGCTTGGTTATCTATTTTCAAAATTTTTCCTTCTGTGGGAACAAAAGATTGCTGCCTAATGTAAGTAATGTTTGAGAAACTCATCCTGCTGTGATAGCAACTCTTATTTAATCTTACACACTGAAGAACATAATTTATCTTAACACTAGGCAGTGAGCGAGGCTAGCTATGGGGAAGTAGTACTAATAGGGTTTCGTTTTACTGCTGAACTCAATTGAAATATGCAGTCAAGCCAAGCTTGGTTTAAGTACTCTGTTGGTTATTTTCTTTAACATGGTGTGAAAAAGACCAAGGCTGCTTTACTGCAATGGAAGGATATGTTACCAACAAGACATGCTGAGTTGAGGAGCTGGTGACAACAAGAAAGAGAAATTGGCATTACTTCCCATCACTTTGGAGATACAAGAATAAACTTCCTTACAGAGAAAACCAGAACATTTTCAATGGAGAATGCTCAATAGACAGTGCTACTCTTTGGTGGATTGCAGCCTTCTCAGTGTCCAGCAGGTCAGGAGTGAACACTTCCACATCCCTCAGCACAAGCCCCTCACCTTGCCCAGGCTATACATGATTGGAGTACCTGCTTCTCATCTTCTTGTCAATCTGGATTCCATCTGTATCCAAAAGCTCAAATTCCATGGTCTGAGGATTTACCCTCTCCCTTCACAAGCATTGGAGGTGCTGGCTCTCACTCTGTGAAATCACTCTGTGTTGCTTCCTCCAGGATCTTGTAAGGTAGCACCAGTGGAGACAGTTGTCCTTCACCTGGCCTCAACACATACACAAACCCCTTAAAAACAGGCATTGGCATCTCCTTCTGCAAGGTGATTCTGACGTAGGGGGAACAGTACCAGCACTGCCTAAAGCTTTGCAACAGAGCAGAAAATATGCAGTAGAATTGAATAAAAAGAATAAAAATGGAAAACACCTGCAGTTTTCTGCTGTTACAGCACTGGACATGAAACAGCACTTCCAGTTTAAAGTCTGTCAAATGATGAAGCACAGATAGTGCATTTGGAGTTATCAGTTTAACTTTTGTCCCAGACCTTCCTGAGGACACTGGGAATCCCTCTGTGTTTGATAAGCCACAATAGAGGCTCTTTCCTCAAGGACAGGTAAACACATAGCCATTAACAGTTAGATTGTAAAGGATAACTGAGCTTACCCAAGGACTTGTTTTCTTGGGTTCATCTGCACTATCAGCTTGAGCATATCTGTGAAGGTCCCCTTGGGTCATGCAGGCTCCCCTCTTTGTCTTGGTCTCAGGATTTTTTTTATCAAGTTCCCTGTGCACAAAGAGGTGTGGCAGAGTGATGCCTGAAAACCTGTCTCTGTTCACTCTATCAGTGTCACAGTAGATCTAATTTTTTACCAGGATGCCCCACTGACTCAAGGAATGAGGGGGACACTGACTCTATCTGTAGAAAGTATATTAAAAATTTGGTATGTTCACACAAATAATGTAAGATGGAAAATCCTGATTCACAAATCGGGATTCAAAGGTGACTATGAGTTTATTGGACAGAGACAATTACTTCATCCATGTTGTGAAGCAACAAACCCACTAGTATCCTGATCTTGGTTTTATCTGGAAAGTGATGGTAAAGGCAAAGATGATATTATTCTATGTCTATGACAAAATTAGTAGATTTTTCTGTGGACCCCATCCAAATACTACTGAAGCCTCCAGAAAAAACTCCCACAAAACCACACAAAAACAAAAGGTGCTTTTCTGTGCTTGCATACCAAAGTAGATGTGTATCGGTTTTGCTTTTAAACACAAACCTTAGGATGCATCCAGACCCATCCAGCACATGCTTACACAGCTGATGTGTACATTTCTCCTTTTTCCACTCTCATCAAAGGTTCATCAAAGCTGTGGAGATGTTTGATATTCCTGGTGAGACGAGGTCAGTGCCCCTCTCTTGGAGCTGATTCATATGAAGTGGAGGCTGAAAGGGGACAGAGGGCATGGGAGAGAATGGGTACTATTTTTAGCACAGAGACATTTATCAGTAGCCCTGGCATCACTGGAAATCAGCAAAGAGAAGTCTCTGTTGGGGACATGATACATGATATTATATACAGAACACATGTGGAGACCTGCAAATAGCAGACTCCCCTACAGTCATGCCATTGACACCTGTTTGCATTCAGACTCTATCATACTTGTGTGCCAGTATTTCAGAATTATTTTTTTTCCCCTTAGTCTTTTAGGGGGTAGCACAGATGGTGACTTCTCTTGTGTGTTTTGCCCTTTACACTTGTTTCTAGTGACCACCTGACTGCCTTCATTGTGGTTCCATTCTTTTCAGAGTGCTATTGATTACACACAGCACTTTGTGGGAATCTGGTATAAAGGGATGGCTTTATAAGCCATCATGGGCTCTAGGTATCTATTTTTATCAACCTGAGCAATTGTTGCTTAGAAAAAGAGACCCCTACTTCCCAGGCTGTGTGTTGCTGACCTTGGTTAGTCCAAACTCCTTTGACCTCAGTGCAGCTTAAGCGATATGACAGCCGAGTCAGCCCCTTTAATTCCAGTCTTTGTGAGGCTCATGTGATAATCATGCACTTGCTCTGTCAGAGGAACCAGCAAAGAGCAATTCTGTCTGTACTTGCTCCCTGCAGCAGACCTCTTTCTTGCCTTCTCTCTTCCACCAGATTCCTTTCATTTTGTTGGTTCTATTCAGGAACAAAGAGGACTTTGTTGAATTGCCTTTGTGGTTTATTTTCCTGAGCCTTGGAAGATAGCAGACTTTTGCCACCATTTTATCCAATCCTTTATCACATGCACAATACCCTGAATGCTTAACGGAGGCTAGTGTGTGTTAGCCTAACTATCTGCTTTTTTTTTTTTCAGGTTGGAAGCCAAGGCTTACTTCTGGATGCCAAGTTAGGAATAATGGCTGGAGTGAAAACTCAGGGAGGGGTCTGTCCGTGCAGCTGCAACAAAGGATTCAGTCAGAGGAGCTGTAGTCAGTAGATTTCATCTTGTTTTTCATGTTCTCTAGTTTTACTAGGCCCCCCCATGCCTATGTAGAAATCTATTTCTTTACAGGTGTAGAACACATCTTCATCAAATGGTCTTTGGGCACATGTTGAAAAAGAGATAAAGATGCATTGGCTGGCCACTACAGCTGTTAATATTTCACAGGTTTATTTGAGTCTGTAAAAGTGTTTTGACATGCTAAGGTGCTGCAGTCTGCACAGATGCAGAAAGGCAGTTCAAAAGAGCGAGATGAAGGACTCTGTAGATTTTACCATAAAAGCCTTCTCCAAATCTCAGGACAAGTAAGTAGTGTGGTGAAGGCTGAAAAGAGCAGCTGTCTCTCATCTTCTGCTCCAACCACTGTCCCAACTGCTTTTCACATGACCTGCCACTCTACCTATTCCCAGCATAGAACTATCAATGTGTTTTCTTTATTTACTGCATCAAAACATGTTTTTTAAAACTATGGAAAATGTAGCCATTACTCAAGGCTGTCCTTGAGTGATAACTTTGTCTATTTTGTCTGTTGCCAGAAGGACACAGTGTGGTCCTGGAGTCTCTGGACAAGGTACTCACTGAGAGTTGCTTCATCAAACCTCTTCCCACGAGGGAAGAGATCTATAATCTTTGTTTTTAGTGGAACAGACTAACATGTCTGAAAGGGTAGTAGGCATCAAAATACAGTGCTTCTGAACTCTGTTCAAAAAGGTCAGGCAGTGTTTAATCCCAAGAGTGATCTCATGGACCTTGGGAGAATTTCATCAAGGATGTAGTTAGTCTGTATTTTGCAATAATCTGAAGGAAATAAGCTTGACATTTCAGAGATAAAACTCAGAAGCAGTACCATTCCAGTCACCCAATGTTCTTTGTAAATGGGATTTCTGTGCTGTTTATTTCTAAAAAAGTGTCATTTTCAAAACGTGAAACTTTCAGCCCTTACTTGAGCAAATATTACACAGAAACCAGTATGAATAGTGCCTAGAGCAAAGTGAAATAAAAGCTGCAGGATCTGGTGCTGTATTATTTGGCTCATGCTGCAGAACTTTAGAAAATTTTCTGTAGCGAGAAAAGTGAGCAGTTTTGACAGCTTTTTTTATGTTGAATTACAGTGAGAAATAGGGGCACTGGTTTGCAGAACATTTGAAAGCATGATAAACACAGTCCTAATGAGAAAGATGTTTCGTTTTATTTGACAGAACACCACTGTTTTTTCTCATGCATACAAGTGCACCAAAAAAAAAAAAGACCCGGTTATTTGAGGCAAAATTCCTGAAATATTATTCTCTAAATCTCTAAGCTTTCACTTATTACTTTTTATTCACAGAAGTATTTGATGATTATATTGTCTACAAAAATTGTAGCAGTGATAAAAGAAAATAAAATTGTTAGTTCAAACATAGAGTACCACAGTGCTTTATTATGAATTGAAGTATGAATTTAAAATCAAACATGCTTTTCAACATTAACAATCTTATTGTCCAGAGGGTAGATGGTTCTTGCAGGGATGGAGCTGCTTATATCCCTCATGCAGTCATAGTCTTTGGGTTGTTTAACTCTGGTTTCACCCACCATGGTGCTTTTTGAACTTTAAAGTCTACAGTGAGGAACTTGTACTGCAGAAGAAAACAATTTAACATCCACGTGCACATAACAGTTGTAGCAAGCTCACTGGAGAGAAATCTGTTTGGAAAGCAGCTAGTGTTATGGGTGCTGCTAAAAATAGCCATAATAGCAAGATAATTTTGCTTATCCACCAGTAACACTTGCAAGTGAAGGCATTTTGCTGCAGCTGTTAGGGATTCAATCACTTCTAACAAAGGTGTTTAGTCCAAGATGTTGGCATTTTACATGAGTGTGAATTTCACTGAAAACCATTTAGTGCTGCTGTCTGTTGTGTTTCTAAACTTGCATCCCTCTCCATCTTCTTTTAAACATAAAGAGCTGCTGTTGCCTGCGTAGGTTCATTCTCTTATGCTGGTCTCACACACAGACCCATATATTCCATCACCTCTTTTTCTTTTGATGGCAGTAAAATGGAACCAAGAGGTTATTGCTATTCACACAAGTGTTCACACATTTCAGTCCTCCCCACAGGTACATCTGTGTGTGCATGACCTTCACACATGCATGTCCCTGTGAACAAATGTGCTGGTTTTCTAATTTTCTGAGGAATTTTCAGGAGACTTAGCTGAGCTCTGTTTCTGCTGGCTGAGCAATTTCCTTACTTCTTTCTTACTCTTCACTCGCCTATTCCTCTCTGTCCTCCCCACATGCCTGCCTCAAATACTGCAGCCTGCTGAGACCAAGCCTGTGAGCTGCCCTGGGCAGGGACACTTCTCCTGGTGCCTCCTGACAGCATTGCCTGTTCTCTGCAAGTCCGTCAGTCCAGGAACTCGCTCTGTGTGTGCTGATGCAGTGGGGTGCAGTACCAGCAGAGAGGAAGCTGCCAAGATAGCCACAAGAGCAGAATGCACATGGAAATGAGGCAAGATATGACAAACCTGCTGCTAGGGCAGCCTCAGCTCACCCAAACCGTGCTGAGCAGAGGTACAGCTGAAGGAATTTTTCATATGTTGTCATACCCTCAAAGCTTGTTTTTCAGGGCATAGAAATGCTTTTTGTTGTCTCAGAAGCCACTTCTTGCACATTTACAACTTTTAAATCAGCCTCACTTGGATTCAGCAGAATTAAGGATAGGGAAATCCTTTTAGGTCTTATTAACATTTATTTGAGCTACCAGAGCATTGTTCTATATGTTAATTTGCCAAGCACTCTGTTTCTGTTTAAATAATTCAGTGTAAACACCATGTAATTACTGTCTGTGCCTCTTTATATTAATATGTTTGAATAAAGATTTTTAGTATTTCCCTTAGAGTTCAAACACCTTCCTGCCTCTTTTTAAAGATTTAGCCATTCTTCCTCATCAAGAAGGTCGTGTTAATTTTGATGAGGAACTGGAGGGAGGGTGAAACTACACTGACATCTTATGCCATATGTCCTTTAGCCAAAATGCTTTTGGACTGCCTGTTGAATGAACTGATTCCCTTAAAACAAAATGCAAAAGGACTATTGTCTCTCAAAACCTCTTCAGAAACACAGTGAGGAAGGAAATGCCTTAATTTGGCTTCTTGCACCCCACACAGATTACTCCCAGTGGCTGCTCGAAGGGATGCACCGAAGAGTACATGATCTCCCTTGTGCACCAGCCCTAGGAGAGGCAGCATAGGTGGGAATAAGCTACCATCACAGGCAGAAAGGGATTTTATTTGATTGAGGTGATTTTAATCCAATGCATCTACTCCCTGTCCAGCAGTCTGGTCTCTCAGCTCACACCCTTGCAGCCCCAGCTCACTGGAAGACACTTTCTCTTCTCTCCCTCTGCCAGCCATTCCCATCCAGTCCCACCCTGGCAGCCTTCTTCATGGTCAGGGTTTCTGCAGAGTGGTGTGCTCTGGCATTGCATGGAGCACCCCTGGGGTCCTGGGCCTGTGGTTTGCACTGCTGCAGTCCCAGAGCAATGAGATAGCACCTTCCCCCTGCAGAAGGGTTGCTGCCCTGGCCAGGCTTAAACCTTCACCAACGACAGACCTAAAGTAAACAGGTGCGTGCCCAAAAGTAAGGACCTTCACCTGAGGCCAGTAAAGATGCTGGGCTGATGCAAGGAGACATTCAGGTGGAGATCTTTTAATGCCAGGTGAGAAAGAAGACGCAGCCCTGGAATTGTGTTCCTAGAAGAAAGGCTGACAGCTCTTACTGACACCATGGTGACACTCTGCCATGTTGTTACCAGTGTCCCCACTGCTCCAGGCAGCAAGCTGCCTGGTGAAAAAGAACCTAATGGTTCTGATTGACAACAGCTGAACATGAGCCAGCATGTGCCCAGGTGGCCAAGAAGGCCAAAGGCATCCTGGCTTATATCAGCAATAGTGGGGCCAACAGGACAAGGGCAGTGATTGTCCCCCTGTACTTGGCACTGGTGAGGCCACATCTTGAGTCCTGTGTCCAGTTTTGGACCCCTCACTCCAAGAAGGACATTGAGGTGCTGGAGTGTGTCTGAAGAAGGGCAATGGAGCTGGGGAAGGGTCTGGAGCACAACTGAGGGAGCTGGGGGTGTTTAGCCTGGAGAAAAGGAGGCTCGGGGAGACCTTATTGTTCTTTACAACTAACTGCCTGAAAGGAGATTGTGGTGAGATGGGGGTCAGTCTCTTCTTTATAAGTAAGCAATAGGATGAGAGGAAAAGGCCTCAAGTTATGCCAGGGGAGATTTAGATTGGATACTAGGAAGCATTTGTTCAACAAAAAACTTGTCAGACATCGGGGAGGGAGGTGCCCAGGGGTGTGGTTGTCACCACACCTTGATGTATTAAGAAGGCAGAGAAGTGTAACACTCAGGGACATGGTTTAATGGTGGACTTGGCAGTGCTGCATTGCTGGTGGGACTTGATGATCTAAAGGTTCTTTTCCAACCTAAGTGGTTCTGTGATTCTCTGATTTTGTTGCTGTGGCTGGTGTGCAACAGCATCAAGCTGCAGAGATATCCAGGGCCTGTTGTTTGTGAGTTGGACGTCTCTGCAGGCTGGTGGGTCATCAGGTCTCTTTATAGTGACAGTTAAAAAAAGAGAGAGAGAATATGGACACACACTTCAAAGAAGGAGAAGAGTAGGTAGAAAAGAAATGAGGGAACAATAGACATGGTGTTGGCTTAGGAATCTGGAGACATATGTGTATATTTGGTCAACTTAGGGCTACTTCTCTGGTCTGGACAGAGACGGAAGTTCCTGGTGGCTGGAACAGAAGTGGAAAGAAACCTCTGTACATGCTGTGTGACTGGCAGTGGAGCTGGAAAGGGACACTGCCTTGGAAGGGCATGTGGGGAGAGGAGTGAAAGATGGACACTGCCAAAACGATTTCTTGGTGACCTGGCTTATGGGTGGCTTACTGGTGGCCTGGAATGGGTTATGCAAGAGGCTACAATGACCTGTCCAGCCTGTCGCCCCAGATTTGTCATGCTGGGGTCAAGCAGCTGATCACATGCTCTGCTGGGAGCTTGCAGGCAGCCCGACCCATACTTGTATTGATACAGTGCCTGAATCTCTGTAGGAGATTGTCAGTAGAGTTTGCTCAGGTGCCGAAAAGTGTTCTGCTGCCAATGTCTGAGGTAGGATGAAAACCTCAGCTCCCATGGCACAGAGGAGTATTTCAAATTGCTGCTCTTTTGCAGGTGTCTGTTGTAGTTGCCAGTTATCTCTGAGCCTTCTGTTTAGGGCTTAGAAAGGGGAAGAGTGGAAATCTCTTTGCTGAGGTATTTCTGGAGGATACTAAGGAGTTCCATTAGTTTGTTTGGGTATCTGGAGAGTGCACAAAGGATAAGAAACTGTACCAGACTTCTGCATTTTCAGTGGGAACATTGCATGAGCAGACCAGCTGGCTAACCTCATAGATCTCTATCACAGTTGTACCCATGACTGGTAATAGTGATCCTTAAAGTGGTTTTATTCCAGCCTCAGCAACTGGTGAGAACTTAGAGTGGCAAAACTCTCTAAGGCAACTGCAGAAGTTTTCTCTTTCACTATAGGTTTGGAGAAGGTGAACTGCAGGGAGCCCTGAAGTTGGTCTGATGTTTACAGAAGTGTTGCCTCTATCAAAGGTAACCCTACATGCACAGCACAAACTCTTCCAGGGAAAATGGACACCTCCTGTGAGCATGAAGAGACTGACATGAAGAGAGGACAACACTGTATCCCATGTTTGCCATCAGTCCAGGACAGCTGCCCTTATTTATGGCATCAGTCTGTGTCTTGGAGGTTCACCTGAGCAAGTCTGTCCACCTGACACAATGGACTGTTTTTAAGAAGGCAGAACTTGTGATAGGTGGGAAATAGTAGCAAGGGCCATAGGGATGAGCACAAGCAACTTGTTCAGTAGAGGTGAAACAAGTGGGAGCAGTGGGGATGCTGCTGCTGCCTGTACATTGGACAATGGATACCAGAAAGCCTGGAGCACAGCCCACCTTTAATGTGCTTGCTGTGCTCTGGAACACACAGGGGATGAGTGTGCTGCATGGGTCAAACTGGAGCTGTGCATGGGATGGTTCAGAGGCAGGGCTCAATCTGGTTGCTGCTTGGTGGAAGTAACCCCAGCCAGTGAGACAAAGGCCCTCTGCATTACTGACACTGAGAGAGGATTATCTGTCCTGTTACATTAACAGAGAATGGATTTGGACTTCTTAAGTCTAGGTTAGATTCTGCTGCAACTCCAACACTTGAATCTGTTTCTCATATTGTACATTATTCTCCTCTGGGAAACCCCTCTTTCTCTGTATAAGAAACACAAAGAATAAGCCATAACAGACGTTATTAAGTTATCCAAGAGATGTTGTGCAGGACAGTACCCCTGGAAGTCATCCCTTGCTCCGAGGAAAGATCACACTTAACTAGATGGTCCCTGAGAGAAATACTTGTAACTCCTCCCTGCCACCTCCAGTGATGCAGCATCAACTACACACTGAGGCTTCAAGGCTTTAGTCCCCTTGCACCTTGCACTTCATTTATCTTTGCTCTCCTGACCTCAGTGCATCTTTGCAGCAAGTCAAGACTAAAATTTCTCATCCAACTCTTGCTGCATATGGCAATGCTTTCTTTTGGTAACAGCCTTTCCTTCATATTGGACAACTCTTTGGAGGCCTCTTTCTCTCTAGCAAGGCCTGCCTTTTCCAAAGCACTTAATATTTCTGCTGTGCTCCACTGGCCTCTCTGGCTCCCCTGTGCTGTTCTTCTGGTGTGAGCTTTGCATCTCTGTTGACCTTGTTAGCAATTTAGGTCTAACATTTGATGACGAACACAAATCCAGGATTGAGGCGACGTGCTCCAAAGACTGGGATGCTGGCAGGGTTCTAGCATGTGGTGCTCCTAAAGAATAATAACTCCATGAGGATTTGGTGACCCCTCTCTAAGACCTGAGGAAGAGAGTGCTGGCCAAGGCCTGGGGAGTTCTGTGGCATGTTGGCCCTCCCTGCTCCATCTGCTTTCTATTGCGCTTGAAGAGGAAATGAACGGAGCTAAATGATTTCAAAGTGAAATTCTCCACACTGCACTCTAATTCCATAATTGCCAGCTCCATGCAGTTCCCAGTACTAAAATGTTTAAAATAACAGCCTTTGAAAAGAGCCAAAGCTTCGAAAGGCCATGCACCACCTCTGCTGGAGTAGTAAAATGATGGCAGAATAATTTCCACATGCAGTGGATGGATGTTTGGTTATTTGGGGGTTGAGCACAGTTTCTTCCTTTGCCAGGAATTTCTCTAAATTGGGAATCAAAATTACTTTTTTCCTTTGTGAACTCTTTTTAAATGCTTTATTGACTGATGTATCAGCCGTGGTTTGGTCTACAGTTGATCTCTCAAACTTTCTGGTGCAAATTTTTGAACAGACAAAAGAAGCTTTTTATTTTTTTTTAATATGGAATACTCTGCATCTCCATATGGAGAGAGGGTGAAATAAATTTTTACTCTCTGCCCTTTGATCTGATTAATTTCTCATGTGCAGTTCTGTAAATGCCTCTGTAGCAATGATAGCACTGGCTTGGTTTAGTCTGACACCCATTAACATCCTCTTCAGTGTGATGTAACATCTGGGACAAGATGATGGTTTGTACATCATGGCTCAGGAACTGCAGGCTGAGATGCTTCAGCATGCGAACCTGAAAGACTAATTGTGATGTTGCTAACCCATTATCTGGTTTGTGTTGCATTCTTTCTCTAATGTTATCTCCATTTGCTCCATGCACACCTCGTATTTTCTCTTCCCTTGTATTTTTGGTGAGGTTTTTTTTTATCTCTTGAAATCTTCCTCTGAAACAGTTCTGCATTTTCAGCATAATGTATCTACCAGCATGATTGACTTTGCTGTGTAGTACTGAGTCTACTTCTGGAATTCATCATGTTATTGTAAATACTCTTGTATGTATTCTATTAAGTGAATATGTATCTTGCCATACCTTTAAACAACTCTGTTGGTTTTGATGGAGAGAATTCAACTTTTTTCTTAAAGTAAAAAACAACCAGAATAAAAATAGCAAGCAATCTTTTCAGCAATGAGCAATCAGAATTTATGTTCTCATTGTGCATGGCTCTGAAGATGTGATGATTCAATTCAGCTGAGCATCAACAAGATCAAAAGACTTTGTTGAAGTGTAACTGTCACTTTGATCAGAGCTGCACTGGAAACTTAATGAAATGAGTGGCTTCTTTTGACAGTTGCTTCTTTTGACTATTTCTAGTTGTGGTTGTGATACTATGGGAAAATAACCTGACCCTGTTGAGTCCAAACACTGTGGTTGGATTTTGGGTGAGATATTAGATAAGGCTTTGCTTTTTTCTCCAGTAAATACAGTTGTCTTGACTTTTGCCTTGAATTTTGGATCCATCAGCTAATTTCTGAAGTTAGACTTTTTTCTGTTTTTGTCCCAATCACAAGTTATTTCATTAATATCAGTTTCCAGCATTCTTAATAATTCTGAAATACTATTTCCTAGTCAAGGCAGGAGAAATGATCTAATGGCTGAGGCCCTAGCCTGAGACTTGAAAAATTTTGATAGAATTATGTGGAAAAATCTGTCCATATTTTGTGTGAGGATTCAATGACTTGAAGCTTGGTTTTGTTGCACTTCCATTGTGCTTGACTTTATGAAATCACTGTGGAGACTACAGAAGACTGTAGGTGTAGGGGTTTGACAGGCCCCAGTCTTGTTTAGATAGAGACAGCTGCAACATCTCCAGATACGGGGTCTGACAAACTCCCTGCCCTGGCAGGGAGGCCTGGAGATAAGGAAGTAACACTACCTCCCTCCAGGCCCCTCTGGGGAAACAAAGAGCCTTTTTAGTTAGGAAAGATAGATCTAAGATCCTCTAGGAAACTGTATGTAACATACCCCAATACCCATTGGTTTCTCACCCTTGCACGCCCACCTCTGTACCCCCATAAAAGAGACTCCTCTGCCCCGAGTCGGGGAGGATCTCGCCCCTGGTCACCCCTTCGTGGAAGACGCAAGAATAAAGCTGCTTCTGCGGAACCACCAGAGAGTTTCCTCCTCTCTCTCTATCCGGGCCTGGCCAAAGGGGGTTCTGCCTTGCAGAGCCAAGCTGAAATCTCTGCACTAAGAGCTGACAGCCTGCTGAGCCAGGCATCCTCTGCAGGCAGCCCCGGCCGAAGGCTGAGAGAAGCCACAACCCCCTGAGAGACGGTTCCTCACGGGATCACCTCTCTGGGTTCGCTACGGCTTCTTGGGTCTGAGCCTCTGACCCCATCCAGCCGGGCCGGGGGAAACCCCCCGACACCCTAAAAATAACAACTTTATGTAGGGTGGAGTTGGTTTGGTGGATTAGAGTCAGGAATGAACAATGTAGGTCTCTACACAGGAAGATTTTTGACTGACCCTTCCTTTGCATTCTCTCACTCAAGTGGTGACTGAATTTGTCTTTGAAGTGATTTGCCTCCAGCTATATATAAATGGCTGGGGACAAATCAACCTGCTTTTTTCAGCTTAATTCTGAAGTTATCTATAAAACTCTTGGTTCAGTGTATTCTTCATTCTTTTTTGGACTGTGATAATAGTTTCTCTGAAAAAACTAATTTTTCTTCTCTTGCAATTGGGTTCTAACTCTTTTGAATACCTCTAAAAGTCTCAAATTTAAAATTGGGACCTTAATTTCCTCATATCTTTTCATTTACCTTGTGGTCTAATCCTTAGAGCAATAAGATATTACACACAACCAGATAGTGATCTCAACTCTTAAGAAATGCTGAACAGTCAATAAGTGCCTGCAGACAAGGTACTCCAACAGGTCTTCTCTCTCTTCCTAACAATCCTTTACAAACAGTAGCTGTAGTCATGTTCAGAGGTTCAACTGACTAGATTTGGGACAAATGAACATCCTGAATTTGGATGCCCAGCTCTGAACTTTATGGAGTTTAAAATATTTATTGCATGATAGACTTGAAGCCTGCTGATAACCAGACCAGAACTTCCCATCACTGTAATTTTGCTGCTCCGGACACGGGGACCACCTTCAGAGCAAATATTACACACTTGTCCTCACTCTTAGGGGACCTGGCAGTAGCACTTGTCTTCAATTTCTGCTTTTTTCATCAGAAGTCAGCTGGCAATTTTGCTGGTATTGACTCTCTGGTGATGCAGATAAGATGCCTGCCTTTTCCAGAGCTTGAACTGTCCCCAAGTCCTCTGCAGAACAAGCTTTGTGTGGGAATGTCCATGTATTTTTTTCCCCAAAGTGACACCTTTCAACAAGGGTTGGTACCAGGTTTCTCAGAAAAAATAAGCAGATGGCTAAAGATTACCTTGCAGCCTGAGGGCTATGGCCTTTTGAAATAATCTTGTTTAATGAAACAAACAGGAAAGACCCAAACAGGAGGAGTAGTTTTGAGTTGTCTTCAGCAGAAGGAGCACTTGGTAGCAGAATGGTGTGACACCTTGTATCCCTCACAATGAATATATCTAAATTCTAATTTCCTGAACTCTGGAGAGGAGTCAAGTGTCTGAAGAGAGTTTCTTTGCTCATGGGTCCAAAACTTCTGCATTCAGAGAGCCGGGCAGACAGCTTGTCTCCACTTTCCTCAGGACTGCATTGCCAGATCTTGCCTGGCTGCTTCTGACAGCCAGTATTTCCCACTGCAGAGCCGGCTGCTGCCTCCTCCTGTTGTCTCTCAGCTGCCTGTGAAGCCCAGCAGACAGTTTGGACCCTGCCATTCACAAGACATATTCACTAGCCCATGTCCAGTGTGTGCCATAATCCCAGCATTTACTAAACAAAAGAGAAAATGGATGTTCCTGCATTTTTGCTGAGCAGACGTGCTCCCCACAGTCCTAGTGATGCAGTGTGACTGCCTGGCTTCCACAGTCACAGCCATGGGGATGAGCCATGAAATTTCCTCCTTATTCCTAGGTTGCTTTCTGCCCTGAAGCCTGAAAGCATAAAGCTTTCCAAAGCACTTGGCTTTATCAAATGCTTGTAATTCTGTGTATTTTTTATTACTCATGTGAAGGCTTCCACCAATGTAACTTCATGGATTTCTAGCAGAATAGTCTTGATTTCTAGCCATGTGAGAAGAGGATCGTATTCCAGGACTTTTCAGCCTGGGACAATTATATTTTCAATTGGAAGCAACAGCATTTTGTCTACAGACATTTTCAAACCTAAATTATTCTGCTATTTGAGCTCCACCAATTTATTTCATTGATATTTTGATTTCTTGGCCTGTTTTTAAATGGAAATGAATGTTGAAATAACAAGATTCCCTCCAGATTGGAAATTCTGCCTTTTGATTAGGTTTTATGCAGCATGGGATTATTTTCTTTCCTAATTTAACACATACACACATATATACATCTCTCTATAATGAGCACCTTAGGACCCTAAATAAAAATTTATTACAATTGAGTGTTACTTGTAACTGCATTTGGCAATTTACCAACAAATGGAGAAATGTCCAATTTTAATCCAGTGGGAATTGTATAGTAACTTCATGAATAAGCTTCATATTGATCAACTCTCAAAAATATCTTGTAAGGAATGCAATAAATACTTGAGAAGAGAACACTTGTGTATTTACAAGCTAAACACAGCTTGCAGTGAAGAAAGCAAAAGAAGTAAAACCATGATACCCAGGTCAGTATCATGTCCCTGAGATTTTTCTGTGTGGGAATTTGGCACAAGCAGATCTACTATGGCAAAATTAGAGTGTTTTGAGCATGCTGAACATCCCTTTTAAGCTCCCCCAGGCAGCTGTTTAACACTCCCTTCTTGTTGCTGCATTCCTCCTCTTCATCTCTGATGTTTGGAGCTGTAGCTCTGATTCTGATGACCTTCGTCTTTCCCAAATCAACTTCTCTGCCTTGCAGACCTTTTTTTTTTTTTTTTTAAACAAAGCCTGACCTATGTCTCTTTAAGCATTTAGTTCAAAACCTTTGTTTCACATTTTGCTTTCCCTACTTCCTTCTCTTTCCCTCTCTATCCCCAGGCTTTTCAAGACTGTGGCAATTGCTTTTAGGAGAAGCCCTTGAAGGGAGACAGGGCAACCAAGAGGGCATCCTCACGGTGAGGAATACACAGGGGAAAGTAATTTCACTTTGTCTCTCTCCCTCCAGCTAATACCGGAAGCTTTCTGTTGAGACGTGGTTGCATAATGGCTTAGGTACTCCTCTTCCCTGGGGGTCAGTGGGGACAATGAGTGTTGAGCACCTCTGAAAATCCTTCTTCTTAGGAAGGCCTGCCTAGAAAGGCAGGGGTAAGTCAGGCTTGGCTCCACATGGCTACAGGTCGACTCTGAATTGGGCCTGGTCTCACCTGACATATGCCAACCCAATGGCTCAGCTAGTCTTTGGCTATTTTTGTCTTTTCTTTAGGGAGACAGCTTGACTGCTTAACACAGCGCTTAATTCTCAGGTCATGATCTGCATGTCTTCAGGTCATAGGGGAATTTTGGCTTGCCAAGTGTTAAATCTTCTGTGTTTATAAGCATTAAACCTTAATGTGGTTACTGCTCGCTGCTCTCGGTGTTTTGTTTCAATCTTGTGAAGACTGTGACACTTAGCTTAAGGGCACTGCAGACAGTAACTCAAGCTTTGTTTAAGACATGGCAGATAAAAATTTTTCATACTACTACCATATTATGGTAATGTGGGACACTTTACTCTCTGTAAATACAAAACTAGCATGTTATGAAGATGAGGTATTTGATATTTTCTTGCCAAGGAAAATTTTAATTATTTTTATATTATTGATTTGTACATAATTTAAAAACCACCTTATTTTGTTAGCTTTTGTGTGAATTAGGGCATGGAATCTTAAATTTATTTTAAATATAAAAATCACATCATGCAGTCATTTCTATACAATATGAGAGTGCTGACCTCTTTAGTCACTTCCAAAGAACATTTCTGGTTGGCTTTTCCAGCCCCTGCAGAGCTGGCAGCCTGCAGGTGAATGATGTGGGGAGGAATCATTCTTTTTAGTCTTCCCACCTTCTTATTTCTCTGATAGCTTTGGATCAGCACAAAATTCTTTTTCCACTGAGCATCTGCTGACCTCAGTGATCTGCTGAAGTCAATCAGCCTCTGCTGACCTCAGTGATTTCCCTAAGAGCTATTGTTTATAGGGAGGCTTTCCTGTCCTTAAGACCCCTATGTTAGGGGCCTGCCTCAACCCTCACTGAGTTGATGGCAAATTTTAACCAATCTAAATAGACTTTAAATTGAGTCTTATTGCAGAATTTGCTAGTGGAATACAATGGGGATTTTATGTCCTGGCATGTTTTAAGCAGAAGTGCTTTTATTCTTCTGGACAAAGAGGGTAAAGCTTTATTTGTATGGGAGGGGATAAGTTCCTGATGTGGGTCCAAGGATGTACTTGTATATAAGAGGCCATGAACAGCTCCTTTGCAAGCTCACAGAATTGTTTAGAAAGCCACTTGGCAGTTTTTAATCTAACTACAAAAATGTGTGCAAATCTTATTTCAAGGTAAGTGGAAAAAAAACAAATACTGAGCTATTAAATTTAATCTCTATCCAGAACACTGTAATAAACAAAGAAGGAAGAAAATACCTAACTACCAAAGAACCATGCAAACATACAAGGTCTTTTAAGTTCATGTTTGCCTGGAATCCAACCAATGCCTGGTTGCACACTATAAATTTGCAGGTGGTATTTCTGTTTGATTTCATTCAGACCTCCAAAGCTACCTCTTCTCCAGGTGGAAATGTGTGGAGGTGTTACTTTACTGAGCCATATGAGAGGGTCTTACACAAGTGCTTGGATGAGGTCTAGCTATAAAAAGCAGTGATTATTCTGCCTGGTATGTACTGTTTAAGGGACAAGACCTATACAACAAGGTACTTTGCTCTTTTCCATGTTATGGAGCAACTGCTGGCATGTTACGATGTGTTATTATTGGAAGCCAAATTCTGATCTCATTTTAAATGTACAGATTTTATTGAATATGAGAGGCTTGGATGTGTGTAAATGAGATCAGAAGTTTACTTCATTATTTTTTAGAAATTTAAAGTGAAATACAACCATAGAAAAACAGATGTGAAAGGGTCCTCAACAGAACCTCAATCATCACTGTGTAATAAAGTGGGACCAATTATGCCAAGTCATTCCTGTCAGCTGTTCATTTAACTTGTACTAGAAGATAACACAGTACAGGAAAATCAAGATGTTATATTCCAGTGCCCAGATTATATATTCCAATGATTCCCAGTTGTGTTTTTCTTAAGTCAAATATGAATTTTCCCTACTCCAATCTTAACTACTCTTTTTTGTCCTACCGTGCAGTATCACACTCCTGATTTTTGTATTGCTAGGAATATTTTCCTGTGTTGTCTATCTGGAGGTGTTCACAGACATGTTTTCCAACAGAACAATTGTAATTTAATTAAGGTTCTATGAGGAAACAAGAATAGAAACTATTACGTCTACTAACAACAGTCATATCTCTGCTTATCAGTCTAACAGCAAAACAATTTAATTAAATGCATTAGATCAGTCAAGTGAGTTTGCAGTCTGAATTTGCCATTCCTGTCAATGAAGCCAAATTTGTTTATTTTTAGGGATTCCAGAAATTCATGTAACCATTTTCCAAGAATGGCTGTTGTCAGCTGAACTGATAGTAGTGTTGAATTGTTTGTGCTGGTTGTAACAAGGATTTCTGTTCCTGAAGAGGTATCCATTGAAAGGCAAGAGTACGTGCAGTTACAGACAGTGATGGGCATGTATGATGTTGATGATGTGAAGAGGACAGAGGGGCCTTTGAAAGAAAACCAGCCAGAACACAGAGAGAAGGGGATTCAAGGTAGAGCACCATGGACTTGGCAAAGCAGATGAATACTTTGTCCCTGCAAAGGAAACTTTCTAAAAATGCCTCACTGTTGGCTCTGCTCCACTGACATTAGTGAAGCTGGAAGACATAGTAATAGCCTAAAAGATCAAAAGCATGAGTGGGAGTTCTCTGCTGTGCCATACTGGTGGAGCTGGAGACGGGCTCAAAGCAGTGGGGAATCCTTAGTGAATGCCCCTGCTATAGACAGGACCCTATGGAGCTTCTAGGAGTTAAATCTGCAGGAAATAAAAGGAATTGAGGGAATGAGAGAGATGCAGTGCAGACCATTCTTAATAGGAGAAAAACGGAACATAGCTCAAAATATGATATACGGAATATAATTGAAAAAATGTTTTTTGAATTAACAATAACCTTTAAATCCTTTAGTGTGTGTTCTCTGAGCTGTAGAATGTTCTGATTGTTAAGGCAATTAGCTTTTAAAAATAGTTATTTTTTTTAGATTTTAATTACATGCTGCATTTTGCCTTTGTTATTAGATGGGGTCAGTAAGGTTACTGAAGTAATTATTGCGCTCTGCTTGGCACTGGTTAAAGCATAACTGGAGTAACTGCATTCAATTCTGTATGAAAAAACATGGACAAATTGAAGAATTTAGAGTGGAAGAAAGATGGTAAGAAGTCTGGCATTCAGATCTAAGAGGAAAGGTTAAGATAACTTGGCACCTTTAGCCTAAAGGCAAAAGTAGAGTGCGGGGAACATAACAATGGGAGACATAAAGGAATGTTATAAAGAGGACAAGGATCAATTATTCTCATTAGTCAACAAAGATGGGACAAATAATAATTGGCTGAAGCAGAAGGGAAGTTTTAGGTTAAATATTAGGCAAAACTGTAGAAGAACTGTTCGGCAGTTGGACAAGCTGCCAAGAGCTGTTGGACAATCACTGTCGTTGGAGTTATTTGAGGCCAGACACCCATCTGCAGGAACAGTTATAGAATAATTAGATCAATCCTGCCACAGACAGAAGGGTAGGCAAGGGGTCCTTCTGGCCTCAGTGACGAAGATTTTGTTATGGATCTACTTTTTCAGGATTCATGCCCACCCTCTGTTTTGTAAACTATGGTGTCTGCTACAGCCTCCACTAAAACCAAGAAGGAGAGCAACAATTTAAAGCTGCTCTTCATAGGGTCGGAAAACATGTGAGACATAAAATTATCCCCTGATCTGTGGCCATGCATTTCTTTTTACGGCTTCTTAGAATGAGACTTCCTCTCCTCTGGGTGTCTCTGCTTTGTCCCTTTGAAAATATGAGCTCTGGGAGCATAAAGTAGCAACCAAAACAGAGTAGAATGGCTTTGGACTTATTCATTGCTATTCACTACTTTATGGCAGCTTTTAGAAGTTGAATTGTAAGTAATGTCTGCGTTTTATTGACAATATGCTCCTCATCTTCCATACTACTTATATGTAAGAAATCAACCATGCCAAGTGCAGACTCTGCCTTCGTGATGTCAGCAGATCCCTTCCCATGGATCTGTTGAGATGCTGAAAACAAAGCAAACCAGGATTAACTCTAAAAAAATTTGCTGGGCTATACAATATTTTCCAGCTGGATTGGACCCAAAGATTGGCCTGGACAAGTTCTTCTTCCAACTGCATAGCAAATGTCAAGGCATGCCTCCAAATACTGGTCACTGTGTTTGCAAGCAGAGCAGATCAGTTTTAGAGGTACATCACACTGTTTTCAGCCCATCTGAGATTGGAATCTGGCTGCATGATGGACAAAAAATGAGATGGCTTACGTGTGCTCTGAGAGGCACTGCAGAGATGATACAAAGGGCAGTGAGCTAATTTGTATTGCTAAGAGTGGTCTTAAAATGGTAATTACATATGCAGTTATAAACCATGAGCCCAGCTTGTTTATTTTTCTCCTCTAGTGATAATGAAAAACAAAGTAGTCTTAGTGTTTTGTGAGATCCTGGTGCAATGCAAGCAATCATTTGGCTGGCTAACTGGGAGGCAGAGGCACAGTATGACACTGGTTGTGTTAAAAAAAAAATAAAAAAAGGAAAGAAAAAAAATGTAATGAATAAAGAGGGCCAGTGACAAAGATTTTAAATCCCCAGAATAATGGCAAAGTTGTACAGAATCCATGTATTTGCTAAGCCTCATAACACTGAGCAACCCCTAGTGTCTGGAATGCCTTGGCTGGCTGTGCTCTGGCCACTTCTAGCTGGTAATGTTATCTCAGAGATACAGGGATATGTCTGCAGTGGAGATTACCTCTCTGCTGAGTCAGGAGACCAGAAAATGGTCACAGAGCAGGAGATGCTACTGCAGTGTGATGCACCACCCAATGTGCAAAGTGAACAAGCCCATGACCAGAACTGTGGGATCCATTGTTCTTTTTTTTATTCCACAGTCCTATTTCCTGTGGCACAAAGCAAAAAGTGCTGAGGTGCTTTGAGGGGGGCCTGTGTAGGAGGGCTCCTCTGTGACTTGGGAACCCTGGGAAGTCTAAGCAGGCAAAAGTTCCCCTGGGGAACTGGCAATGGGTCTGTGTGATGGCTGTTTACTTCCAGACAAGAGTCAGGAAGGGCTGATGGTCTTGCAATTTGGTCCCTTGTATGCCCAGGGCCTCAGTGAGGAACCATGGCAGTCTCATCTCCAGGCTTCACTCTTCCTCACCTGAGGATTCTCAGATCATCTTCTGCAAAATGTGTAAAGGCACAGGGATGATGTTTCACGCAGGCCTGGTTTTCTACCTTAGTAGTGTTGAAAGAGGCCATTTCATAGCAGTAAGTCTGTATTGCTTTTCTAAAAGCAGACTGTACACTTAATGAAAAACTAATATTTAACATTCATTTAAAATAAGCAGACAATGGCCTTTGAATTTAGTTATCCTTGGAAAATATTATTGAGATATATACATGTCTAACAGGTCATGCATCTAACAGAGGAGGAATGAACCTTTTCTTCTGTAACATCTATTAATGAGTCTACGTGCAAAACTTCATCCAATGGTTTTTGGAACTATAAATCCTTCCTTTCTTGGCTTAGTTCTTCAGGCTTTGCTAACCCACTTTTTTTTTTTTGATGCTGTGTCATCCTGGACTAATTCACATGTGAATGTGAGGGGGAAGAGTACCTTCACCACCCCTTCAGTGCTGAACTGAAGCAGCCTGGAGGACCAAGGGGCCAGGCATTTCTACCTACAAAAGAGGATGATGTCTTAGTGTGGAAGGCAACACAGTCTGAACACCACCAGGTCTTAACAACTCCGAGCTGCTTGGTGTGGCCATCCCTTTGGTGCTTGTGGGTCTCCTTGCCTGCTAGAACCACTTTGTAACCTCAGGCACCCTCGAGACCCAACCCCCTCGCGTTTTAATTCTCTGGGGAACTTGTGACATAACAGTATTAAGCCTCTGCCTGCTCTGGCTTTTTCTGTGAAGGGGGTGTTTTAAACAAGATTTCTGCTACAAAGTTGAAAGACTAGAGGAAGAAAATCTGACATGACTTAGGGGTAGCAGAAACGAGTCATAGGAAACTCACTCTAGAGATATCTCCAGAGACTAGTCAAGACAAAAGTTACAGCACAAGCATTTGGAAGGGGGCCACTGCAAACAATTTGTCCTCATTCCAGTTGAGCAACTGTAAGCAGGGACATTTTCAACACAGGCCATTTAGGGACAGAAGGAAAGATTGGATGGCACTAAAAGAAACTACACAAATACGTGGTGATAGGATGACTCGGCCACCCGCCACACATACTCTGCTGCTTCGTTTTTCTTTCTCCTATCATCCCAACATCTGAAAAGGTTCCACCCCAACACAGCAGCACGGCACAGCAGAGACCAGCATAAATTAACTCCAGGTGACAAAACCACCTTCCTCATCTGGCCTCCGTTTGCAAGGAAGGAGGATAGAGGTCATATCTGTGTCAGGAGCTGAGGACAATGGGGTGAAAAAGGAGCTGAGGACAATGGGGCAAAAAAGGATTTTGCTTGTCTAAGTGAGCAATATAACAAACATAGGGAGAAAAGCTGCTTTTCTCTGTATTTTTCTCCCTGAGTTTTGAGTTTAAAGGACTGCAGTCATCCTGTTTTTTGAGGAAATACTTGAATACCGTTATTCCAATTCCTTTAATCCTTCTCTTCCCCCTCATTTACAAGCTGTTCCTGCTCTACTATTTTTCTCAGCATGCCAAGGCACCATACCTTTCTGTGGAAAGTTTCTGCCACCCTCTCTGATTTTGTATTCATGCTGCATAAATAAGAACAAGACCTCCCTCCAGCACCTTGGCATGAGGTGGAGAATTAGGTGGGAGGACAGTGCATGATAGAAATATTATGTAAGCAAGGTTTGAATGTCTGTAGCCCTAGATCTAGACAGCCGCTATCCACAGATATTTTAAAACTGCTTCTTTCTTCTTTTTCTTCCCTTCTGAGCATCACATCACAATACGGTTTCATTCAGTGAAGAGCTGGCATTCAGGGGCTGGATGGCTTAGCTGGCCCAGATGGGGTGCCTTTCATCTGTAGGTCATTTCTTTGAATTCTGCCCACATTTTTGGCTACTAGGAGTTCTTCTCTTCTGATGGCAGTGCAGCAGCATATGCAAAATTGCTAGGAAGTCTCTGATCCTAGACACCATGTCTAGATCATAAAAGCTACCATAACAATGAGTCTAAATGGCACCCCTCTTGGCAGCTGAGGCAGAAGCCAAGCAATAAAAGGACTATGGAGAATGGGCTACTGTCTAGCATCTATAAGCTAAGAGTGAGGAACACTAGTGAGGGAGTGTGAGAAAGTATGCACAGACCATGAAGGCTCTTTTGGGTGAAGAAAGAGGATTTCAGTCTACTAGGCTGAAAGGCTAACACCTTTCAATAGCAGATGAATCATTTACAAATGTGAGAACAAAACCATTGTCAGTCCTCGTGCCTTTAACAATGCTGCTTCCTGTTGGCATCTTTTGCTTACTAATAACACAGCCCCACAATTTGTATCTTCACAGTGCTGCACGAGCACTAACTAATTAATCCTTTTTCACCCCTTTGAAGTAAGTGATTTTTTACTTTTCATGGTCTGTAGTGGAGACATCTAGCTTAAAAAAGATTGCAAATATGTTTATAAAGGCTACATTATGCTGACTACACAGTGTATGCTAACATTACAATTTATGCTTTTGATACAGCTTTTCCAGTTCAGGTAGGCTACACCCAGTTATATGTTTTGCTGAACCGAGGTCTTAATTAAAATAAATGAGTACTAAATATGGGGAAAAAAACCAAAACCAAGTCAGAGTAGGCCAGGGTAACAGTGTAATGATATGAAACAAACAAACAGTCCCTCCTTTCTACCCCCCAAACAAATCAACTCCCCTTCACTGGAATAATCTCTGGCTGTCTGACCTTATTTATTCAGATGCTGACATGAATCATCATCTGAGCAAGTACTCCCTCCTACACCTGCAGTACTTGGGGTTATAGTTCTCCTTGGTTTTCTGCAGCAATAAGAGCTCAGTGTTACTTGGAGCCGTCTCCATCTGGCAGGCCATGAAGTCCACAAAAGCACAGAGGTCTTTCTGTAAAAAATGGAGACAGCCCAGATTGCTTTCCATTTACACAACATCTCAAGAGGAATCTGGACTTCTCTCTTTTGCAGTTACAGTCAAGTGTGCAGTCTTTTTCTCTCCTATCTACTTTTTGTGTGATGACCTCTTCTTGGGGTAAAGAACTGCGTGGGTGAGTTTGGGGGGAGGGGTTGTTCTCCTCTGGAAAGCCAAATTACAGGATGCAGCACATCTTGAGCTTGGCAGCCTTTCACGCTTCCCCAAGAGGCAGCTGAAGGGCCCAAGTAGGGGTAAGACGTTATCAGCTCACTTCTACCCTGCCAGAGCATATCTTTACAGACAGATAGTGACACACTGCCTGCACCACAGTTGACCTTCGTGGGCCAAAGGAGATCCTTTGCTGGCAGCTCAGGGAATATCTCGTGTCATCTGAATGCTGTTACAAGGCTGAGTACTTAACGAACGAGTAGCTCTGCAGCGTTAGCCATTAAGTGTGTACAAAAGTGAAGGCAGAAGTTAAACATTATGTTATCTGCCAGTCATTCATTGTTTGGAGAGAATATCCCAAGAGCATGGCTGAGCATTGGTGTCATAAAAGTCTATACATTGCTGTTGAAATGATGTCATTTGTCACCATCTGGGATTATACCACTAGCAGTATATGAGTGTATTCAGCTCCATGTTTCAGCCATATGGAAAAAGTGTAATATAGTGAGAAATTCAATCCTTTAATGGAATCCAGAGCACCCTCCAGAATGTTTTCCTTAGTTTTATTTCTTTGCAACGCAGGCTTAATAACCACTGATGTAGCATTTAAATTGGAAGAGATGCGACACCTAGATAAACTAAGAGATCTGCTGATACCAACTGCCTTCTGATAGGAAAATCCCCTGCTGTTTCAGTGGAAAAACCCACCAGGCTTACTAGAGCCAGAGGAAGGGTATGGCACAGCTGTGGCATGCATTAACCTCTTTTGACTTTTGTCTCTGTAGACACCCCGAAGGGCTCCCTTATCACAACAGAAATATTCTCAAGTAATTATCACTCTGGAAATTGTCACCCCTTTCGTGCATTGAACAGGCAAAATTCCAAAAGAATAAAAAAATTGTGATTTGTGATAAAATCCTGTTGGTGCACAAGAAAGCAGGAGTCCCTGTCTCCTTCCCTATCACCTACCCCTCCTTGTAGACTACATTTGTTGTATTCATGTTGATATGACCTCACTGCTTGTAGGAGACTAGGTTGGCCTTTGCAAATCCATCTGCAGCTGTAACACGTCAAAATGGTCATTACTATGAACTCAAAACCAAAAATGTTTTATTCTATAGTCTTTCCTGGTGGTGCCAGGCCAGCTTCCCCACAGCTGGATAGAGTATATGAAACTGGATGCTATGTTTTTAAGGATTTGGAGTGATGGTGAAGCTGGAAGGAGTTACTGAGAGAAATTAGCTCCATTGATTGAGAAGCAATGATGTCTGGACCAAACCCTGCTTCTGGCTGGGTGTTGTCAGGAGTGTCTGAAGGAATTTGGTGTAATTCTGAGCTTGACATCTCCAAAAAGGCTGTTACTGAGATGTACCTGGCATGGCATCGTAGTCTAATGCCAGGAAAATGGAAATAATCCCTGAAAGAGATGGTAGGGTTTTCTGAGGCCAGGAGCAAATAATACATGCTGCTGTCTGGGAAAGGTACAAATAGCTGCAGCTCAGTGCAAAAAAACTACATTATGGCTATATCTGGCTTAAGTGCTACATAGCTCTGTGGGCTGTTAACAGATGTTGCCAGAGCAACATGTTATGACAAGCTGTGTTGTATTTCTGAACCCAGTAATGTTACTGGCACCACCTCCTCCATCTGCCAGTGAATGGGAGTTACCTTTGGTTGAGATAAGTTCACAGCCCATCCCAAACAAATACCCTTGAAGCTCCATATGTGGATCTAATGAGGCTCTGAGCTAAGTTCAGTGCATGTGACAAATAGTCCTCTGATAGCCAAATTTTCCTTGTTGCTGTACAGGTCCATAGAGCTTGTCAGGATATTTTAAGGGCTACATTTTTAGAGGTAGACCAGGGGAGCATTTGACAGTGGGGAGGAAGTACAGATTGGCAGAAAATGGGCAAAGGGGATGGAAAGAGGCAGATGAGCTCTGCAATAAAGTAGTCATGTGGCAGTCCCATGCCTACTTCTATATTCTCAATCAAACAAAGAAAGGATCTGTACCCAGGTAGGTAGATAATTTGCAATGCAATTGAATTTAGTTGGGTAGACCCCTTTGTGTCTCATTTGCTGCAGAAAAGTTTAAACTCATTGCAATTAGTTTCAGGAAATTTTTTTAGAAAAATCACAGTTTTTAAAAAATCAATCCATTTACAGCTGTGTTAGCCAGGTTATTTTCTCACCTTATGAAAGCCCTGCAAATAAGCTCTTTGGGGGAGTATATGAATCGTGCAGTACACGATATCTCAGCAATTCACCCTAGCAGAGGATGAGCTTTTCACAGAGTGAAACAGATAAATCAATAGCAATGATGTAGGGAAGTAGTAAAGTCTGTGGGAAAAAAATCCTTAGCATTCTGTAAGCTACATTCTATATTGTGTTTCTTAGTTTCTTTTCTTTCCTACTGATGCAGAAGAGGAAACCAATGCAGAAGATTACCTCAAAGAAGATTCACTCCTTATTGATTCTTCCTAGTGAGTAGCCAGAAGTGAGGAAAAATGAACAAAGGCTCCTTCCAAGGGACAGCAGCGGTAATGGGTGCAGCTCATGACAACCATCACTGACCCATTGTTTGTGTGAGTCAAAGCAAAGAGTAATTGTGATGTAGTTCTTCAGTTTTTGGTTTCTTGACAGAAAAATAACACCAAAAAGTTAAAAAATGTGCTAAAATATGCAAATCCTCTAATACTTTTATTATCTAACTGATTCTTTTCTCCCAAGCAAAGTCTGCTCAGTAGCAAGATGGTGACTTCGTAATTTTCAAAAGCAGCAGTTTGCTGGACCTGGAGACAGGAATGCTTTGATTGAGAGGAAACAGACATTTCAATAACTTGGTAAAAACTGGGCATTTAGTCTCTCTGCAGACTTGATATGCTAAAAATAACTGTGTCACATGGTCTGTGATCAGGAGCCATGCTGGTCATGGCTGGCCAAAGCCAACAAGGAATGGTGTGGGCCACTACTGCCAAGAGAAAAGGCTGATGCAGACCACAACTGGCTTATTCCAAAAAGCAAATAGCCTTGAGGATCTGATCTACAAAAGTGCTGAAGTAAATGGGAGTTGTGGTTGCTCAACACTTCCATGGGTCAGGCTGCTCTGTCCTCATTTTCCATGCTGCTGCTAAATCCTATGCAGCCTGTCACTCCTTTTCATGCAGATAAGCTATCATGCAGGAGTATCCCAACTCCCTCCACCCTGCCAAGTCCCACAGTCCTTCACCAAACCAAAGCCCCTAAAATACAGCACTGGTATTAATTTTTGGTAGTCTAACATCTGCAGATGCCTGGTTTTACTAATCCTGACTAGCTCAGGCAGGCTGGCTGATGCATTTGCAGAAAGATGGAGCTCACATGTGCAAGATCAGGAAAACAGCCAAACCCTTAACAGACCTATGAAGTAAAATAAGCAGGTTTCTGGGATTTGGACATGTCATGTCTGCCATCTAGTAACCAGTCAGGGCTTGTTCCATGTAGAAAATGAAGAGTAAATAATCCAGTACCACATAAAAGGGGAATAAATTTACTAGGGCTTTTGACAAATGAGAAAAAGACTTTCAATGGTATTTTAAATGAGGTTCTTGGAAAAAAATATAATTAATAATTAAAATAAAAATATCTGAATTCCTAAACTTGTTTTGTTTGGCTGTAAGAACAGTTGTATATGCTAAACTAATAGACAAGAATACAAATGATGAAGTGTTATTGCTATAATGGAGTTGAAAACTCTGTGTCCCAGTCTCAAATACAATGAAGTTGTTAGCATGAGGTCCTGTTGGCATGAGATGTGATCTGGTAAAAGTTTGACCAGTGAAGTGGAAGCCAGGACATCATAAATTGTGTGCCATTTTGTTCTTTGATTGATTGGGTAAGGAACAAATTGGCACAAAGAACCACTTTCAGTCTCAGTTTACCCATTTGTAAATGAAGACATATATAAGAGTGATGTTATCAGACAGACTTAATTATTGTTATCTAATTAAACCTTCTTGGATGTAAGGTATTATAGAAAAATGCAAAGTTTTTTATTCCTAATCTAAAGTACATACAAGATTTTTGGAATTCTTAATCGTCTACATTTGTATTTCATGGGTAACTTTAGCTGTGAACAATGTTTTCCTTTATACACACACACGTTCTGTTGAAAAATAACATTCTCTTTGCTTTCTAACAAAGTTTTCTGTAGTGTGGCTTGGCATCAAAAAATAAGGCTACAGTTCTGCTGAGCATTGATTTAGTTTAAGTCTTCAATTTAGTTAACTTTTCTGAGCCATGTAAGATGCTGACTTGCAGATATAAAATAGCTAAAATACTGCTCAAAGATGTAATGCTGGTGAACAATTTATTCATTATGTAAAAGACCCCTTAACTTTACAAGCCAGAGTTGTTCATTATAATGAGTGCTGATTTTCTGCAAAGGAACTACTAATCTTCATTTTAGGTTTTTGTACATAAAAGAGGATGCTCACAGCTATAGAAGTGCAAGTGTTTGCTGTGCATAAGGGGAAGAATGAGTTAAGAGTCTTCTGATGAACATGATACTGGTTTGAAAATACTGTGGCTGTTTCCTAGAACATGATACTGGGTTTGTGTAAAAAGGTGTAAGGGGCTGTTTGGTGATACTGTCGGTGTCTCTCTGACTTCAGAATGTAGAAACACTTGTTGAATAAGGAAGGGTATGGCTCTGTCAGCTTCAGAGTCCTGCTCAGAGGTTGGTTTTTGGTTCTTGGTGTTAGAACAGTGCTCCCTGACTTACTGTCAGGTGGGATCTTGTACAGTCACCTGTAGCCTTACTGTGTGTCCTGCTGCAACTCACAGCAGGATGTTACGAGGGGCTGTGATCTCCTCTGGACAATCTGGGGACTTGTGGTCACACCCTGCAATTGAGGGCAGGATCTTGGTGATCAATAAGGGGGACATGGCAGGGCAGTGCACAGAGCACATCACTGTGTTGTAGTGGGGAATGTGATGTGGCTAAGAAGGAGTGGAGCTGAATGCTGGACCAAGAAATTTGCATTTTCACCGAGGGCTGAATAATGTGTGTGAGTTTAACTGCATTAAAACTGGAGAAAAACATAAATGTGAACCTTGGTACTGAATATGGGAAATTAGGAGCCAATGTCAGAAGCAGCCAATGCCTCTCTGCTGGGGGCAGCTGTGTTTATCAGGGAGATAGGACAAGTGTCAAAAAGAGAGCATATCTCCAGGGTATTCACTGCAATCTGTGTGTCAACTCTTGGGCCAGCCAAACTGGCTCAGAGCAGCCCTGTGCCTTGGCCTGGCTCTGACTGAGACAAGTTGGTGTCACAGTAAAATCCAAGTACCTCATCTTCCCTGTGGCTTTCTTTGGGGTGGTCCCAGTGAGCAACTTTTTCTCCGGTCTCAACCCCTTTTTTCCCCTGGGCAAAGGTACCACAGACTGTGACAGCAGGGCTGCTGCAGCCCCTCTTGGGGCTCAGCCCTCCACAAGCACAGCAGGCTCGGGTGGTCCTTGACTCAGATGGATGGTGCTGGGGGCAGGTGACACCTTCCCTTTCACTGCTTGGAGAGGTCCTTTTCAGGTCTAACTCTCCACTTGCTAACTTTAGTCTTATGTAATTCAATTACTTTAGTGAGGTTGCCTCCTGATTTATGTCAGTGAGAGCGAACAGAGTATCAGCCCTTGAGCCTTTTGCTGAACGAAGTATGATGTTACACTATTTCTGGACATCATCATGTGCTGGTTGTGCAACAGATAAGAATAATGCTTGGTAAGTCATTAGTACTTCAGTTCAATTTGTGCTAAAATAATCAGCTACATTCCATTTAGTTTCTAAAGCCTCCTCATTATTGCTGCAAACATCAGACCCGTGACCTGCTTTTCACTCTGTGAGAGAAGGGTAAGTGAATTTAATGTGATCTCTGCATTAGAAAAAGTCTGCTGCTGCTCCCTTGAAATCGAGTGGTGCCTTATCATTGACTTCAGTGAAGGTAGGATCAGGTCCAAATTTCAAACACTTAATTTTCCAGCAGAAGAGAGTCAGGCTTAAACTGCTGCACTTCTTTGGCAGATAATGAATGGGACCTCATTATCTCTATTGGGACGTGACTTTACAGACGATTACATGCTGAAAGTATGCCACTGATAGACTGGCTCTGTCCTGAACTGTGAAATTTGCACAGAGAATCAGAGACTGCTGACTTTCAAGACACTTCATTCATTCTCATATCATGAATGGTTTTGTCAATGAATGAGACTACTGACCTTGATGATCTAGTATTGGCATTTCCTGCTAGGTACAAGCATAGTGATGCTATGACTACTGAGCAATATTCCCACATTCTTTTAAGATGAAAAATCATCCAAAGCAGCATTTACCAGAATTTGTCTCCTTGTAAGGTATTATTGTGGCCTTTTAATTTCTACAGTTTGATATCTCTTATGATAACAGTATACAGATTGAGAATCAAAGGAGCTTCTCTACAAGTTTTATATAGAAAATCTTGGTCTGAGTTTCTGAACATATATTTGTTAAAATGTTGTAAACCAAGAAGTGACAAAACTAATTTGATTAACTTTATCCTTATTACGTATTAGAGGTGAAATGCAAATAGGACAAGAATAGAAAGGTTTTGATCATGTTTGATCTATTTGCTCCTGCCACGTATTCCCTGACCTCTACTTTTTAGAGGCATTGTGGGGCTAAAATCAGTAATTCATGTCTACTTCTTGAGAGTGTCTATAATGGGTGCTGTGTAGAAAGGGTGTTGAGAGTGCGTAAGGGACTTAATGATTTATGAATTTATTCTTACAAAACATTTCTGAGTCAGATAAATACTGTTATTGCTGTTCTGCACATGGGTAAATTGAGGGGTGGAAATCTTAAGTAGCACGCACAAGATCACCCAGCAAGTCTAGAGAAAATAGGCTGGAACCAGAACGTTTCTTTTCTATTTTCATGTTTTGTAAGTGTTAGATCATCTTTCTTCCATGATTAGCTGCTATTCTGGCACAAATTCAGGACCATTATGATAGAGCTATTTTTCATACAATAGGATGAGACTGCCATGGCTTTAATTACAAGCATGTGTTCACTCTTTTATGGTATTGTGATTGTTATGTAAGGTGATGTGTAAAATTAATGAATTTTAAATTAGGAGTTTACATTACAAACCCTTTGGGGCAGGGAGAATTTGCTTCTTCCCTGTTCATACAGCACTTATTAACTTGGAGTCCTAGTTAATGACTGGACCTTGGAACTGGTACACCAATGCAAGAATAAAAGTAATTATCAGATTGTTTTTATTCAAGAAGAAAATGTTTTACGTAAATAAGGAGGAAATCCTACCTTCAGAAATTTGCAGAAAAGTTCTTACTTCTGACTGAACATACTTTTCACAGAATTCACAACTGGGATGGGACACATACTTGTAAACTTTAGTTTAGGAGTAGAAGCATCCTAAACACGTCCCGCAACATATGTTTCTAAATTTTGTAAATTTAACCCAACCCTTTTGGAGAACAATGTGATGATTTCAGAAATGAATAAATGTTGATACATTTATAGCTTCTTTTCAAAGAAACGAAAGGTAGCCAATCCTTATGACTAATAACTATTATTTAAAGTACAATCTGAGACGCTTGTAAAATTTCAGCCGGGGTCTTGGCATGACTTGGTGCCCAAGAAAAGAATATCTATATTGGGAATCAGCTGCTCTTACGCAATCTTTGTGATGATTTGGAACCACTTAAAAACAAGGAGTTGATGATATAATACATTCTTTGGATTTGGAGATGTTCCCCCTATTCCTGCTTTGAATTAAGAGAATATATTGGAGGATTAGTTAAATGTCTCTTAAGTCAAAATTGTAGGTCTTTCTTTATCATGCATTTGCAGCCAGATCCAGCTCTTACTGTAAAAAGGCACACACAGGTGTGGAGAGCTCTCAGCTACTCTCAGGGTGAGATTTCTAACACTGCAGTGGATTTGAAGTTATGGTCTGTAGATCACCAAAGGCCTGGGGAGACTCTGCTGGAGGTCTGTAGAAGACCTGGCTCATCAAATAGGATTGACTCCTTTTTTGTTTGTTTGTGATTAGGTTTTTTTTTCCTTCCCAACAGTTTAATGGTGCTAAAAGTAGCTAAAACTGCATTAAATATTTCCTAGATAGCACTTTCAAATGTTAACAGTTTTGCTTGCCTCAGGGCTGTTTTTCAGCCACCAAAACCAGGTTTCTGTGTGACCAGAAAGTAGAGGTGAGTCTCAATGACAAAACTTAGGAAGATAATGCCCGTAGCCTGAAACTCTTAAGGAATCTCTAGCCCATGTCCTGCTTAAAACCTGTTGGTAAATGCAAATATCTGACTTCAATTAGAATCTGAGGTGTATTTATTTTGTTGTGAGAATGCAGATAGGGCTGTAGTGAATTGTAATGATATTTTCTGATGTGATACTCTCAGTACAAGATATTTGGAGGGCTTGCTGCTGGTAATATGCTCTACAGTACCTAATGATCACCAAATAATAAAATAAAGATAAGATATATTATTTCATCACCTAATAGAACATACAATCTATATATTTAATCTGAAAAGTTTATAAAGGATACAGGATTACAAGTGGCAGTCACTGAAGTAGAATATATACCGTGCATTTGATTATAATTATAAAAACATGATGAGTCAAAGGCTTAGGCTACGTTTTCTCCTTTGTAACTCCATTCAATGTGTGCCTGAGGTGGCACAGAAATAATCCTCAGTAAAATTTAGCCACCCATAGGTGTGGCATTTCTAGATCTGCTGGTCACCTCTTGAAGGTGTTATTTTCCTTGTAAATCTAGAAGGCAGAAAACTGTTTTACTTGTATTTTTCTGCAACCAGAGAGCTGGACATTGCAGGGAAAAGCATGGTTTATCAAAATAGTTTTTTCTATGCAATATGTTTATAAATCAGAGATTTTACAATGCTACTTATACAGAGTTTATGATGGAAATTGTCACTCTGTTACAACTGACACTACTGAAAGGACTTGTCACTGAAATTCTTGAGGTGAGAATAATCTTTGGCCATTTTTGGACTGATGTAATACAAAATTAAAAAAGAAAATTAAATTTAGCTAAACCCTGTGCAAAGAAATAGGCACAACGAGGGGAATCCACTTGGAGTGACTTGTCTAAAAGAAGAAATTGATTTCAACAGCCATAGTACATCAATCGTGAATTGCTGAAACAATTAATTAAAGCCATTACTTGGGAATCAATAGAAAAGAAACTGTATCCATTTGCTCAATCCAGCAATTTAAATTTCTCAGGGTGCCATGAATAAACTGTGAAATGTATCTTTAAAATAAAGTTTTTAATTAGAACTGGCAGTTCTGAACCTGCTGTTGGCAGGAGCCAACCTACTGAAAAAGAGCCCGATGCAATAGACTGTAAAGTGTGTTTGCTTGATGCTTTGGCATTTAACAATTAAAAAAGAAAGAAAGAAAAAAAAAGAACTATCAACCTTTAATATTTTAAGTTCTGTTTCAGCATCAACATTAGAAGATTTTTTTTCTCTACAGTTAAAGCAGATTGGAATTTTCAGCTGTCATTTTTTTACGATAGGTAAAAATGTGCCAAATAGGTGCCAAATACAGATGGTTTCCTGAAGGATGAAACCTGTTTTACAGGAACACACGTGAAAAAAGAAAAAGTAAAAACGAGTAAAAGAGAAAAACCACCTGCTATTGCAGATTCAGCAGTTTAAGTGCCACCCTACAATCCACAGCTGGACTGCTGGTGCAAGTAATCCTTCATTGTTTGTGACCTGATTCAAGCACTCAGCCAAGCACATGCTGAATTACACTTTGCTTAAATTGCATTGTCTCTACCAGGACTTAAAAATATGCTTAAAGTTCAATGTCTGAATTTTAAATAGGGTTTATGCATGACACCTGCTTGGCAGAAGTTACTCAGTTATTTTCAAATATGCCTCACTGCTTGTTCCCCAGAATAGGTGGTGCTAATGTTTTTAAAAATACCAACCTAAGCTGAGTAAAATAGGTGAATTTGATGTTGTGGTGAACATTCTTGGTGAGGAAATAAAAGGTTATGAAAAGGGGCAAAAGGGTAGGTGAGTAAAAGGGCACAGTGTCTCATGCCACCTGTCAGCTCATTCTTTTGAGAAGCACTAAGTCCATCTGTGCTTCCCTTTGCTGTGGTATTTAGGGGCCTTGAGGTCTTCTGCATTCCTCTTCTTTCATGTTGCTCTGACTGTGATGCCTTTTAGAAAAATCCATTTTTTCTGTAGTTGAAGCCCAGTAACCCTTGTTGCTGACCTCACCAGCCATGTGCTCAGTGTGAGCATGACTCAGTAGCGATGAGGAATCCTTATTCTCTCTAATTTGGCTTTCCTAAGGAAGAAGGGGGGAGTGGAGGTGGGAAGGAGTGGGTGGTGGTGGTGAGGGGATGGGGGAGATTCTGGTATTTCCAAACTCATTTGCTGGAAGTGTTGTGTCAGTTACAATAACTTGGTCTAGCACATAAATCCTTAGGCTAACTTGTGATTCCCAGCACACTCCTTGTAGTCTAATTGAGGAATTGCTTTTCTGTCAGTCACATACTGTGGTGGAAATGCAAGAATGTGAGAAACAATAGGAGCAGGCTCTTACTGAGTCAAAACAGATAAAGCCAAATTGCTTGTTGCACTGAAAGATGGGAGCAAGTCAGTTGGTTAGAAACCCATTGCTGCTGCTGGTGCCTGTTCAGAGGGTACTTGCCCAGTATGGGAGCACGGGGGATGGACAGGAAAACCAGCAAGAATGCCATGAACCTTTTCTTTACGAAAGAGGAAGGATAAGGGCATCAAAATAACACAGTATGCTAGAGCCTGCAAGGCAAGGAGAGCACTCTCCAGATTGATCTGGAGGTAAAAATTAGCTGGGGTAAAATAAGCCCCTGAACAGATTGGGCATGAAGTGAGTGGTGCCTGGACTGTGCAGGAGGGAGGGATCTGTGCTGGGATCCGGGATCTGGCTGGGCTGCTCCCAGGCTGCCAATGCTCTGGACCAGTTCAAGATGGCTGCCCAAGGGAGCACATGGCGGGCTTCTTTTCCCTCTGGAGACTTTTGTTTGTTATTCCTTTTCTGATTTCCTCTAATCTGAAGAACAAGATGTCCTTAATGAAAACAGATGTTTTGCTCCCTTGCAAATGGAAAAAAAAATTTCCCCCAAAATAGGAAACGCCCAAAGAATGCTGAAACCAGTGATGGGTTTCCATAAACCTCTTCATCAGTGCCCTGACCTGGCTGCTCATTTGCCCCTGACACATTGTGGAAGCTGCTGGTGCAAAGGTCCGTGGTGAGACCTGGGTGTAGGAGTGAGTGAGCTGTGTGCCTCTGTAAAGTGTAAACACCACACTGAGCTGGCTCACAGCTTTTCTCATCCATGGGCTCCCACTGTGAGATCCTGGTCAATGGCAGCTTTTGTCATTGGCTTCAGTGTAACTCGGAATTGGTCCCAGTATTTAATTTAAAGCACAGCACACAAAACAGCAAAATCATAACATCCCTGTTACATTTATAGAGCTGCATAAGCCACCGATTAACAAATGGATGAGATAGTGAACTTTGCTTTACCATCTGTCTTTAATTACATAAAATAACTTGAAGAAATTAACAAGAAAGAAACACTGTGACACAAATAAATAAATCCTATTGCTAGAAACAGATGAGGGAATACTTGAATATATGGATGAAAGTCACCAAAGCTGCATAATCTGAACGCAATAATATGACAAGTAGTATCTAAATGATTTACACTGACATTGAAAATTAGTTTTGAAAAAGAATAGTTACCTGCAGAGAAACAAAAGGAACGCTGTGTTTGCGTGAGTACAAAATACGTGTGGTCTATCCAGCAGTCTAAGTTTTGTCTTTCATAGATAAGAGAAATTAATATCAACAGAAAAATATACAAAGCATGAGGTTTCATAACTAGGGACCTACAATGAGTCACGTAAGTCTGCGTGCTTATAAGAGTTTAGGCACCAGTCGGGATTAGGCTTTTTAACACTTTCCACAATTTAAGTCCATTTTTTCAGCATTCAAATACACTTGTTTGCCTCCTCTGTTTAAGCATTTAATAAAAATGAGTGCTGTATGATAGATATTTAGTGACTGCTGAGCAGATTAAGAACTAACTGATAGGTGTCAAAAAGTAGCTGTCAGCTCTGAAGGAAAGCCCTGGAAAGAGAGTTTGCAGAAATGGGTGCTATGCTTGGCAGGCCATGGAACTGTCCTTAATGGTTGAGAGACAAGTACATCCCTAGTTAAACAATGCTTAGTAAATTAGGCAGGAAATTAAAATTGGTGGAATGATAAATAAATTCTGAAGATGGAGCAGCACATATTCAGTAAGCAGGAGCCCTGCAGAAAAAATTAATTTTACATCATGCACAAACAGTTTCTGTATTGATGCAATAGAAATCATATCCCATGGGTGATGCTTGAAAAGTCCATGGTATTGGACATTGTGGAGAAGCAACTGGACACAGGATTCAATGTGATGGTGTGGAAAAGGGATAACGTCCTCTTTGAACAAGTTAGCAGGGATATATGAGTTGACTTATATGGCTGGGGTATGTTGCAGCACAGTGGGTGCTAGAAATCTGAAAAAGGGTGGGAGAAAAAGCATATGAACCACTTGCAGATCGGAAAGTATGTTTTGTTTCCCTTACCAAAATGAGATGACTAGATTACAGTGTATAATTACCTTCACAACAAGAAAAAAAGTGTCTTGCATCAGATGAATATATTACAAGAATCAGTGGGTGGAAATGTAAGCCAAGTAAATTTAAGCAAGTGTTAAGGCTTCGATTTGTAGCAGTAAGTGTGATGAACTGCTGAAACAAACTGCCCAAGAAAGCAATTGTGTACATATCAAAATTTAATCCCTTTCTGGAAAACACATGTCAGCCAAGCAGAAATTTCTGGGCTCTCTATATAGGGAGTGGGGTAATGCCTGTGACTGAAAAGGTTAGATAGGATAGTTAATGGTCACTTCTGACCTCAAAGGTAATAAATCAAGGACAATGTCTTTACAGCAAGTAGTATGGTTTAGTAAAAAGTAAAACTTATTAAATATGCCTTTCATGCTAGTATGCAACATATAAATTCTGTGTATTACAGATTTGGGGACCAAGGCTGTGGACTATGGTCAGGATGCTCCAAGTTGGCACTCAGCAAGCAAGGCAGTATGATAAGTGAGTGAACAGAGAGATACACAGCACGGTGGGAATGTGGGTGAGTGCATATATGAAGCACTGAAATGTCATTGGACACTGTTTCAGGTATTCATGTTGAGAGAAAGAACTTCAATTGTTTTGGCGGGGAACTCTGCTGTGTAGACTAAAATGGGAGAAAGAATGTAAACAAAGAGCAATGATCAATTGTTGTAGCTTGTGGGAATGTCTTGTGGGTCATGTCAGGGACTTTTGACAGACATTGTTCTATTTAATATCTCCCTGGTAATCTCAAAGTAGAGGTAAACAGCAAAACAGTGAAATGTGCTGATGATACTAAACCAGGAAAGAATGCAAACAGAGGACAGCAGATAAATTATATCAAAGGAATGGGAGATATTGGAAAGCTGAGCACAAAAGCTTCCAAACAATTCAGAAAAAAAAAAAAAAAAAAAGGGAAAATAAACCCCAGGACTTATTGGAATGTACATATACTGGCCATCAGTATTTCTGATAGAGTTTCAAGGTATAGTGGAAAGACGACCAGATGGGGGAGAGAGATGAATTTGCAGTCATAAAAGCTGTGCATGTACAGATATGTACCATGAAGAAGGGAGGTAAGAGTGCTGTGTAAAAGATCTGTGCTTTTACATTCAACTCTGTGTTCAATATTGCCAGCCACTGACTGACTAGAAGGAGTTGGAAGAAATCCCACAACGTTTCAAAGGCTGGAAAAAACACTTGGGGGAAAGACTCAGGCTCAAACCAAACATCTCATTAAGCATAAACTTAACTTAAAGTGTATGAGCTGTGCTGCAGATTTACAGCTCCCTTTACAGCCCTGCTAGGTGGCTTTAACAAAGGAACTACATATCAGGTTAAACAGTGCACATGTGAAAGCACTTCATTAGCCTGGAGCAGGAGGGGTTTGGTTAGATCTGTGAGGAAATGTGACCAAAGTCTGTGAGCCCTTGGCCACCAAGAGGTGCATACTGGCTGCATCAAAATCAGCAGGCAGTCATTTATTACCATAAGGCTGGGCTTCTGCATTCTTAGGCATGGAACAAAGGTCTGCAAAGTCTTAAACCAGCCAACATTATATAACAGAGAGAGAATGGCAGTGAAATCATGCCTTTGGGTATATTTTTTTTAAGGTGAAAATTGGAAGGCTGTCAGATGGTCTTTCCAGTGGAGATCATATTGCTGAGGGTTTTAGGATAGGTTTGACTAGAGCACCAGAGAATATGCCTTTACATTGGGAGACTAGGAGTCCTACCCTATCCCAAAAATTCCTACAGTTGCCACAGAACCTTCACAATTCAAGGTGGGAGGAACAGTTCCCTTCTGAGCTCTGAAATCGTCTTTGTGACTGTTCATAAAACAGTTCCTGTGAGGCTGAATTCCTGATGCTGGTTTTCAAACAAAAGAAAAATAATCTTTAAAGAATAGGGCTGTGGAATGCTGAACTAGAATCACAGATAACAGTGGGAATATCTCTTCTGTGTAACCATTTATTGTGCTTATAACTGAGAATTATCAGAAGTAGAGAGCAGTTTGTTCTCTAAGAACGGTATCTTGGGGGAGTTAACACTTAGTTCTTTAGGAAACTCAGAGGAGATGAACACCCATCTCTTTAGACTCTTAATCATTGGGACAGACTGAGAAGGGTTTTTTTTTGGAAATTTTACTCAGAAATAGAAAAAATTCTCTTCTGGAAAAAATTAACACTTCAGGGTTTTTCTTAAATAATTATTCTAGGCTTATAATACATGTAAGTATCACATGATTTTATAGCTAGTATTAGCAAATCCCTGCATATTTAATTTCATCATTCAGAAAGAAATTAGTGAAGAAAGTGTTGACTTTGGTAGGGATTTAGTCTTGGAAAATTAGCAGGCACTTTTCTGGGCTTTACTAGTCAATACCCACAAGAATTTAATAAAACCCTTTCATAGATTATGGAATAAATAACAGGGAAAGACCAAATGAGTGATTATTAGGGCAGAATTTCCCTTTACCAATCTTGATTGAACAAATTTTTCAAAGTCAGGTTTCTCATCATAGGATTGAAGTCAGGATAGAGGGTTAAATTATTCACGTGAGCGAGTATCTACAGATCTTTCCTCTTTTTCTTCTTTCTCATTAACCTCTACAGTACAGTTTTATGTTATACTGCTTTATTATTTCCCCAGTGCTTTTCCTCTCCCAACAGGATGTCTCTATAAGATTTTTACTTGCTAAACTCACAACCTACTGCTCTTTTCATGCATTTACTTAGTTCTAACATTCAGCACTCAGTCTCCTTTGGATATTGAGTTGCTATAGCAGTTGTTAAATATTTTATGTGTAGTACAATACAAAAGCTACCAAAAGAGGGCAACATATGAGCCAACAATAAGAAATGCAGCCTGACAAGTTTACGGTTATGTATTTGTGACACCCTCTCCCCTTTCTTTTTGATAGAGAAAGAAATTTTAGCAGAGCTGGTCAGTAAACAGAATTTCCATCCTATGGGAAATTCCAGCACTTGGGGAAAAAGAGAAGGTGGTGAAGTCTTCAGGGACTGAAAATTCCAAGAAAACATATTTGGCATGGTGGAAGTGTTCCCTAAGTGTCAAATCATTCTCACACCAGAAAGCCCAAAAGTTATAATGACATTAAAATATTCAATTTAGTAGGAGAAATGTTAAATATGTGAATGCTATATCAAGTTCAATACAAGATTAAACAAAACAAGGAACTACTTATATGTTTTCCCTTTACGGAAAACAATAATTTAAATATAATTTACTGTAAATAATATTTTAATTTGTCTCCATTAAAAATGTTGTCAAAATAAGTATGCTCTCAAAAAAGCAAGCTGATTAAGATGAAGTTGTATTTCCTTGAAGAATGTTTCCTCTCAACATGGTTTAATTATATTTTCTCTCCATGAAATGCCTGAGAGAATTTCAAAATACTCTTAATAACCCTGCAAGAGACTAAGGTAAATTGGCTGCATCCCAGAACTGTCCCCAGTGCTCTGTTTGTGAAGTGAGACAATACCAAGTGCCCAAACACCAGGCGTGTGAGGTCTGGAGCTACTATACCCTGGACAACACTGGATGTGCACTCATTGGCAAACAGTTTATTATAAACAAAGGGTTTTCTAAACCATTCAATAGGACTTCAAGGAATTAGGCAGTCTTGAACACATGCCAGCATGGCAATGGGTACAATAAGCAAATATAATCTACCTCACTTAGGGTAAATATTTGGCTACAAATGTATTGAGAGCTCTTTAATTCTTTGTACACTTCTGTGATGAGAACCAGAGGAAAGGCAGTGGCAATGCAAGGACTGGAGGGTGAATTTTTTCTTCTCTTATCAGCTGCCCAGATAGGCTAGCTGCCAGTCAAATTAAAAACCTCACTGGAGGAAATGAATGAAGACCTGTAGGTGTAGAAATCTGCTGTTTATACAGCTGCCTCAGGTTCTGCTAATGATCAACCAAAATCAGTCGTATGTTCATGGAGATGTACAAAATTCTGTGGCAGTGTCCAGGAGGTTGATTACAGAATTCAGGGCATTCTCAGGTTGTTTTTTTTTTTCCCTTTATTTTTTAAATCTCCTTTTCAAAACTAACTTCTGCTTTCTGCTTGCTTCTTTATCGTTTAGAATGCTGGAAAGCATCTGGGAAGGAGAGAGGGGCAGATCTGTGATCTACTTGGATGGCAATGAAATATTTAGAAAGTTTGGAAGTACTCACCCATTCTGAAGACAGGATGTTCTGCTTGCAGGAGCAACACCTTATCTTCTCTCATTTATCCGTGTCCTGCTTTTGCATCTGTATTTCTGCAGATTCCAAAAGAAAAGATTTATTCTTCCTAGTCAGAAACAAGCTGAGGTTTCTGTCCAGAGGGTTTCTGTACTGTCTGATCTATCTCATGAACAACAACTTCACATTGTTCACCTGATGAAGGGCTGCAGAATCACAGGGTATCAAATGAGATGTACAGTACAGGAATGACAGCAGTGCACACTGTGTGGATGGATCAAGTTTATTGACTCTAATCACAAGGTTTTTAGACAGCCCCTGTATTCTGGATATGCAGGAAGATATTTATACTCATCTGCTTGTCCTTCATTTCTTGTACTGCTCATCTATTTTTGATTAATGCCTTGATACTGTCTCCCAGACAATGATGCTACTTTTGAGAGACAGACAGGGAACAGCTGGAACGTAATACAGATATTTTAATGGCACTGAGAGGTGTGGTTAGTTATCTGGTTGGGTTTATTTGTAGGGAAAAAGCTAACTTGCATCCCTAAATAGCCTTGCCTCATGGGTATGAGCCTACATGTCTGACTGCCATCCTATATCGACACTATACCCAGCAGCCCAGGGACTGGTGTTTATTCAGAAAAGAATTGGCCCATGCACACAGACACACTGATTCTCACAAATGGTTCTGTGTATGCCTTGGCTTCTTGACTTCTGCCAAATTCAAGCCTAAATTCTAGGAAGCAACAATAACATTAACAGGAATCACGTCAGACTTGAAAGTGATTGCTTCAGCTCTGTGAACACAAAATGGACTTATTTTTCTTCCTCAGAAGTGATTTTTAAACATGCCTTGGCTTCTCTGAGCCAGCATAGTTTCACCCTGCTAGTCAGGTTACGAAGACAAATCTGTTACCCCCTTTTGCAGATGTGGCATGTCAGCCTAGTTACATCACATTTTGAGGCAGATGGATCTCTGAAGGAAGCTGCAGTATCCAATCATGTGCTTTCTGCCCCTTGCTATTGATTCTTGTGGTTAGTCTGTTTCTGATTTTATTTTTCTGTGTAGTTTTAGGGCAAGTCTGTGGTTTGCCCCATGTGCCCAAATGAGGGAGCAAGGGTGCAGAAGACTGCCTGAAAATAAATAAATCAGAAACAGATAGACTAATTGCAAGGATAAATGCCAAGGGATCGAGAACACACAGCATCCTCATGATCAGATGCGCCTGGACTGTTGGAGGAGGGATGGATGTTTCACCATGTGATGTAACTCTGCACCACACTGGAGAAGAGTCCTCTTCCTTTCCTGGCTGAGCAAAACCCTCTCATGTGGTTTGCCCACATGGCATGTCCCAGCATGGGGAGAAGCAGCCTCCCTGAGGTAGGGGCGGGGAGAAGTAAGGCTGGGAAATCAGAAGCTGCTCTTGCCTCCCCAATACCTGCCCAAACAGCCAGCAGGACTAAGCTGACACAAGGAAGGATGTAATCTACTCTGGGTTGTTTCATGCTCAGGGCACATTACTTCCTTCCACGGAACAAGAGGATAGTCATGGATGTCATCATGACTCACGGTCTCCTGGGGCAGCATGGCTCTGTGCCATGCCTATAATCAGATGACCCGGGGGGGTGAATTAGGAAGGCTTTTGATGTCATTCTCTGAGTGCTGCACCACAGGAGACAAAAACTTCTTAACGAAACATCAGGCTATATCTTAAACATAACCATGAAACTAACTTTGACTTGCCAGCAGCTGGTACAGACAGTGGCCTCCCTACACCGCTCTGGCACTTAGCATAAAAAATGTCATTATGTGGGTGGATTAGGCAGAACCTGTCAAAGTTGTGTGCGTGTTCTTTGGCTGTGTTTCCCTCCCCAGGCTAATAGTGCTGAAGAGTTGGGGAGTGGGTTGACACATTTTCTGGCATGTGTCGTGTAACCCAGTGAAGTGGAGGACACGCCAGTCACAAGACTTTTGTGCTTTAGTAAGGCGCAGGCAGCAGGGACATGCTGCAGTGGTTAGCAGTCTTAGTCCTCTCTGGATGCACACTCAGCCTTCATTGTGGTTACAGCTTCCCCAGGGTTCTCTGACAGACCCACAGGTATGTTTGGAGGAAAAGGTAAGGAGATGTATCCAGGCAGATACTGTTTAAGCTCATGTTACCTCCAGAACCTGAAGCTCTTTACAAGTTGACTGACATGATGTCCATAAGAACCACTGAATTTAGCACAGGTGGAAATATTCAGTGCCTGTTTTGCAGAGTGCAGAAACACTCTGAACCAGTTCAGCAGAGGATACAAAGAATAACCGTAAGAATAGATTTTTAGGATAGAAGACTCTAAAGCAAGATAATCAGAGACTGATGAAATTTAGGACACAATCACTGTTTCTGGTTCCCAAAACAAGAGTGAGGGGCGTTGATAAAAATATTGGGGTGAGAAAATTCCCATGGTCCAGCACAGTCTCAAGGTAAATCATCCTCAGGAGAACAGGGAAAAACAGTGCATTAAGTCTCACAGAGAAGCCTGGTTTTGCACAGCTGCCTGCTTAACACCCGTGCTCAGGAGAAGTTTAGTCCTTGGGCTGAGGCAATATGCCAGGTTGGGTCCTCACAAATCACCATCAGAGAAACAGAAGATGGAATGAGCATGTATGCCCTGTATGAAAGAAATGCCATCTTCTGTCTCTGTCCGTGTGTTGCAAGCTATGTTTAGCTGTTGGGAAAAGATGTATCAACTTAGGTGTCAAATGCATACCCCAAAACACACAGGCTGTAGGTCTGATGTGACTTGTAGCAGGCACAGCACCCAATTCACTGATGAATTGCTGTACTATTTTCCTTGTACCTCATAATATAAAAAATATAAAAATAATAAAAAAATAGAAGAGTCAGTAGCTTTTGCAAGTAACTACAGCTGAACAACAACTGCTACTCTGATGTAGCATCTGTAGCATCTCAGGTCAAGAACTGCCATGCCCAGGTGCCATGTTCTCACTCCATGTAAAAGTGAACAGCAGTAGCTGCATAAGTGGTAAAAATATAACTTGGCAGGCACAAAGGCAACCTGTGTAGGGGAACTGCATAATAACCCCACAGGATGAGAGGCACCTCTTCCCTTCACTTGCTGGTGTTGAGTCACAGCAGGGGATTGTATTGAGGGGGTAACAGAAAGTGCCCCATGGCTGGACCTCCTGCAAACACATCATTGCTGTGACGTGGGTGCTGCCCTGTGTCACACACAGCTTGTCACCACTTAGTCACTCGGGGACAGGAGCTTGAGGGACTGCAATGGAATGCTCTGAGGGATGTCCTATGCCAATTATGCCATAGGGGAGGAAGAGATAGAGGGTAATGATGAGATGGGAGATGACTCTGACTATTCATGCTTGCAGTGCATGACACTTGTGTGAAGTTGAGACAAGCTTCATCAACTCGATGTCTGACACAGAATTTGTATTGTCCCATGACCAGTGTGACCCTGCTCAGATTGCCAGATAACGTCACATCTCCAGTTGTGTAACACCATCATGCTCTCTAGATCCCAGGTCTTTAAACATTATTGAGCTGACAGTTTGTACCCTGTGGTGGGAATTCAAATATTGTTTATCAGTGGAAATGTTAACTACGTGTCCTTTGTTGGGAGTAAAGCAACCTGATTTCTCATGTGTCCGCATGTTGGAAGTAGGAACTCATTGGAGAGAAAAAATGTGTGCCAGCAGGGAGAAAGGAAGAGCTTTCATCTTTGTGTGAGTACACAACATGCAGGGTACACAACAGTGTTTTGGTAGATATCAGTGTTTTGTAATTCAAGGAGCACATAACTGAAAAAAATTCCACTGCTGCCATAGTATTTTTAATTTACAAACAAATAAAAATTAAGTTAACTCTGTTCATTTATTGCTTTTATTTCTCCCCACCTTGGTTTTTTTCCCTATTTTCTTGTATGGTAATGTGTATATTGTCTGGTTGCTTGTTTGCTTTTATTTGAAATAATTTTGCATGTAATTTTCTGAAGTCTTGCAGAGCAGAGAGACTAGTAAATGTGTATGTTTATGCACTTTTGTGCATGTACAAAGAATGATGGATAGTTAATAAAATGCACATCACTGAAATCCTTTCATGCTTAAGATCCCCAAACAGAAACTGTGAGTATTCAAACAAAATAGAACTTATCCAAAATGTACATATTGAGCTTAGATAATAGCAGTCCCCAGATATGTGCCTCTTTCTGCAGTTGGAAATCTGTCAGTTGAACAAAGAGCAGGATATAGTGTGAATCAGGCTGTCCTAAAAGCTTTATGTGATAGACACACTTTACGGAGTTAGTTCAATTTCTCTCACATTTCAAAAGCAGACTCAGAGCCCAGTTATCATAAGGAAAAACTCCACAAAATCATTTTTTTGTAGTCAAGGACTGCAATATTTTTAAAAAGTCAGAATACATCTTAAAATAACAGTCTGTCCTAAGGCTTATGGTCCAGCTGTAGGAAGTTTCTTCTTGATCCATCCATCTGAAAAATTATTCCTGAAAAGTCATTATGCATATGGGTGTTTTTGCTATTTTTCAGAGAAAAAAAGTATAAATGAGCTGTAAAGCTTGTGTTATTCTAAACTCTTTCTCTCCTCTTTCATCAATGAGTTCATCCAACAAAATTCCACAAGAAACAAATGTTATTATGAGATTAGCAGAATGAACGCCAGAGTTCAGTTACTAATAATTTTTTTTTTTTAAACAGTGAGCTTAATGATGTGAAGGAAGCTGTAGTTTAAACATCAAGGTCAATTATTTCGTTAAATATTATTTAAAAGTTACTTGTCTTGAAACAAAACTAGAGCTATCCTTTCCCCAAAAATGCAAACAGATTATTCTGCCCTGTTTGTCAGCTTCCCTAGATAACTTCTATTTGATCTTCAAATGAAAACAGTTTCTGTTTCAGATTTATACAACAGGCTGCCTCTAAAAAGAAAAAAGATCTTAAGGTTGGACTGCTGTTTATTTTCCCTTCTAATCCTGTGAAAAAATTTGCATAAGAAAAGCAAGTAGATTTGGGTCTAGGTTTTGCTGTCTACATCGAAAGCATAAGCATCAGTCAGTCCTCTCTATTTATTCAGACAGAAAACGATTGTTTTGTAAGTCAGGTGAGTAGAAAATCTTTCAGTAAGTTCAGCTGGGTTCTTCTAAAAATAACAAGAACTACTTCTCAAGACTAAATGGAGTTTAAGTAAATAATTTTAACAGTCAAACACTGATAGTTTAAAACCTAACCCCCTCAGTTCCATGTCTGTTTCCTCATACCATATACTTGGTTTGAAATAACATCCAGAACTGATATTCCCTGGATCTTGCAAAGCAGCCTCTTGTAGATAGCCTTCTCTCAATTCCTAACAGGATCAGTGTCATGGGGGACTTCAGTGAGCAAAGCAAAGCTGGGTGGTGGTGAGAGCTCTGGGTCTCTGGACAGAGCAAGTGCTCCCAGCTCCAAGTATGACCTCTAGAGCAAACCAGGTCCCCCCTCTGTGGAATGGGAATAGAGACTCATACCTACAGGAGTGCTGTGAATTTTATTGTGTGCAATGTACTTGAATTTTTTTTTTTTTGGTGTATAGAAAGGCAAATTGTTATTTTTTAGGAGAGTATTAGAAGGGATGTTTTGGATCCTGGGGTCAAGTTCCTTGCTGAGGGTAGTAACCACATCTCAGAAGCTGGTTTTCAAATCAGTCAAATTCCATCTTTCAGCTGCTTTGACTCCTTCCTGACTGTGGATGGCCTTTCTGGGTCCTCACCACTCTGGTGGAGTGAAGGTGCTTTTCTTTTTCCATCTTGAATCCCTTCCTGGACAGTTTGTACTAATTCTTTCTCATATTTTATTTGGTAGAACGGAAGGGAAACTGTCTCACAATTTTCAGATTCATTTGAATTTTTCTCTGAGCCCCAGACACCTGGTGGAAGGACGCCAGCAATGCTGTAGGGTAGTTCGATGTACCAATAAAAATAAAATTAAATTAAAAAAAAAACAACCCTCATGTAAGAAAAGCGCCATTCTTAGAAAGCCTCCAGCGTTCCAGCTAGAGCACAAACAGCTGCTTATTTGGGACTCTTCTCGGGTAAATCGACAGCCCCGGGCCAAAAGGGCCGCAGGTCTTGTGGTCTCGCACAACCCAGACCCCCCACCCCCGGTGAGGAACACGCAGGGGAGAGGGGAAGGAACGAGTAGAGAGAGGGAACCATCCTCGAACAGCGGCTGAAACTTCGCCTGAGGAGGGCCGACGCTCCGCTGGGTCGAGCTAAGGCAGAGAAACCTCCGCGGGACGCAGGTCCCCGCCCGGGTTCGGCCCCGCGCCCCCCGCCCGCCCCGCCGGGCTCAGCCCCGCGGCGCCGGGCTCCGCCGCTCGGAGAAGGCAGCGGGGCTCGGCGGGGAGGGAGATCGCTGTTTTGCCTCTTGACTCGGGTTTCCCCCTGCCCAGGGAACAAGCGCCTTTGTTGGAGCTGCGCTCCCCAGGGCTGGGGTTGATTTTTCGTTTGTTTGGTTTTGACCTTCCTCCTCCGCTGCCTCCCGCAGGCCCGTCCCCGCAGCGGCGGCCCCGAGGGCGGACGGGGCAGCGCGCTGCCACCTGTGCCCGGGCGAGCCTCGGGCATGAAGAGAAGCAGCCTGTGGGGCTGAAACGGTGACGAGCGGGAGGGATTCGGGAGCGCTTCGCCGGCATGTGGACAGAGGCAGCAGTCCGTGTCCCTCGGCGACGTGTGAATGCAGTGCGTGCCCCTCGTGGAAATGCGGTGTGGCAGCAGCTCTCTGCCGGCCGCGGGGCACGGGCTGCTGCGGAGGGGCGAGGGCTGCAGCCAGGGCCAGGTGTGCCATCGGGAAATGTCACCTCCAGCCCCGGATCGAAGAGCTTCCAGGCCATGGCTACACGGCTCGACAGGGGAGCAAACAGCCCGTCCCCATCCCCCCTCGACAACTACAGCCCCAGCAGCCTTCAAGCCCAGTAAGGCTGAAGCAGCAACCACCAAACGCTCTCGAAAAGACCCTGCCGGACCTCTGAAACCCCATAGAAAACTGAACACCAAAGTGGGAGCGAGCCAACAGGCCCACCAGCGAGCCCCCCCCGGACGGGGGCGAGCCGGTCCGCGCCGCCAGCACAGGCACAGCGTTGCCAGCCCGTGGCTGGCCGCAGGGGGCCCGGCGTCCTGGGGGACCACCCTCACCCTCCAACGCCGACTGCAAGTTCCTAATTCCTACGAATTCAACCACATTCCCCCAGGGATAACGGGGGCGGGATGGGGTTTAACCCCCCGAGTTCAATTGCAGTGAAACCACAAGGAAACAGACGCAGGTGAAGGGCAGAGAGCTCTCTCACTGCCGTGTTGCTACCGCAAAACTTGCGGGGGATCGGTGCGCCTCGCACAACGACGGGAAGCAAAGGGAGAGCCCCCCCCGAGAGCTCCAAGCGAGGAGAGAGCAGCCGAAGGAAAGGGGCTTTTCTCGGGCAGCGCGGGACCAGTCCCCGGTGCGCACCTTCCGCCCCTGCGCAGCTCCGCCGGGACCTGCGCTGCTTTTACACAAGCGATCGCGCCTGGCGGGCTCGCATCGAGCAAGAGCCTTTCCGGGAACAGGCTACTAAAGCAGCAAGAGCAGGAGGGGGAGGGAGGGTATGAAATAAAAGACTAAAGAAACAGTGCGATTTTGGGACCAGGACCAAATCCTAACGTGTTACATAAAAGCCACGGGCGGTTCTTATCAGCAAGCCTGGCCTGAAGAGGAACAATCCCCAGGAGCGGCTCCAAAACAACCCTGTTAAAGGAACAATTGTGAAATGCCAACTTCCCACCAGAGGATGAACAGCAGGAGCCGGGCATGTCCTGTCTATAACCGGGCTTCTGACAACCGACAGAGAGGGGAGGGGACGGAGGGGGATCCTCTCTTGACAAGATTTATCAAGAAACATTTAACTGGGCTTTAATCATATTAGCAAGAGCCCAATTAGGGCTGAGAGCGAAGCGAGGCGGCCGGCGGGCTGGGGAGAGGAGGAGGAGCAAGCGATGGAGTCACTCGAGGATAAAGTCCTTTCATCAGGCTGCGCTCTCGGCAAGCAGAGGAGTGCGAATAATCAGTGCCCTTCACTGGGGGGACGGGGGAGGGAGCGGTTGGGGAATGTGTGTAAAGGATCATTAAGGCCAGGCAGAAGGGGGTTTTTGTTGTTGTTGTTTTTAATTATTACGGCTATTAAGGGGGTGTCTGTGGGCTCCCTCGGGCGCTGTTCTCAAGAGACCGAGCGGGGAAGAAACGAAGGGGTTCGGAGGCACCTGCTGCACTGCGACAACCTGATAGGGCTCTCCCTCCCGGGGCAAAGAGGGGCTCCGTCCCTCCCACCCTGCCTCACATCACCGAGGGGGAACTTCCTTAAAAGCCCTTTCCCCAGGTCTCCTCTCCCTGATGTCGAGCCCTTTCTCGGTGCATCCCACCTCCCAGCGCGGCTCCTCGTGGGGAGCGCGGCGCCCCACCGCCCCCGGCGGAGCCCAGCCCGTGGCAAGGGCTCGTCGAAAGCCCCAGGGGAAGCGCTGCGCTGGGAACGCCCGGGTCAGGGGCAGAGGGCAGATGTCCTCCTGGGGTTCAAGCTCTCCGTGCTTTCGCGTGGGCAACCTGCCCTGTCTTTAGAGACTCGCTCGCTCCAGCTGTAGGGGATGAGGAGAGCGGAGAGCAAAGAAATAAAGAAAAACTAAAGATGACAGGTGGGAGCAAAGGAAGAGGCTGTGGATAAGCACATGAAACCCTCCCTCTCCCGGTTACGCCACCTCGGGGATACGGCGGAGGGAGCGCGGCAGCGGCCGTGACCCTGCCTGCGGCTTTCGAAACATCGCCAGCAGCTGCCGGCAGCTGCCCCGATTTCCTGCCCCTCCCCGCGGCCAGGAGAAGGGAGATAAGGCTGTTGGGCAGCGAGGCACCTTTCGCCCAAGAGGAGCAGGATCTTTACGCCGCGGGGCAGAGGATGCTGTCTTGTTATTTTAACAGGGCAGGGCCCGGGTAGGGTTTGCCTTTCGCACGGACGAGCATCCCCACTCTCGGAAGCCATCTGCCCCATGCCTGGAGCGTAGGGGCTTTCGCCCCCCACGACCCCCTCCGCCTCCTCCCCGCGCCCCGGGCCGCTTCGGGGACGCGCGGCCCGGGGGGCAGCTCCTCCCCCCCTCCCTGTGCCCTTTCGTGACCGTGCCCCCGGCTCACCATCCCTGTCCCACGCTTACCTTTACTGCCCGGCCGCCGATGGGCTGCCCCCCGTAATGAGATGAAGTA
>JACBWW010000004.1:6083575-6204923 GCA_020086605.1 Lanius collurio
CCCGGTGCGGGCGGGCGGGCCGGGCCTGGGCCGACCCCCGGCCGTGGCCCCGAGCGCAGCCCCGGCGATGTGCCCCGCGCTGTCCCCGAGGTGCGCCCGGCGTGTGCCCAGGGGACAGCCGCCCGCCCGCCCTCACACGGACAAAGGCAAACAGAGCCCAGAGCCCGCTGAACGCGGGGCGGGGAGGGGACGCGGGGCGCACACCGGGACAGGGACCCGGTGTGCGAGTGACGGGCAGCGTCGGTGTCATCACCGTTGTGCTCTGCCCCGTTCAGCAAACACGCGGCAGGGCTTTAGCTGCCTTTGGTTTCCATGGAGTCCTCCTGGCACGTCCCAGCAAAAATGTATGGGAGATGTCTTCATGGCGAGCCTACAGCGGGTCTCCCCCATTTGCTCAGAGCTCCCAGGTGGAGTCTTTTCAGATTCTTTACACTGCGTAGCTCAGCACCAGCAGTGCTTTTGAGAAACATACTTTGTGCATGACATCCCTGTTTTGAAACAGAATTTTGAAGCGAAGCTGTAGCAACACACCTTTCAGTCCAAGCTGTCAGCTGGATGCATAGTTTAAAAAGCAGAGGCTCCCTAAAATGAAGAGATTATTACAAGTTCGTTTATTGAGAAGCTCAAGCCACAAAGGTAATGGTAATGAGTGCTACATACTCTGCATTCAAGCACAAGTTTTGGATATAGAATGAAGGCATGAAGTCGGGCCTGTACTTAAAAATACTCTAAAGCTACTTGTCAGAAATGTGCTAAAATGATAAGCCATGGATTTAGTGACATGGATTATGTTGTCAGTCCTTCAACCTTAAGTTCATCTTTAAGTCCACATTTCAGTCCTTCGAGAAAAGACAGGAGGAGGAGGAGGAGGAGGAAGAGACTATTTTAATTGAAATGCTGACATTGCTAACCATGGCAGTTTGAACTCCCTACCATAATAAGACCTCAGCTAGAAGCCTAATCCCAAAGACGTGATCTTATCCAGTTTGTAATCAGTTTGTAATCCAGATGTAATCAGTTTGTTGGCTGTAACATAGCAGACTGGGAATTGCTTTATTTTATTGATATTTTTGGCCAAAATTAAAAAAAAAATCTGTAAGATGCCAAGATTGAGCCAGGAGAGCTACCTTTGCTATTTAAAATAGTAAACCAAAGTTCTTCATGAATATTTTTCACTTCAGTTCAGTTTTACAAAAGCATACTTAAAAAGGGACAGCTAGTAAAAATGAAAGCTTTCAAGATAGGAATTGGAGGACAGAAAGGCCCAAGGGTATATAACATTGTTAAAAGTTTTCAGAGAGATCCCAAAAATACAAGGTTCACTTTAAAAAATAGAAATTTTCTCCTGGGTAATCACTGAATGAGTTTGCATTGATTTGCAGCTGCAAATTTAAAGGAAAAAGAGGGAAAGAAAATAAATGAAAAAGACACATGCCCTGTTAATAAATTATGCTGCAACCATTAAGAAAATTGTGCCAGATACATGAAAAATTGGAATTGACTTCTTAAGCTTTTGAGTTTATATATTCAGGATTCTCCATCTCTCATATCTTTCTTTAATACTGATTTTTAAGGAGTAGACATTCCAATAATTTTCTAGGCATCTGGCTTTAAAATTAGAAATATCAGCAGAAGTGAATTAACTTGTAAGGTGCATGTACCAGAGGAACCTTATTAGTGAAATAGTCCAGAGAGGGTTAGTCAGTGTTGTTAGTAAGGTCAGAATTTCAGCCATTGTGAAGGATTTTTTGTTGCAGAAAATTACAAGGATAGACCATATTATCCCCCTAATTCAGATTTAGATTTTGCTTTTCCTCTTGATGGTGTTCTGCCTGTTTAACCTTAACCAAAATTCACTGTGGTCAGTGGGACTCTTTGGGTTGGGGCCATATATTCTTTGAAGGAGCAAATCTTAAGTTTCTCCATGTTGCTAGGAAGCATAGCAGTGTCAAGACAAAGACATGTGAAAGTATGTGAAGACAATGAAAACAAAGTAATGAGTATAGCCAAATCATAACTGCCATTTTAACAGAGTGGCTTGTAAATAACAGAGCCCTACAAGAATACTTGGGTGTGTCTGAGTCAACCCATTCTGAAAACCGTATGATATGCAGCTGCAGAAACGACACAAATTCTTGAAAAACTGTCAACAAAACTTGAAATTTCTTGAAAATCATGTCTCCAAATACAAGCACTGTTCTGAATATATGTGTCTCACATGTTGTCCAGTAACTCTTGAAAAGTAGGCTAAAACTGCTACAGTGACTGCTTTCTTCATCTGCTCTTCTTAAGGTAACATTGGCCTTCTTTTAAAACTTGCCATTTAACAAAGCATTATTGTAAGTATTGCAACCATTTGTGAATGTGTGTAGTCTGGGCTGTGGAAAATCAGTGGTTGGCATTCACTGTCAGGCTTACATCCAGAAACATACAAGTTAATTTGAACTACATGACCATTGGCACTACACAGAGTAATGAATCAGAAAAGGTATTTTTGAAAATATTTTCCAAAGCTGCCCTTGTACACTTGCTTGAAGCTAGAAAATAAATGTGATATAATGATAGTTGTTTTGGGTTTATTGTGGAAGATAATATCAGCTTGTGACTACTGACTGGATGTGAAACAAAACTTTATGGCTGTATGGATTGGATGTGGTATGTCAGCAGTCATCCAGGGTACTAATGGAAGCATTGTGTATTAGTTCTGTAAAAAGATTCAAACGACAATTAATTACTGTTTGTCACAAATACAAAATGGGAGGGCAATGAAAAATTAATTGAGGAAATTTATGTATGGATATGCAGCATGGTAGTCTGGATGCCAGCTGCCACACAGGAAATCCCCAAACCACTAATTGATGGAAATTTTAAGAACTTAAGAGGTTAGGTTCCAAACAATGTTTTCAGTTTGGGTTTTTTTTTTTTGTGATTAAGCCAGGACAGAGAGATTACATTAGCCCAGTACAGACATTTTTGCTTCCTTGGTGCATTGTTCTTGAAGTCTTACCTCCTTCGTCATTACTCCCAGTTGCTTAGTTTTTCATTTCTGATATAAAATGTCACCTTTTTTATTGAGACATTGAACATGATAGTGGAAGTGGGTCCTCATGTATACAGGAGGAAAAGAAGCAAGTGAAAGAGGAAAAGGGAGAGAAGAAGGTGTTTGTAGAGCACAGAAGGAAGATAGGAAATGTGGGGCTCACATGGGAATGACTGGTGATGGGATGGGACAGAAGAAGACCGGACCACTGACTGTGGAGACAGCCGTGTTCAGAGTTTGTTATTTGATCAAACTACTCCTTATTTAACAGGCCCTGCATTTCTCTGTGGGGATACATCTTGGAATCTGTGTGAAATGGTGAAAGATTGAGAAAGTAAAGACAGAATGAAAGAGCAAGAGGTAATTTCTTAATTAGTTTCTTTTCCATTTCTAAAGCCTGGCTAGCCCATGTGTCAGGTAGGGTAGACTTAGAATCTTGGAAGAAACTAAGCTGCAGCTGGAACAAAATTGTGAAGAAATTCCAGTAATTTTAAAGATGATAAAAAATATAAAAAATATCTGACCACCCCTTCTTCCTCCTCCTTCCAGAAGATCCAACAAAATCATCTACCCCGTGGCAAATGCCTGACAACAACATGGTACGTGTATCTACTCTGAAATCAGAGTTCAGGGGATATATATATATATATATAACTGCAACTCATATTTTGTCCCTCTGATATTGTTTACCTGAAACTTTCACACTGTTATACTTTTCTACTTTCTTTTTCACTCAATTTTCTTCTTTGCTTTTGGGACAGAAAATCCCTCATGTGGTGTGGTCCAGGTTATACTCAACCATGGATGTCTCATGCAGAGCAGTATCTTATTCCACACATGACTTACTCATGTTGCAAAAGCAGGGTGAGTAATGGGTGCTGGAAGTTAGCTCTATACTGAATTTGGCATCTGGGGTTTCTGTAATAGATTCATGAAGTTCAGAGACTACTGCTAGTAATTTCTTATTTTTTCTACCTCCCATTTCTGCCTTTTTCTCCCATTCCTCCAGAAATTTTACGTGGTCCTGGAGGACTTTACTACTTTGCAAAATGATGCAGAACCATATAAAATGCTCCAAGCATGGTATAAACACACAGGGTATGTTTGTGCTGCAGAAATACCAAGTTTTGACCGGGCATGTTCCCACATAGCTCTAGGACTGTGGGTCAGCATTTCATGTCTACCAGCAGCAAGCTTTGCAATGACTGCATGTTTTAGGGATGTACTTAGTGTGTATAGAGGGGAAGCAGTGCTGGACTATTTACATTGCAAGTGGGTGATTTAGGTGGTACCCTGCAACATCATCCTTGGATACCCAGAGAGAAAAACTGATGTGCCTGTGATGCTCTCAAGTACATGCACTACGCCTCCAAGTACAAGGGCAAATTTGAATTTAGAAAGAAGCTCTCCAATGTGCTAAGTTGCTGATGTAGCACTTGCAGTGAGAAATATACTGGTCCAGATAGAACTTTTGGCAGTACACTCAGGTCAGTCAAAGAGGATCTCAGAAAGAGATGCAAACCAAACAAACAGAAGTGTTCAAACCCACAACCAACTTATTATTTGATCTGGAAACAGAACAGAGGGGTTGCCTGTAGCTGCACTTTGTTCAAACTTCATTTGGGCTTGTGATGTAACTTTGTGTTAGTCCACACAGCTCATGTCAGACTCTGGACTGTGGATTTTCTTAGTGATGATTCTGCAGTCTCTCAGGTTCCTGGGGCTAGTGTGCAAGGCTCTGTTTGTACAGAGACCTCTATTCAGTGCAAAGAGGTGGTGGCAGAAGTTGCTGTTAATTGTTGCCGTATGGTTAAACGTTGGGGGTTGCTGTGCAAGCAAGTCTCCTCTGCTTTGTTCCAGTTCAAATTTAACCCACCTAGATGAAACTAGGGAAAACTGTTAATACAGCTAGTGCTAAATTTCAAAAGAATAGAGATGAGGAAGGTAACCAAAGTTCAAACCCAAAGGGTGCATGCAGTGTAGGTGTGCTGAGTCTAGTCTTGTGTGCCCCTAAACAGATCACTGTAATTTGTGAAAAAGGGTCTCGTGCTTTCCAGGATAAGCTGGCTGTTTAGTTTGTCTTTCTAACTAGTCAATAAAGCTCAAATAGTGTTCTAGGAATTATCTTTGTATTAAAATTACCTTATTCATTTTGTGTCTACGTCTATATTTGGATGTGAATTATAGGACCTTGGATCCTAAAATATTAAGAGTCCAGTTAAATTTTGACATGAGAGCAACTGCATTATTTTTCTGTTCATTTTCCTAATCTGTAAACAAGCTTTTGTGCAAGACTGTTGGCACTGAAATCCTGTTTGAAATGGACTTGTGGAAGTGCAAGAGTTCATAACCCTTCCGTTGCAGCAACTGGGAGTGCAGTCTGAACACTGAGTGCCTGCTGTAGTGAGGAGTGGTGAGGTCTTCCTTAGCTACTCCTGCAGAGCCCAGGAGAGTCCAGCATTGCTGCCAGCTGCATGACAAAGGACATAGATAGTGCATACAACATCCTTCTCGAACCTTTGCAAGGAAGAATTAATAAGACACTTCATGATTAAATTAAATTCAAATTAAAACACTTCCTGAGGCTGAGCTTCAAACTCTTTAACCTGAGAATGGATTCAGCAGCATCTTGTGAGCTTTGGAGCTCACTATGTTCCACTTTTACAGCAACAGAACAGTTTTCCATTGTAACCTTTACTTTCTTGTTTATTTAATATGCATGAATTACTGCTGCTGGCTCCATATGTTAACAGTTATTTAAAGAATGGTCTGGTAAATTTTTTAGTTCATGTATGGATTATAAAATATAATATCTGTCACTATATTTTCTGGTCACTTACTTTATGTTAAGATTTCATTAATATGCTTTTCTTAAATAACAAACAGATCCTGCAGAGCTGGTTAGCCATGTGAGGACCATGTGGTGTAAGCAGTTATAAATACACCAGTAAAAAACATTCCAGAGAATTATAAATCACTATAATGTTCAACTGCAGTGTGTTGGTGAATAGTATCTTTATTAACTTATTAACCACTTATCAAAATGATTTGCCTCGTACTTAGGTTTATGTTCAGTGTAAATTTTACATAAAGCCCGACTTTGTTTTCTTTTGCCAGACGTATTTATTTCTGAGTCAAAACTCGGTCTCTTTTGCAAAAAGGAGGAGAATCAAAGAGGCATAATAATCAGCCTAAACTCATCCAAAGCACTTTTAAAAATAGCCAGCCCACCTACTGCACTGGGAGATTTTATAGTGCAGTGTACAGAAGCACAGTGTGGAGTAGCTAAGGAACTGTGCAATATGTCAGCTTTTCAAAATGTACCCAAGGCTGTGGCTCTCTAACCAGTACCAGATCTGCCCCTGCTAGGGCATCTGCCTCTCAGACCCACACTGCCTTACAGATTGCTGCCTGGGGTGTTTAACTCTGCTTTCCATGAGAAATGGCGCTGCATGGATTTTTGTTTCCAAATCAGTGGCTCACGGTGGAGAGATCTGTGGCAGAAGGTGGTTGAAAAGAGCGAGACGGTGTTGCTGCTCAGTCACTGGTGCGGTGGGTGGCAGTGCATCGGCATTGTCACTTGGGCTGTTACACAGATGGCCTGTGTAAACTTGAGTAAAATTCTAGCAGATAGGTCTGCAAAGGGATACAGGCACCCAACTGCGCTGTGTGGGCCTTGCTAGGCTCCATAAAACCATGCCCAGCTGTCACTCAATTTGTGAGTGTCTGAGCTCTGCCAGGGAGCAGGTTACAAGCTGCTTGCAGGTTCTGGTAGGGGTCTTGGGGAAGACCTTTCCTGGACAAGTTTTCCCAGCAGAGTCCTATGCAAAACTTTTGGAGCCTCTCCTCATGCAACAAAACTGTTTCTTGGTGGATCCTGTTATTAGCATGGTGAAATGTAAATACATGATATATACAGACACAAATTAAGTCGTTCTAATTTTCAGAGACCATTTTTATCTTTTTCCTTCTTTTGCCTCTCCTTCCTCTCTCTTGTTACAAATCCCTGCCTGTGTGTTCCTATAGCCAGTTTTTATCTGTTTTACCTTTAATTGGTACACATAGTTGGCCAGTTTACCTAATTTCCCAATAAAGAGTTTATCGGTGAAAGAGCGTTTGGCGTGTGAACAGCATACATTGCAAAAGATGCTGCAGGAGGAAGGGCAGTATGGAAGTGTATTACCACACTCCAGCTTATGTCAGGTGGTCACACTGCTGTATCTGAGGGGAATCTTGCACCAAAATAAACTTTGAAGTTGACTGAAAAAAAGGGATTTTCCCATTGTAGAATAAACAGATTGTACTACGCAAGGAAATGAGGTAAGTCAGTCTCATGGCTTTCAACATCTCTCGGGCCTGGAAAGGAGAAGGATCTGAGGGGGCCTCTAGGTACCTTCAGTACCTAAAGGGGCTGAAAAGGGAACTGGGGAGGGACTTTTTACAAGGGTATGGAGTAATAGGGCAAGGGGTAATTTCTTTAAACTGATAGAGGGCAGGTTTAGATTAAATATTGGGAAGAAATTATTCACTATGAAAGTAGTGACCCTGGTTGCTCAAGGAAATTGTGGGTGCCATATCCCTGGAAGTATTCAAAGCCAGGTTGGATGGGGCTCTGAGCCCCCTGGTCTAGTGATAGGTGTCTCTGCCCATGGCAGTGGGGTTGGAACTAGATATTCTTTACGGTTCTTTCCAACCCAACCCATTCTATGATTCTACGATTTTAAAAGAGGTAACTGCCTGTCAGAAACTGCATCTTATTAATGTAATGCATTTCCTTTTTATGTCTCTGTTAGAGAATTTGATGAAACAGCTTTTGCTTGTCCATACTTTTCGTTCTTAAAATTTGTATATTATCAGTAAATGTTATTTTTTTTGCAAAAAGAAGAGCTTGCACTTTCTTCTCTATGAAGACAGAAGTCAAGTTATCCTATTGCTTTAGATTATAATTTTCAGCTTGATTAAGCATGTCAACATGTAGACTTTTACTTCTCCTGACAACAGGGATTGTAACAGTTTACATGCTTAGATTCGGTAATTTATGTGTCTGTAGGAGTTGATCACTGTAGGAATGGAGTATGATATCAGGCCCTTAATACATTTTGTGGAGGTAGCAAAAAGCAGCTGATATGGTGAGTCCAAGCCAACATATAGACTGGACCTCACTCTTTCCAAAGGGAATGAAATTCCCTACTTCTTTATAATTTTTTGAAGACTTTTGGTGCCCTGTGGTAGAAAATATGTTCTCAGGATGAGGGTTGTCTAGACTGTACACTCCAGATTATTGTAAGCATTTTATTCAGCTGAGAGCTGGAGCTCTGTAAATGGTTGGTGGGATTTGAAAGGACCTCAATGTGCAAGGGCAAAGAGGATCCTGCTGTAGATCTTTCGGGTCCTCAGCTGCCAAGCATATAAATATGGATAAGCATGTCCCACTGACTGCAGCAGAATTTCAAATTAAGTTTTTTCAGAAGTTTTTCCAGCGTTGGGATTTTAAGCAGTTTCTGTGTTTAGCTTTAGCTACAGTGTACCAAAGAGTGTGTGCTCATACAGTGAGCTTCCTTGAGCCAATGCAGAAAATCAGGGAGGTTGTAACGGAATTATTGCTGTATATCTTCCTGCTTGTAAGCCTTAATTCAACTCTGATTTTTTTGGTGTGTTTTGTTTAAATCCCTGAAAAGATGTCATTTTCTTGCTGAACGTATTTTCCCCTCACAAGCTGTAAAGGCAAACACAGATAATATTATGTGATTTTTTGAGTGTGTTTTATGGTAGGCAAATTTAGAATATTATCAAACCTGATAAGCTCAGACATAAAAGCTCTTTGACTTGTCTTTGCCATGGAAATTGCAAGTTTTAGCATGTAAGTGTATATGTAAAAGAAAAACCCCAGAGGTAACAGACAAGTAGAATTTTGCAGGGTTGTTATAGACACAGTGACATCTGGTTTTTATTGCAGTTAATGATTCCTAATATTATGTGCCATTTTGTGTTATATAACCATTTATTATTAATCCTCATCTTCTCTTATAAATCAGTTTTCAGTGTTCTTTTTCCCCCCAAACATATCTTGAGAGAGCGTGTGAGTAGACACTTATGCACACTAAAATAAAGGTGTACCTCTGTATTAAGAATTTTTGAAGTATTTAGAGGTGGATTCTGTGCTCCCTGTGAAGTAACTGTTGTCCTAATCACTACCAGGAATTGAACCTGGAACTACAAGAGCTAGAGAATAGCTTGACAGTTTGAGCTCAAAAATGCTAAATCTTCTGGCTAACAGTTGTAGGAGAGTCATGCCTTTTGTGGCTCTGGCAGAAGTTACTAGTTGGAGAGGGATTATGCTTGTGCAACTCAAAATTATTAGTGAAATCCAAGGGAATTTGAGGGTTTGCAGGGAATGCAGAACTGGGCTCTTCCAGGAGCTTCCCAGTAAGCATGAAAGAGTTTTTTTTTTTGTTTGTGTATGTATGATGAGTAGTGAGAAATCCTAACGTCTGACAATGTTCTGGCTAAGTATGCTCTTCAGTTTTCCATTAGTGGTGGTGTAGTCCATCAGTAAATCCTTTCAGGAGTAACCATCTGGCATTTCCTAAACCCTTGTCTGTGTATCATGTAAAACTCAGTGTTACCACTCTAAAGAAAGACCTTGAAAAGTTAAATGCCATTGGAATTTGGTAATGTAGGCCACAGTGTAAACTGTGGTTAAGTTGAGCTGAGGCCTTCTTTAGAGAAAGAACCTGTAATTGATTAAACCCTGCCTCTAGCTAGATAAAAATGACTTGAAATAGATTAATATAAAAACAGTTAAAAGCTTCCTTGTTGTTGTCAGTTTTCAAAATTAAACTTGTCAAGAGTTTGGCAGAAAGAGCTCAAAGGCAGATCAGAACTAAACAGAGGAAAACAAACCCAGAGGAGCAAAGAGCAATATGGACCTTCTCATTTTTTGGTTGATTTAAATGAATTTTCTAACTGAAGGCTGTGAGCTTTAAGGTCCTTCCAACCCGAATGATTTTATAATTATGTGACTTCAAGGCCTTCATTTAAACTTGCCAAGCCATTTTTCTCCAGACTACCATATTCCATGATTTGTGTCTCATAGCCTTGTCTTGTGCAGAAATTCCTTCTGTATGCCTTGGCCTATCTTCTCGTGGCCTTCATGAATCTTCTCTGACATTAAATGAGCATAATCATTTTGAGAACATAAACCAAGGGCAAAACTCAAAAGGTACTCTTGGATTCAGTAAGAAACTGTCTGAGAGAGTAAAGAAATTGAGACAGCACAGCCTAACAGCTAGAATGATGTCAGGCTTTTTGCTGGCCTCTTCTTCCATCTGTGTTTTTGCATGGCATGTGACCTTTGTGTCACACAGTTTGTCCTACTGCAGGCACACCTGCATCTTGGTGGCAAGATGGTGCAACTTTCTGTAATTGGTATGGACATAAATTCTGCAGTCCAAATGATGAGTGAACAGTGAGACTCATAGACTCACTTAATACTACCTAAGTATTTATCAAAAAACAATGTTGATTTTACTTAGTGTCACACTGGAAAGTAATTTTAGAACATGTTTGGGCTTTGACACCCTTTCTTAATATTTTTCCCCCATATCCTTTTGTATATACAACTGGGTCATGTTAGTGACCACAGGTATGAGTCTCCATTCCATTGCATTGGTTTTATGCCAGAGTAACCCCACTGTTTTTCACAGCATAAAAGTCTGATGAAATGTGGTGAGAAATTGATCCCATACATATTCTAATCTCTGAGTGACTTAATATTTAGTGCTAAAACATTTTCAACCTTTAAAAACAACACTTCTATCAGTCATGTTACATATTTAAAGTCTGCTGTCTCACGACTTGCCAGAACTGCAGTAAATGCTGGGAAGTGAGCATGTCCTTAATCACAGCAAACCTTGGGATATTTGATCCTTACATTTGACAGTCCTGTTGGATGGTCAGTTAGTACTCTTATATATTGACCACAATGTTTAAATATGTACCTTTCCCCCTCATCTCTATTTTAAGGTGAAATAATAGAATAATTTCCATAGATGTAGGCTATTTGTTCCTTTTAAATGGTTGCAGTTACCTTTAAATGGTAGCAGTTGGAAATCTGTATCAGACTTGGAATCTTATGGACTGAGAGATAAGTTAACAGAGACCTTGAGAAAGTAAACAAGGCAGAAGTCAGATGCAGGATGTTTCAAAAATCTGCAGGTTGTTCCTGGCTACAGAAGTAAAATGTAAGTCTGTTGTTGTTACAACAGCATACATATTGTAAATATACATATTTCTATTATTACATACTGTTGGGGTTTGGGAGTTTTTGTTTTTATTTCCTCTCGAGGAATTTTCTCCCATACTATGTTACCATGTCAACAAATGACTGGGTACTCGGGGGAAACAAAGGAACTGGCCACAGAGGGGAGGGGCCCATCGGAGCCCTACTGTCTTCACCTGGGTGTGTGCAGGGCACTCGGGACTTGGTGTGGAGACAAGAGAGACTCTCTCGTCAGCACTGCGGGTTTTCCTGCCGTTTTTTCCTCTCTGCTGGAAGAACCCCGGGATCCAGAGCCTGTCCTTTCCTGCCTCGCTGGGAGCTCAGCTCAGATTCTGCTGCCTCAGCCTTCGCTGCTCTGCAGCCCTGCCCGTCCTGCCTGCCGAGACCTCCGGGGATTCCTACCACAGCTCCGCAGCTCGATACATCTCGCCTGCCACCCGGAATTTGTGCTCCTACTGCGGCCCCAGCCTGCCTGGCCAGGAGAGCCCGGACAGACCCCAGGATCAGCTGCCCAGGGAGGTTTGTGAAGCTTTTCTTCCATCCCCTTTTCCCGGGATCTAATCCGCCATTACTGCGTGCTCTCCGAGCTTGCTCCGGAGCGCCCCCTGCAGCCGCGGGAGAACCATCGCACCTGCCCTGCTCACCGGGAGCCGCCAGCGCCCCTGCCGGCTGTGACTGGAACTGCACCAAAGGGGAAAGGGCCTGACAGCCGAGAGAGGCTGCACTGGGTTTGTGGTTCTGTTTGCTGTCACCACTGTAGTTATTGTTGTTTGTTTGCCTGTTTATACATCTGTATTTTAGTAAAGAACTGTTATTCCTATTCTTTATATCTTTGCCTGAAAGCCCTTAATTTCAAAATTATAATAATTCATAGAGGAAGGGGTTGCATCCTTCACTTCAAGGGAGGCTCCTGTCTTCCTTAACAGACATCTGTCTTTTCAAACCAAGACACATACATATGTATATACATAGTCCCTCTAACTACTAACTAATCTACTGCTTTATTTGCAATATAAGAGAAGTATTGTGGTATTTTTAGATTTCTGAATTCAAAGAGCCCATTCCTGTTAAAATTAGTTGCAAAGCTCCAGTTGATAGCAATAGGAGCTATCTCATTATTTTCAATGTTCATAAGCTAACACTGCTGATAACTAACTTGGGAAACTGAGACAGACGGTAGTCTCAAAGGAGATATCATTGAGGAGGTATCAGAAGTCTGTAGATTATAGGCTTTGTTACACCACAGATTTCCTGCATGACCTTTAGATTATCTGATATTGTTCCCCTTTGAATCTATAAACTGGGCATAGCAGCACATCCTTATATTAAAAAGAGTGATGTGCTCAGGTAGTGATTTGTGGCACATTTTGTGATTGGGAGAGATTTCTCATAAGACTCAGACATAAGTTTGATCTGAAACAGTTGGGTAAATAGCACCAGTAATTAATTAATTATTAGTTAATTATCTCAGTTAATTAGTAACTGATAGAGTAACAGCTGTTGCTCCAGCTTATTGTGTAAGGCAATTGTAGAATCACAGAATGGCCTGGGAAGGCCTTAAATTCGGGACCTTAAGTTAGGGAGTTGTGAGCCTTATTCTCGTGTGGTGCTCCTACTGGCACTGTAGTACCCCAGCAAAGTAATGATGCTGCAAATCAGTGATGCTTCTTTTCTTATATAGATATTCAAATTGATGCAGGTTAGTGAGATGTCAGTGCCTTCCAACTTGAGATACTCTGTCAGTAAAACATGGTATTTATATGTTTAGATGGAGGCATATTTATGGCAATGAAACTTGGTTTAGCCAGTAACAAAAACGGTACTGTTAAACCACATTGTCTTGTAATACTTAAGGGCTGAGGATGCATAAAGACAGCTTGATTCAGCTGACATGTGGTAACTTGTTAAGCCTTGGTAATTTCAGCGCATATAAATGTGGAGATAAGAGATTGCTGTTGTTCCTTCTGCTATCAACTTCTCTGACTATGGGAAAACAAGTCAGGCAATATAAAGGTCTTGGGAAGTTTCATACTGGTTAACAGTACTCGTCCATCTTCTTTTCCCTTTCACTTCTTACTGATTTAAATTGGCTGAAGAAGAGAAATTCTGGTTCATGGGAATTCTTGTTTTCTTTAATTTTTTTTTTTTGGGTTAGGAGAGGTTTTTGGTCAAAATTGATCTGGGAAATGAATAGAAATTTTTCTGCCAACCAGAAATTTTGCGATAATTTCCTGCTGGAAACAGCAAACATTTTACTCCTGATTTCTGCAGCTTCTCAGTTAAAATGGCATTTGACAGGTGACTCTGACTATGAGCTCTGTAGAGTAGTTGCAGAGCTACATGCTATCAGTGGTGCTCTGGCAGCCCTGCTCCGTGGGCTGACTGGAAGTCTGTTGCAGGGCTTCCAAGCTCCCAGCTGGCTTACTGTTCAGCAATCAGAAATCTGGAAAATACTGGGATTTCCATGTTTTCTCTACCTTTAGTAGGATGTTACTCCTTTTACACTCAGGGTTTCCAGAACTTCCAGCTTAGGTGGCTGAAACCATGAAAGCTTGGTGTTTTCTCTCTTTGGGACACTCTCTTGAGCAGATCTGCCTCCTGTATCCTTACTAAACTCACCTTTATTTCAAGTGAGTCACTTCACACCTTTTTCTTCAGCACCAAGGTGGTGTTCTGTGCTATAGGATGCAGAAAGAAGGGCCTCCTGACTGAATGTTTCACCCATCTCCTCTCTCTGGAGATGTACCTATCCTGCTTTTAAGTAACTTGCTGGAGTAGGGGTAGCAATCCAGCTGTGGAAGAGTGGAATTTAGCGTGGGCTAATTCCTGCATGCAGTTTACCCAGCTTCTTTGGGTGTGTCCTGCATGGCTTCGAGACCACAATGGAAACTACCCACGCAGCTTCAAACAGCTAATGAGGCGACCTCGCACCCACCACACCCAGGGACTGGAAGATTCTGGCCCATCTTGCAGAATAGCACTATGCAGAGTTACAGCATCTGGCTCTGGCAAGTCTGCAAGCACAGTCAGTCTTTGAAACAAAAACAAAACCATGCACTGTTTCTTCCCACATTTACATGACTAAATGCTGCAATGCACACATGTGGGCAAGAGCGGGAAGAATGCACTCCACCAGTGATTGTGAAGGGACTTCAGTGGCTCAGCACTGTGCAAGATCTGCTGCTTGAGCTGATCCACAGCTTTTTCTAGCCACATCAAGGATTTCACACATCTTAAGCAGAGTTAGCACTTGCAATGTGAAAGCTACCTAGATGGTGTCAGATTTGGCATTCCGAAATGAAGTTTATCAGACATTCTTACACGGACATTGCAATTACACCTATTCTTAAGCCCTGAGAATCCATGCATTTCACCAGAGCTGCAACTCTTTTCCAATTGTCCTTCATAGAAGAGTGAGACGGATCTCCCGTGATTGGCATACAGGTTCAGAAAAAATGGATTTCTTGCAATCTTGCTTGTGTTGCTACAAATATACTTCTCATGCTGAAGAACTAAGCACCTTCAACTTTTTTTATTGCCCTCATTACTCTTGGTCTGTGGATAGCTAGATGTGTCAGGAGACAGAAGATATTTTAGATGAAAGATGATAGAAGAAAGCAAGAATTGTTTCCAATCTTTGTTGGCACAGTAGGCCATTTCTGCATTTCAAACACTTTTGCAGAGAGGCTTTTTCTGACACTGGGAACATCAAATGTACCTGATCTTTTATGGTTTAAGTGATCTCTGCATGAATGCATTGAGTTCTGCTGGTGTGAGTACCTGTGTGGGTGAACAGATTTGAGCCCATTAAGACTGTTTTGGCTGTTCAGTTCATCCTTGAAGATGCCTGCCAACCTTAGACTTTTACAGCAGGAATCTTGCGTAAGACCACATGTGCAAGAAAATCATCCATGCAACATTTAAAACCCATTGTTTCTTCCATTAATTAAGAAGAAACACAGACTTATTTCTTACTGAATGTGTTTTTATGGCCTTCTCACAGCTTTGATGATCATGTGGGAACATGTAATAATAAATTATTAAAAGGAAATCTAAGCTGCTCAAAGCTAAACAAATCAGTTATCTTGTTAAGGAGAAAAATGTATGTGAATGGATCAGTATGATTAAGTCCCTACAAGACATCATAACCTGTTGTGATTGCACATAGGGAACCCGATAATCTTAGTTATCTCTGTCATAAGGGAGCAAAAATGTATTTTTACGCATGCATTTTATTACAAAATGAAACATGGTGCTCTAGGCACAAAGTGGGGCAAGAGAGTGTGTGCAAACACATATGTACATACTTGTGCATACACACGTGTTTTTTGGTACATTTCCTTCCAGATGCACTTAGAGTCCTGGCTGCTGTGAGGGTTTGGCAGCTTTCTTGTGCAGTGTGGGTGTTTATCATTCTACTGTGATTGTTCATGTTGTGATGAGTTTCCCCTTGGGTGCATTTTTCAGGCACATGTTCCTGTCAACCAAGGTCAGTGCTGTGCCAGAGAAGCAGTGCACAGGTGCTGTGTCAGACTTAGATTCTTTCTTTTGGCTGTAGACAGTAACACTTCTTAATTTAACTTATGATTAAACCATTGCCCTGATACAAGACCTAATAGAGTCTTTTCTGCATGGATTTAAAAAAAAAATCTTTACATAAACAAGGGAAGAAATGAATGATTTCATAAACACAGTCTCTCAAGACCTGACCAAGAGCTTGTTAAGATTGATGTAAGGACTCCTTGGATTTTAGCAGGCTCTGTTTCAAGCCTTTAATGCATGCTCAGGTGTTTATAGTCCCAGGTGGGAGTAGCTCTTCATTGAATAGGAGGTGGTTTCTCACTTTACTCTCACTAGGTATAGTGCTGGTGGCAGTGGAGAAAGCTCAGGGTGATGGGAGAGTTCATGACAAAGACTGATCTTCTTCTTTGTGGGTGGCAACCAGCTTCTGAACAAAAAAGCCCTAAGGAGAGAAATGCATCAGGGTCATTACAACCATCATTTGGCACTTACTAACATGTATTCTTGAAGGAAACTGTTAACACAATTTTGCTGTTTCTTGCCAAACAGCGAGGGCAAACTGGCAATGTTTTGAAGCCAGATTTGAACTGCAGGCTTTAGAGCTCCTCTCTAGGATCAGCTGATCAAGAAATATGGGAAACTGAACGTGCTTAACCCTTTTACCTGCAGAAATCCATGCTTTGCCACTCACAAACATGTACTGTGTTTCTGTCCAGCTTCAGATGTGTAGCAGAGATTATGGAAAGGACCATTTGGAATCAAATCTGTCAAGGGATGTCAAAATAACAAGAAGGGCTTCTTCAAGTGCATCAGTAGCAAAAGGAAGATTAGGGAAAATATGGGCCTGCTGCTGAATGGGGTGGGTGCTGTGGTGATGAAGGATACAGAGTATGTGGAGTTACTGAATGTCTTGTTTGCTTCAGTCTTTGCTGCTGAGGGCAGCTGTCAGGAAGCCCAGGCCATGGAGGCAAGAGAGAAGATCTGGAGTAAGGAAGACTTTCCCTTGGTCGTGTGGGATGGGGTTGGAGATCATTTAGGCAAAAGTGGCACCTGCAAATCTGTGGACCCTGATGGGATGCACCCACTAATGCTGAGGGAGCTTCCAGATGTTATTGCTAAGGTACTCTCAGTGGTGATGGAGAATAGGAGAGGTGCCTGAGATCAGGCCATGCTCCAAGGTCATAGAGCACTGGAGAAACGTGTGAGGATTGGAGCAAAGCCAGTGTCACTCCAGTCTTCAAAAATGGCAAGAAAGACGATCCAGGAAGCTAAAGGCCAGTCAGCCTCTGTCTCTGGAGAGGAGATGGAACAACTTTTTCTAGATGTCATCTCTAGGCACATGGAAGTAAAGAAAATCATGAGGTAGAGTCAGCATGGATTCACTAATGGGAAATCATGCTTGACCAATCTGATAGGCTTCTAGGATGGACTGACTGGCTGAGTAGATGAGAGAAGAGCAGTGGATGTTGTCTACCTTGACTTCAGCAAAGTTTTTAACACTGTTTACCCTGACATCTTCATGGACAAGCTCAGGAAGTATGGGCAGTGGTGTAGACTGAGAACCGAATGCATGTCCGAGCTCAGAGTTTTGTGATCGGCAGCACAGAGTCCAATTGGAGCCTGTAGGCTGTGGTGTTACCCAGGGATCAGCACTAGGTCCCATCTCGTTCATCTTACTCATCAGTGCCCTGGATGAAAGGACAGAATGCAGCCTCAGCAAGTTTGCTGATACTGAAAAACTGGGGTGAGTGGCTGGTACCCCAGAGAGCTGTGCTGCCATCCAGCAAGACCTGGATAGGCTTTAAAGCTGCATGGAGAGGAACCTGATAAAGTTCAACAAAGGCAAGTGCAGGGTCTGCAGCTGGAGAGGAATAACCCCTTGTACCAGCACAGGCTGGGGACTGACCTGCTGGAAAGCAGCTCTGAGGAGAAGGACCTGGGGGTTCTGGTGGACAACAAGCTGTCCATGAGCCAGCAGTGGGGGCCCAGGAAGGCCTAGGGTATCCTGGGGTGCATTAGGGAGAGCATTGCTGGCAGGTTAAGGGAGGTGATCCTGCCCCTCCGCTCAACACTGGTGAGGCTGCATGTGGAGTTCTGTATCCAGTTCTGGGCTCCTCTGTTCAAGAAAGACAAGGGACTACTGGCGTGTGTCCAGCAGAGAGCAATAAAGATGATGAGGGGACTGGAGCATCTCTGAGGAAAGGCTGGAGGAACCAGGCCTGTTCAGCCTTGAGAAGAGATGAGGGGATCTTAGTGCAAAGAAATATCTTAAGTGTGGATGTCAAGAGGATGGGGCCAGACTTTTCACTGGTGCCCAGTGATGGGACAAGGGGCAAAAACTGAAACCCGGGGAGTTCCATCTGAATATGAGGAAATTTTTTTTACTGTGTGGGTGGCAGACCACTGAAACAGTCTTCCCAGTGGTTGTGGAATTTCCATCTCTGGAGGTATTGAAAATCTGCATGGACTGTGCAACCTGCTGCAGGTGAACCTGCTTTAGCAGGGGGGATGGACTAGGTGATCTCCAGGGGTCCCTCCCAACCCCAACTATTCTGTGATTCTGTGAAAGTGACACCAGATATTTTGCGTTTCTTTGAATGACAGTAATAATAACCTATGATGTGGTACTGCCTTAAGATCAAGGATGTTGATATTAATTGCCTTTAAAATTGAAAGAAATTTATTCTTCTATTTAGACTGCATAATGGTTTTGCTTTCACTAGGAGTGGGTAAAAGCCAGATTTCAGTCTTGTTGGTCAGATTTTTCCTATTAAGCTGGCACATACTATCAAGAGTAAAGGAGGAGTTGATGAATCCTCCCAGGACCTTGTACTTTCTCCTCCTTTCCTTTGTCCTGTTTTTCCTGGAACAGACAGGCTAGAATTCGCCCCTCACTGTGTCTAAATTGACAAGATCCATGATGTGTGAGAAATTTGAGGTCTGAGAAGAGAGACCTGTCCCAAGGGTCTATCACAATTTAGGATTCACTGTGACTCCAGTACTGTCATTGTACCATGGCTGCATCAGCCTTTTTAGAAAGGCTGGTATGTAAGCAATGGTAGACTGGAGTACAAAATCAGCAATTAAATATGAAAAGGGGGAAAAAACCTTTTTTGTGGTTGTTGTGGTTTAATCCCAGCTGGCAACTAAGTATCATGGACCTGACTTCCCCCTCACTAACTTTCCCCTCATTAACTTCCCCCTCACCCTGGTGGGATGGAGGAATTGGAAAAAGGCTTGAGAAAAGAACACTTTAATAACTGAAAAAATAAGTAAAATATAATAATAACAATAATAATAATGAAAATGAGAGGAAGGGAAATAAAATCCAAGAGAAACAAGTGGTGCATGATACAGTTGCTCACCACCCAGCCCATCCTGCAGCAGTGACCAGCCCTTCCTGGCCAGCTCTCCTGGTTTATATATAGCCTTCGATGCTATGGAATATCCCTTTGACCAGTTTGCTTCATCTGTCCTGGCCATGCTCCCTCCCAGCTTCTTGTGCACCTCCTCACTGGCAGAGCATGGGAAACTGAAAAGTCCTTGACTTCAGGTGAGCACTACTCAGCAACAGCCAGAACATCTGTGTTATCAACATAATTCTCGTACTGAACCTAAACAGCTCTGCACCAGCTCCTAGGAAGAAAATTAACTCTATCCCAGCTGAATCCAGGACAGTAGTGACATGAGGGATTATGTTTCACTGAAGCTGGACATAGATATAAAATTATATAAATATATATATATATATATATATATAAAAATATATGTCACATATATAAAGAGTGGGCTGGAATATAACTTGCTGTTTGTCCATTGCTGCCTTCATTCATTTGGGCAGTTTAATTCTGATTCTGTATCACTAGGTTATGTAAACTAAATATTGCTTAAATACTTCAGCAATGACTTAAATGACTTCAGCAAGTTCAGTGCAATCCACTCTGTTCAATACATTAAGCAACTTCCTTGGAAGCTTATGGAACAGTTTTCTTATTGATCTAAGGGACTTGTTTTGTTGATACTAAGTTGGTATTTTTTAATGTGCTTTTGAATTTATTTGAAGCATTTGACAGTGCCAAGCTCTGCAAAACTGGAGAAAATGTAATTCAGTAACTGTACAGTATAGAATTTCTTGTATGTACTGTGAATGTTGGCACAGATGGAAACTGGATTAGGTGAACAGTGCTGAACTCAGAGTATTTAGAATTTTTTTTCATGCACTCATAAAGGAAAATATAATGAACTCATTTACTGGAGGTCATTCTGGAATAAATCCACTTTAATCAATGATGTTAAGCTACTGAGGTGTGTTACTGATACAGCTGCATTTTATTACCTGCTTTGTAAACCACAAATAGCAGAGAGAACCAGGTAAGGGCTTTTAGTTTCAGATGCAGGATGTGTGATGCAATCCACTACAGGGTTTATGCACATATGCACAGTACATATTTTTGAGCTACTGTACTTTGAAATCTGTGCCAGACATCTATGCAGCCAGACAGTAAACAAAGAAAATGATACCTTAGGCCAGGAACCTTCAACAGCACAGAGGGTTTTCCTCAGAGACTGGAAGGGGAAGCGTGGCATGTGTAAAGTCACTAAGGTTAGTAGGCCAGCCAAGAGCAGCACTGTGCCTGTGAGCTACATGTATGGGGTCTGAAGTCACTGGGAGTTTTGGAACTCATTTTAAAAGAGGTAGGACTGTCCCGAGTGTTTCAACAGCGGTTTTATTCCATTGATATCACCCAGTTTACTTCAGATTTGGTCAAGGATGCACAAGGTGAGTTTCATCTGCTGTCAAAGAAGGTTATGAAATTTTGTATGTATTGCTTAATTCAAAAAACATTTTCCTCTGACTATCAAATACTTCATGAAAATTTTGTCTTAGTCTATGTAAAAGTGCTTTCTAACTGAACCATGTTCTGATGCCATTGAACACAGATTCTTCTGCACAATAAAGAATTCTAATTGCAGTGAATATTAACTGCAGACTCTTCCAGAACCCAAGATGGGACTTTGTAATTTAAATTTTTGATACGTGGCTTACATGTTTTTAGAAATTCTGTGAAATTAATTAAAAGATTGAAGAAAACACTGTGGTGTTTTGATTTTTTTTTTCCCTCCAAAGCCAAATATAAGGTTAAAAGCAAAGCTTGAAACAGTCTGGTCGGGCTGCACAATTTGTTTTAGACTTTAGGAAGGCTTGAAGAATTATTTCCCATTCTTCAGTTGCAAGTGAATATGGCAACCAAGTTAAAAATAATTCTGCAAGTGGAATATTAAGCATAAAAAGTATTCATAGAAAGCAAGGCTATTGGAACATGGTAATAATTCTGCTGATTTTGGTTTGGCTTTTGAGGTGTGAAGGTTTTTTATTTAGTTAGTTTTCAGGTGATTTATTTTTGATCCACTTATAATAATGATTATTTTGACGTGAATACAGTAATGTAGTGGCCAGCTAATGACAGTCTTCTGCACCATCAAAATCAATTTATCATGCCTGTTGGGAAATGTAGTTTCAGGTCTTTTCTCCCCATCATAATGAAAAACACCCGTAGTGTCAAAAGTTGTTTTCCTTGTCTGTCGAACAGTACAATAGAGAAATTTGGAGAGGTTTTAGGGCTCTTCTTTCTTTGGAGCATCTGAGCACGGGCTGTACTGCAGCAGGAAAGCAAATGTTCTGCTGGAGGTAGTGGAGAGACTGAGTAGCAGAAGATGTTTAATTGCAGAGAAGGCAAATAGGAGGAAAACTTCAAAATGAGATTTCTTTCTGTGGATATTTGTAATCCAGAGGATTCAATCTCTGAGCATCATGCAAAATCTGAGGAGACTGGCAGGTAGTCTGACAGAGAGTTTGTATCAGTGATATGCTGTCTGGGAAAACAACAAGTATTACCAAGAATTGGCCCTTGTATTTCAGTGGCAGTTTTGCAGAAAGAATACTCAGAACTGTAACTCATCTATTTAAAGGTCTTAGTCACACTGACATTGCCTTATCTTCTTCTCCTTCCTCCCTGTATGCCATCATTGCCTGTAAAGTAAAGAAAATAATAATAATGGTTCTATCTTCCTGCTTCACTGGGTGGGAGTGTGCTATAGTTGAAAGACTGATGTAGTGCTGTACAGAGTAGGGAGAAACCAAGTTTACAATATAATAATGAACTACCAGCTCCTTTCTAATATAGAAAGGGAAAAGGATTTTTGCTTTAGAATAATCCCCCTACATAAAAGGGATTTTCTCAACCGTTTTGTGTTTGAGATTCTGTGTTTTCCTCAGGGTTTGTCAAAGGGGTCACACATTGACAACCTTCAGCAGTAAGTAGCTGGACGAGACCTGTTAAATTTGAGAATTGTGTTGGTTTTTTTTTTTTTTTTTTTTTTTTTTTTTCAGAAATGTAGATTGTAGCAAGCTCAGGACAAGAGAGGTGGTTAACCTTCCCAACATTTTGACAGCTGCATGGGAGCAACTGACCCTGATTATGTGAATAAAAGCTTTTCACTTCAAGGGCTAAATTTGCTCTCTCCCCATCAAGATCATGGCCAAAATTAGTTTGCCAGGATGAGAGCAGTCCTGAATCTGCAGCATCCCTACTCTTCATATTCATGGGGTTATATGGTGGTCATATGCCTGTGTTGTAAAAAGATGATTAAGGTTCTTTAAGCAGAGTACTAATAACAGAAAATTAAGTGCCCATTGACTCTTTACAGGAAGCCTATTTAGCTAATACCAACAAAGCTTTTTTTCCCATTTTGACTAACATGGTTTTGTTTTAGCTGCTTTTGTTGTAATTCACTCTGGCTTTTTTTCAACCCTTGCACTTTGCCTTTGTGATCTCTGTTTTCTTTCCATCCAGAATTTCCTTTTCTACACTTCTCTTGGGCAGATTCCTTCCATCCACTACATGAATAAGTCTCAAATCAATTGTTGATTGAAATCTTGGTTCCCTGGGTGCTTCTCTCCACTGCCTTTAGTAGTGTCAGGATTCAAGATACATTTGTTTTTCTTTCTTGCCATTACACAAATAGTGCTCCCCAGTAGGACTTTGAAGTTCATATTGTATTCATTAATAAGATTCTAAATCTTTTTGAGACAGTCCCTCCTAGCCCTTCTTCACCAGCAGGATGTGTAGCCCATTGCATATGAATTGGTTCCGGGAGTGGGGCCAGGGAGTAAGGGAATGGGGCCGGGCCAGGAAGCAGGAATAACTGCTTCCCTGAGTGTAGGAAAAGGGACTTCTGGGTCCAAGCTTGTGAGGGTTGAGGAGGTGAGAAGTGCTGAGATCTGTACTGAGCATGGCAGGGAGTGGGGTCTGCTAGGACCCTGGGAGGGTCACAATTTTTGAACCAGCTGTGAATTCAAAAGTTGGTTTGACCAAACTGGGATGAACTGTTTCCAGCACAGTTTTGGCTACCCACAACCTCTGTTGGCTTAGCCCTGTATTCCTGATGCCAATGCATTGCCCAATGATGTCAGCGGGTGTTTTTGGGTTTGCAAGGAATGTAGGAATGGGATCTCTGAAAAACAGAATCTGTATGTAGAAATGTTCTAAAACAGAAGGATGTTTTGCAGAAGCTTGCCTGAAACATTTTAGCAAGAAAACTGGGCTCCTTTAGGCCCTTGGCTATTGTTTTTATGAGTTATCTTTGCAGGTAGCTTGCCTTCTTCCATGCTGTCATCAGGCACTTTTGTGAAATGCTTCTGAGGGCAAATAATTCAGGACACTCTTTCTGACCAAGACAGCATACACCAATTGCCTGGATACCACTGAAGTTTGCGAGACTTCAGAATTGCTTTTCTGAATTATGCCTTGTCAGATCATTATAGATATTCCAGTGGATCATCTGTGGAGCTGATAATATCTCTGACATGTTGAAGATTTTAACTTTATTTTTGTCTTAGAATTTAGCAGTATGCTATTGCACCTTCATAGGCCTTTGCTGGGCTTGATGTTTTCATCAGTTGTTAAAGTATAGTGGACTCATCACACTTCCTCCAAGAGTATTTCCTGCCAGAGCCAGTAGTATGACTGTCTTTAATATTTCTTCTCATTCTTGTCAAAGGAGTAGTCTTCCTTTCCTTTTTCTTGGTTTTACTCAGTGGCATGTACGGTCTGAGAGAGGAATTTGGTTCTTTGTAGTAGATGTGTCACACATTGTATGAAGCAATGCCTTTGTCAGTGGGTCTGTAATGGATTCATTGCTGGATCTTACAATCCACAAGCACTTTCTGTGCCCTTCCACAAAGGACTGATTATAGTTTGATGCAGAGAATAGTATTACCTTTTCTAATGCAATGTTCTAAGTATTCAAGGATTCCTTATTAAGTGTCTGACATGCCTAATAAATTCACCACGTTTATCCCCAGGTAGCTTTAGGATGAAAGCTTCTGAAATGTGTCAGCTAGTTAGCTGTTAGTTTTATACTCAAGATGTGCTGGACACCAGAGAGTTCCTGCTGTAGCAGTGTGTTGAATCATTTTCCATGTTGCCTTCAGCCACTGCTGTGTGTTGGCTTTTGTCAGGCTGTGACAACCCCAACTGTGTTGGGGTTTTCTTACCTTCTGAGAGAAATGTCATTGCCTTTTCTGACCTTGCCTTGTGGTCACACATGAGATTTTGAAAGATCTTTTGAAATTACTTGGCTTCTCCCTTGGTACGATAATATTGCAGAGTACTACTTCCTGGATTTTCCTGCTGGAACATAACAGTTTTTTACAGTGGTAAAGTTTTAAATAGAGTTTGAAATACTTGGCATCAGGATTGAGGTTTTTGCATGCAGTGTATTAGTCTATGTGACTTATTAAACCCCTAAAAAGAGTGGTTTGTGCAAGAAACTGCATATTCCCTAGTAAATCATAGAAGCATAGGAATGGGAGGGAGCTCAGGCAACCAGTCCATCTCTCTGTTTTGAGGCTGAGCCAAGGACTATTTTTGACAGTGATTTGTCTAACTTTTCCATCATGGACTCCAGTGATGAGGATTCCATGACCAGCCTCAGTGAGCTGTTCCAGTGTATGGTTGTTTTTGTTAGTTATTTTGTCCTAATAGCTAACAAATCTTCTTTTACCACACGGTAAGCGGAACTATTCTTCTAACCTTGCTGAACCTGAAGAACAGTTGATCACTGTCATATTTATTACAGCATCTTGCATATTTGAAGACTTATGTCTTCCCTCAGTCTCTTTTCTAGACTAAACAAACCCAAGTCTTTCAGCTTTTCTTCCTAGATTGTATATTCCAACCTAGTGTGTGGATTTTTTTTTGTTGTTCTTCTCTGGACTACTCGGATTGCCTGCACAAATCTTGAAACATATCATTCAAAATGGGACTTTATTTTTGATTTGAGGTATCACAAGTGCCAAGAGGTATGGATTAGTTACCTCTCATAGAAAACCATATTTGCAAGAGAATCATACTTTTAACGTAATTTCCACATGGTTGTATTAAAGATTTTTCTACAGCTTTGTAGCTAACTTGCTTTTTTCTACTTTGTTTATTTGATTTTCCTGCTGAAGTACAGAACTTCTCTTTTTTATTTCATCCCATCAGTTTCACAGCCAGTGGTTAATTGATACCCCCTTCAACCTGTCCTTTGGAGGTTTTTCTACTTTGCACAGCCAGATGACCTGCAAATTTGAAGTGTATCTTAATGTTCCACCATTCTGCTTCTAGCCGGGCTTTAGTCAATCTTTTCAAAACAAAGAGATAATAATTCAGTTTTCATCCAGGAATCATATGGTAATGTATTTTGAAGGACTTTCTTCTACTGGTTTCCCGATGAAAATGCTGAAGGCATGTTGTGCAACTTGTGTCACAATGTTTCTAACTTGAGATCCTATTTTCTGTTTCTCCTTTAACCTGTGGGCCATAAACATGTAACAAAATAGAATGGTCTGAGATGATTTATTTTTCATCTCCATTAGGAAGGTTGTCCAGAATACTTCCTGTGTCCCTGTTTCCCCAGCCCTTCCCTAGAGCCAGTAGTCACTTCTGGTTGGTCTGGTCTGAGTCACACCTGACAGTTTTATTAGTGCTCATGAACAGCATTGGGCAATGGCTGGATCACTGGCTGAAACTTGGCAGTATGTCTGTAATATCACGGATTTGGGCTTCTGGCAGGCAGGCAGCTGACACCCTGGGACACTGGTTTGACAATGGACGTCTCTGTTCATCTCAGAAGTAATTGTAACAGAAAAAAAATAATCTTGCTGTGATAGTCATCTACAAAGCCGAAAAAAAAAATAAAAAGAAAACATAGCAATTTACCTAGTGTCTGGTCTATTCACTAACAGATTTCTCAACACTGAAATGGTTCCTCTTTTCTTCCCAAATTATTTAAGAGCAATAAACATACTCATCAGCTGACTTGTCCTCCAGTGGCTTTGAGAAAGTTTTTAAAGGGCTGCTTTATTTCCCCCCCCTTCATTCCTGGCAAAATCACAAATATCTAACTGAACTCACATTACTTAAATGGAAACTAATAGGAGAGATGGTTGAAGTAGTTCAGGGTTTGGTTACAAATATGCTCTAAGCTGCTAGTTCCCCTGGGTGAATTTCACCTTGAACAGAGAAAAGAATAACACCTTGTTAGCTCAAAAAAGGTAACTGTCCTTCTTGTATTTTAGTCAATCTAGTTATACAGTGAAGTGGAAAGACAGAAGGGGAATCTAGAGAGTGTTGTCCTGATAGGTCAGTTGTTGTTTATAGCAAAAGAGAATAATCATAAAATAAGATGAAAATATTTTTGTTTTAGACTGTTATCCTAAAACAAATCACAACCAATCTGAGCCAATAAATAATGGAGAGAAGTGTTTAAAAAGGAAAAAAAATACTAATGAAAACATGATTTTTTTTTAATGTTTCTTCTGGAAGCATGCTGTGCCAGCTGCAGTAGTAAACATACCTCCTTTGAATCACTGAACATGAAAACCAGCCATATACTTGAGCTTAGATGGTTCCTATGGGTTTATAACTCTTTTGTATCTTTTGAGCACTCAGGAAAATACAGCACACAGATTTTTAAATTATGATTCTGGCTATAGAGGCACAACACATTCTTTTCTGTTTTTAATAAGTCTCTCTCTTTGTGCAACAAATCCTTCTAAAAAATTGTACCAGCAGTGCTAACCAATGGCTAGCAGCTAGAGGCTGGGGGGAGAGGAATTGCTTTGGCTGGACAGAGACTAAGGGATTTGTACACCCAAATTTCTATTGTTTTAAATGAGTATTTGGCTTCAAAAATCATAGCCCTCATATGTATTCAGTCTCTGAGAAGTGGAGGTCTCTAACCATGCATTCCTATCTTGCTGGATCCCACCCCCCACTGGCTGGTGCAGCAGCTGAGGGAGGCAGGTGTGGCATTGCACACATCCCTTGGCAAGACCCCTCCCTTGTCAGGTGCATGTGGCTGCTTTTCTGGTTGAGAGCATCTACCATCTGCTGGCAGGAGGAACCCATATCCCACCAGAAGTTACTTAACAATCTTGAGAGGGTTTACTGTGTCATAATATGGATTGGTTTTTCTCATTCTGTCAGTGGCTTTTTGAAGATTAATGGAGACTTTATGAAAAGGCAAGGTACTTGTGCATTCTACCTATATTCCATATGCTCTGGTAAATTGTCATTCTGATTCTCCCATGCAAATAACTGAAGGAAATGGAAAAATAAACTTAAAAAAAAATCCCTTTAATGAAATTGATTATCTCAGTTCCAATGGGAAACCTGAGTGATCATGTGGAAGTATTAAGTATATAACAAGGGCATGTCAATTTGTTTTCTGAAGACCTCTATGATTATTGAGAACTTTGTGATTTAGGATTATTTATAGGAGGGGTAAGTGTTACTGTTATTTTTCTGTAATCAGTTCATTAGTGGCTGATAAGTAAAGAATGTAATTTGGTAAGGTGTTTGCAGGTGAAGGGAATTTTTGCAATAATGTTTGCATTTTCACTACTTTTTCAAGGGTCTCTTTAATTTGTACAGAAGAGAACTAGCTATACAAGCACAGCATTCACTGCTACATATGCTGATTAAAAAATTGCAAAGGAGTAGGTTCTTGAGCAGAACTTCAGTGGTGGTGCAGTTAGTTTAACATATGTTCACTGTAAGTTTGTTAATGTGGAGGATTAGAAAAATGAGACACTTAGAAACCTTGATCAAGGCATCAAGACAATGGGACACATCATTTTGACACAGGAATTATTATGGATTGCATGAGGCTGGCTGTACTCCAGAATTAGTTCCAGGCTGAATTGTAGTACCATTCTGTATCTTCCTTCATGTTAGGAACCTGAGAAGTGAGTGGTTATTACACTGAACTGTATTACGTGCCCTGTTTAAGCACGCTGAGTACAGTAAATGATTGTGACTATTTTTAAGTACACTTTTATGTGTTTTACTTTGAATGGCTCTGTAGGTTAGTGTTGGACACAGCCTGGACACACAGTGCAAGTGGTTCTAGAGGGAAGTCACATTATCTGCCAGTGCTGAGCATAAAAAAGAGGGGAACTGGTCTCCTAACTGTATGAAAGGAATGTATAAACAGGCATAATATTTTCACTTTCTTGCCATTACAGCTGCTGCTTTTATCCCAAGAAAATAAATGATCAGTGCAGATAAGGTGATGGCTGAAATTCTCCATATGTTTCCATAGATATGCAGCTTTCTGGCAGAATAGTACAATTCTTTGTGCAGGCAACTGAATCACCAGAACTAGTGGGCTAGATTAAAGTGAGGAATTATATTTAAATGCCTCTTTAGTGCTTAGGATATCCCTAGGTGTCACTGGCAGTCACCTGCCTTCTCTCCCTCTATGGCTTTCTGGGCTAGTTTCTGCTACCAAAATACCCATAGAACCTACCAGTCTGTTTCTGAGTTTGTGTCACCTGCCTGTGTCCTGACCACATCAATCCCTGTGGGGTTCAGCCCACATATTAAAACTGAGGGAAATATGTTCTCATCCTCTTTTCTGTCTTGCTTGTGGTTACAGGGAAAAAAAAGTGTATAGAGAATATGTATAATTTCATCAGAAAAAAGCCTGTTTTGTGGTTTTGAATCAAGCATTCCTTAGGGTTCTTACCTTTCACTCATGAGATGCTGAGATTTTTTGCCTGTTTTGGTAAATTAAAACATCTTTTTGCCAGTAGAATGATGTAACATTATCCAGAGCTTGTGTTTTAGTATTTGGTGCCTTCCTACTTATGTTCTTGCTGAATTTTCCCTGTGTGGCATCTGGAGGGGTGAGAAAAAGAATGGTATCTAGAAAATCTATCTTAGGATATTCACTACAGAGGAAGGAGAGGTAGGTCTATTCATTGAGACTAATAGGCATCAAGAAAGCAGAATAGTATTTCTTTTAAAAAAAGGAAGAAAATAAAAAGGGGTGTGTGTGTGTCAGGATGATGGGCAGGACAGTGGGGAACCGACTGTGCCATCTTGGTGGCTGACTTCCTGCTGGAAGATGTAGGTGAAAAGTCTCACAGCAGAGGAAGAACAGAAAACCAAGGCTGAGACTGAGCCATTTATGAGTGTGGTGTGTATCTGTGTGTGAGTGTGTGTGTGGGCAATCTTATACTGCACTTGTCTTTGTGTTTCCTACTGGCTGGTTTAAGCAGCTTCCTGTTTAGTTTGCTGGTGTCTGTATATCCCATTTCAATGTGCCTCTGATTGATTTATGTGTTACTGCCAGCTTGAGACAGCTAATGTGGTTATCACCTCTAGCTGTTTACCCCTCCCTAAAGAGCTAAATAACTCCAGTGGTTCAGCAGCTGGTTTATGAACAGTTCAAATATCAGCTCAGGGCGACACTTGGGCACAGTAACCTCACCAGCTGTCTGAGGCTGAGCCATCTCTTCTCGTTCATGTGAGCCAGTGTCCCCTCACATGGCACAGGCCAGGTACACAGCAGTTCTGTGGCCAGGTGCCCTTTTGAATTTAGCAAGAAATAAATTTTATAGTGCTGAATGTAGCCCATCTAGTATAGCTCTTCTGCATTAAAGTGCCTAAACTCTGTGTATAATAAGGAACCTCGTTTGCAGATGCTAAATTGGGAAGTGCTGTTGGGACTAGGAAAACCCATTCGGAGTATACCTGGAAATGGGCACCTCAGGAATGTCACTTGGAAAGGAGGACATCAGAGACTGGGATTCAGTTACTTAAATATGTCTCTGCTTCTGGACCTGTTTTTTAGATTCTTTTCATAACTCTAAGTGGAGAAAGGGATACTCTTTGACAATATGGAACATTTCTAATGGCTCAAATAGGCCAAGTAATGGGGCATCCTAACCTGCCCCATTTTTGCAGTTGCCTCCAGCTCGTGTAGTAAAGAGTGAAGTTCCTTTTATGTATCCAAAAAAAAAGTTAATTTCTCTAACTGCTCACCTACTCTCTGGTGGCTTTATTGCAGTATATATCTAGAGTCACTTGACTTAGGGTTCTCAGCTTGGCATTATGATTTAGAGAGAGAAGAGAAACTTCTGGGTAGAGATGTCAATATTATCAATTAATCTGGGTCTCTGAGAAATGTCTAGCTAATACAAACTGTGTAAACAAATCTCTGTGAAAAGCTATTTTAAATTAGAGTTTACACAGTTGAGTTAAAACTTAGGTTTCCTTTTTCTGTCCAGGTTAGAATGACAAAGGTAGGTACATATAAATAATGTTTTTTCTTGGAATTTTTATCTAGTTATTTTCCATTTCTTTCTCTTTTTCTTGTTTACAGTCTCCAGGCTTATGTAACAGCTCTCAAGAGGAAGCTGCTAGCAAGCCCATCTGATTGTTTGTGCCAGCTGTTTTAGTGGAGGCATGCTGGGTGCAACTGAGCTCCACCTTCATTTTTGAGGTATGTTATACAGTGACACCATAATATATGATTCAGTTAGACTGATAGCTGCTTAACCTCTTGGTACTCTTTTCATTAATTCTTTCTTGGATCAGTTATTGTGTTTTGTCTGTCACAAAACTGGGTTGAAAACTGCTCTGGGCATGGAATGTGTCATTCATTTAAACAACATCAAGGCACACTGTTCATGTTTAATTATTACTTTAATGCAAGTGCTAAACTGTTTTCAGTTACATCTAACAAACATGTTTTCTGGGACTGGTTGCTGGCTGACCTCAAGAAAGGGCATGTTAGGCTAAGCCTTGAAATGCTGCATCAAGCTGTCATCTCAAATAGAAGTGAGCTCGTTCATCCTCCCGTGAACTATCATATAGATGAACTGATGGAAGCAGGATATATTAACTGCCCCCCACAAAGGATGTTGCAGTGTGCTGATTTATGATGAACAAACTCTAGAGTACCCCTATTGATGATGCTTAAAAACGTCTGTTCACAGTGTTGCAGTAACTAAGATGGCAATATTGTGTAGTAGATGAAAGCCACCTGTTGATGAAATCTTTAGAAATGATATATAAATATTTTTGTTGGTGCTGTTTCATCAGTTATTTTTCAGGATATCCGTTATCACATGTCACATTCATTTGGAAATGGTCAGAACATTTATAGTCCCAGTTCCAACATGAGCATGTGATCAATGCTCTTGCTTTCAGCTGCTCAAAAAACCAGTTTGATGCAATGTTTAGAAGTGAATGTCATACTAAGTTACCTTTAATGACAGAGAGAAAAAAATATCTAAGTAGAATTTTTTTTCAGAATAGGGTACATGTAGAGAGTGAGGTCTAAGCTTTGTCTATTCGAAAACATTAAGAAGAAACCACCACAATACCTAATGACTTGGTAATGGTAGGATTTGCTGGGTTTTAACATGTTCCTAATAAATTACTTCTGAGCAATGGATTTTGGGACATCCACAATCACGTCATAGGGCTGATGCATTCCAATTTTAAACTAAGTCAGAGGGCACATCCACTTCAATTGACCTACCATTCACCCTGATAACATCATTACTCTATCTTAGCAGTTGACTAATATAATGACAGTACTCCTATAAAGATGCAGACTTGACTTAAAACTTTCTACAGGGATGATCCTAAGGCTTGAGAGACTTGTTTGTTTCTGAGTAATATCTGTTGGGAAAATCCATTATATCTGTCATTGGATTTGTTTTGACATCTGAGACTGAAATTTCCCAGGTTCTCCTTTTCTTCCTTCCTGCCTATCTTTCCTGTTTCTCCACTGAAGTGATGCTCATCACTATCCTTCCTGCCAGTGCCAGTGAGAGCAGACAGCAGGGTTTGGCTTGACAAGTACCAAATGAAGCTTATATATGCCAGGAATGTCTGCCCGTGTTAGTGACAGCCACTAGCTTACCAGTTATTGTACCAGACTCTTTTGAAAGAGAACTTGTAAGTGGGAATGACTGTGAAACCAGTTGTCTTTTGCTGCCCTTAATGTAGAACCATTAAGAGCTTTAAAATTTCAACTCAACTTTTGAGTTTGAAGAAAGCTCTCTTTGTAAATTTCCTGGCCCACAGTGCTCTTACTTCATGCTCTTGCCACGGTACTCTGTTGGTTTGTCGTGGTTTAAAGGAATAAATCCTGTTTTAAATTTCCTTGGTTTCTTATAACAAAGGGCTCTGGAAGAAAGAAAATCTTTTAATCCTCCCAGCAATAACCTGACACGACCTTCTAAACACACTATTAACTCAAAAATATTAGCAATATTTTGTAGCTGTCTTAAGAAGAGCTTACAATAGAGATGGACCAAATATTTAGAAGAATAATTATACTTGGTTCTGAGGAAATTAGTATCCATAACACAATTAAACATTTAAAGAGGGCTAAATGTTAAAAACTATTTTAAAAGCCAGGCAGTTGGGTATTGTTCAGTAGCACTGGCAAAATACAGACAGTTTTCTGCATGGTCTTTCTAGGCTTGTGATTTCCTGACTGCCTTAGCACAAATTACTTGCATTCTCTGTGTTCTTTAGTTACTCCAATCTGTTTTTCCTTTCCTTCATAACTGCTTAGCTTTCAGAAGATGTTCAAAGCTTTTTTTTAATATGCTCAATATGAGATACTTCTTAGAAGATCTGCAGGAGGAGACAGTGTTCTGCAAACCTGGTCTCTCTGCTATGTCAGTGGGCTGCCAAGAGTTGCACACAGCTTAAATATCAAATAGATGTTTTGTAAAAATTGAATACTGTAATACTAGTGTAAGTACATAAACCTAATTAGTTTGGAAAGAAACTTATGGCAGTAAAGAATCACAAATGTAAAAAATTAAAATTAGGAACACTACACCATGACTAGGGGCGGAGAGAGGTGCTGTAGCGAGGGGTGCATAGTAGAAAAATTCAGAGAAAAGTCAGTAGGAAAAGCTAGAGAAAAGAAATTCAAACTTGTTTCCAGTCTCTTGGGTTAAAATACTTGTATTCAGAGATAAAATAGGGGTTTGGAGCCTGGAGTTTTTTTATTACTTTTAGGCTTCTCAGGTATGCATTTTGGTATGCAGCAAGTAGCAATTTTGCATTCCCTCATAAATATACTTGCTAAATCCTGCAGCCTTTAGTCAGTCATTTTCCATTATGAATTTCTGTTAAATATCTGATCTAAACCTAGTCAAGTCAGCGAGAGTCTTTCAATTGCTTCAAGCACAAATTATGAAATAACAGCTAGATCCCCGGAGGGACATGGGGAATATGATGCCCCAAAGCAGGATGTACACAGGTATCCCCTGCTGCTGTGTCCCAGCTGATTGCCTTGGAGCCAGCAATAACCACACTCTCTCTTGAGAGGAGAGCGCTCCAAGGGTGGAGTTCCCACTTTGAATTTGGATTTGAACCCAGATGAGCAGTTCCAATGGAAGCACATGCTTGATGCCAACTCCTCCTCCTGGGGTGAGAATATTTTTGGGCCAAGGAGTATAACACAGAATCAGTAAGGTTGGCAAGGACCACTGTAGGTCCAACCTCTAGTCCAACATCCCTGCTCAAGCAGGATGCCCTGCAGCGCCTTATTCAGGATTGTGTCCAGACAGCTTTTGAATATCTCCAGAGAAGGAAACTCCACATCCTGTCTGATCCACCTGTCCAACACAGTAAAGAAGTTCCTCCTTATGTTTGGGTGGAACCTCGTGTGCTTCAGTTTCTGCCCATTGCCTCTTGTCCTATTGCTTGGTACCTGAGCAGAGCCTGCCTCCATCCTTTTGTAGAGTTCAGAGTGGTATCATGGTAGAAGTGTGGCAGGAACAGTCAGGTGTGAATTACCTCAGTTTTTGGTGTCCCACTTTTGCAGCCTAGGCCCTCTGTTGTGGCAGAAGAGAATGGCTGGCACTCTGGAGGCTGGAGCAGCAGCTCCACTGGCTATAGTACTGCTATCACTAACACAGCACTTCCCTGTTGTGGCCAGCACAGTGGCTGTAGTGTCCTTGGTCCCAACCACAATGAGTCCTCCAGCAGCTATCCCTTTGCCACAAAAGCTTTGTGCTTTGCTTTGAGGGCTGTACTGCTGTGTTCAGTAGCCTCTGCAAACCCCTCTCTGGAGTGTCTTCTTATGCTCCTGTGTGTTTTCTTCTTCTGACAAGAAGTAGTTATTATAACAAGCAAAGTCCAAATCCTGCTTCTGCTTTTGACTCAGGCTATACTGCCCAGTTCCTCCTCCAACCCTGTCATGCTGATTCGTGCTTTAGCCTGTAGCTTCTATTGTTATATTTATTGCTAAACAAAAGGAGTATTTTCTTGTTCCCTCACTTAGACTGAGTAGAAGATAGTTATGTCCACCAGCTTCCATGAGCTTTGTGGCTGCTGGCTGCTCAGAAGGCTTGCTTGCTGAGCACCACCTCATCTCCAGCAAGGCAGGGTGCAAAAAGTCTGATGGCCTGGCAAATTTGGTAATTTTACCCAAGCCCATATGGATCTCATATTATTCATGGCTTCTGATGGGCTGCATATTCCTCACTGATTTAGTGGTTGACTTGTGATGTTTTTCGATGAGTCAAATCTCTGTAATAGTGACACTACATCCATGTATGTGGTAAATGTGAAAGAAAACAGATGTCTATAAAAATCACTGAGTCTGATTTGGAACAATGAACAGTATTGTGATTAATCATAGCTGTACAGCTCATGTGTAGTATTTTTACAGGATGGGATGGAAATTGCTTGTTTCACACCTATGTGACTTCTATCTTAATATTTGGACTCAGTCAAATAAAGTTATATATTGGACTACTTATTTGGGGAGAAATGGCACAATTACTACTGAGTTTTGAAACTTCTAGTACAGTCATGCAACCTTGAATTCACTTCAACACTGATTTTTCTTTTGGCAATATCTGCATGGTGCTCATATGTAAAAGGAAACAAACAGTAGCCAATGAGTAAGTGTTCTCTACAAATGTGGAAAGAGAGTGTAGCAGTTGCTCCCCAGTAGATTTCTCCCAATAAAATGTAAATGTTTTTAGTGTTGTTCTTATAGGTTGCCTCAGACAGAAGCTGAAACATTTGCTGAACTCTAGATTAAGGACAGAGTCCTAATGCAGATTTAATCAGACACTCTGAGGCACAGAGTTACAAAATTCCTGAGATTGGAAAGCAAAGAATTTCGCAAAAATAAGTATCAGCCAAGTCCTATTCCTGTAAGACTGGAGGTTGAATAATGGAAGAGCAGTGGCAGAAAGTAATAGCTGAACACAGAAAAATGAAAGGTCTGACCCTATGAACTAGCTTTAAGGTCATGAACAGGATCTTACAAAATCAACACAAATTCATTACTGGAAGAAGCTAGAATAAAATCTTAAACACAGGGCAAGTGTGATGAGTCAGATCTGGTCAAGTGGTGTATATGTGCAAAATTCTGAATAAAAATAATCAAATTAACATGCAGCGAAGAGAGAATTTCCATAATGAAGCCTGTAGTTTCCTGAAGAGACTTCTCTAGATTGCTAAGCATGGTTTGGACAAGTCACAAGACAAAAGAACTCCTGTTTTTTTGCAAGGTTCCGTATGCTCTGTAACAGGATTTTTGGGAGATGGAGACGCAGTTTGCAGTGCAGACATATTGTTTTGTTGGATTACTTTCTTTGGTGCCAGGATTGAGGAACTCTTATGTTCTGTGGAACTCTCTTAAGGCATTGTCCTCTGGCTTAAATAAAGACTGTAGAATGTTCTAAGTGCAGTAATGAAGATCTGGATTTTGTTTTACAGAAGTACATAAGAAGTATGTTGGTAAATGGACACTAAGCGTAGGTGTTAGATATCTTTCATTTTTTTTACTACTTTTTGAAAGATGCCATTTCTCAGAATAATGTGAGAAGGCTTGGAACACTGATTTATTCCTGTTGGAAAATCATTCTGCAAATGACTCCAAATTGCAGTAATTTAGAAATCTTGAGGTTCTTTCTATATTTGGATTTGTACATTCGGCAAGCTTTTAGTACAAATATACGAATCTTTGGTAATTACTTTAATTCTTGAATAGAACTTTAACTGAACTAAATACATGAATGTACCTTACAGGGCTCAGGCTTTGTGAGATGTTTCTGCTAAATCGGCTTATGAATTTCCTTTTGATGAGCTTAATTGTTGACAGATTTTTCAAAAGCCAACAACAGCTTGCTTTGCTTGCTAGTATTCACATGAACTGGATAGACTTGTGAAGTCCTTTCTGCAATTTGCATAATATTTTTCTTTTATTGTAAGATGAAGTGAAATCCTTTGTAGTGAACCTAACAATGTTAGACATTGTAAAGACATCAATCCAAATAAAATTTAAAAACCAGAAAAATTACCCTCCTAGCTTGTTCTTCAACATCTCAGAATATGCACAGCTAGAAAAAATAGACTATTTAAAAAAAAAATTCCTCAGAGGACTGTTTAGAAAAAAGTCACAAGCAATGATATGTGATCTCTTAATGAAAATATTATGAAGATATTTTGCTAGTTTCTTCAACAGACCTGTAAATTGAATTTTCATTTGAGATCCCTCAAGTCAGAATGCATTAAATATGCAAATCTATTCATTAAATTGACAGAACAGATAAGCCATTTTTCCCATGCGTGTGAAACAGATAAATTCTTATCTAACAGATAGATAAATGTCTTATCTACAAAATTTTTGTTGTTGGTAATATTCTGGAATTTCTGCCTTTGAATTCTATTGTGTGGAAAGATAGGTGTGAAGAGAACAAAATGTGAACTAAGCAGTAGGATCTCTCTCCATAATGACGGTTGTGGATGTCTGAGTGAAGTGAAGCATGTAGAAGCCTCAAAAATAACTGACCCTGTTTTCCTCCATACATTTCTGAAGAATTCTGTTCCGTTAATAATCCCCTAAAAGTAATAAAGACTGGGATCTGTGGATTCTAGGCAAATGAGGCCACATCCTACAGTCCTTGCTTTGTCTTACTAGAGTAAATTTCCCATATACTCATGATAAGATGGGGACTAAGGACTGAGCAAGGATGGCATGATGGGAAATGGTTTGTCACCTCTGAGACTGAGTTTGCAAACAGCTGGAACCACAAATGAGCTCAGTGTTTAGCAAGATGGAGGATGCCAGCATGAAGCTTGGAAGTGACAATTTTAATTAAAAACTGCATTTTCAAATCAAGTTCCTATTCAACAATGGGTGGGAAATTCTTCCCACCAATAAGCTTTCAGAATGCTGTATTGACTGTGAACGTGGGTCCAGCTTCTCCTTCAACAAAGGTCCTGCTACCATCATCTTCCCCGTCACCTCCCCCTGCCAGAAGAAAGACTACATTGTTTGTGGAATGTCTCCTGGTTCATGTCCTGCATTTAGGCCAGAAGAGCCAGATTTTATTTTGTCCCCCCATCCCCCTTCCTTCATTGTTAACAATGGAGTGAACACATGAGATTAACATGGCTCCTGACATGGCTTAGTTTGCCATTTGGAAACTACAGATTCTTCAGTTGTATAATTGTAAGAGAAAAAAAAAAAAGTATAAAAAGATTCAGATATTTTCTGTTTATTCCAAAGACAGGGAGAACAGAATACTAGGGGAGAGATGGGGGAGACCAACAACAAAAAACAAATTAGTTTAAGAACCAGCATGTTCCCCTTACTTTAAGGAACACAGTAAACATTTCAAAAGTGCATGCCAGCTCATTATCTAACCCAGTCTTCACTGACTTCATGAAAAACAGCAGCAGTTAAGCAATGTTTGCCAAAAGCAAATTTGGGTACATGCGTTGCTAAAAAAATGTGACATCTGCTCTGTACAGGTTCCTTAATCTGCCACACAGGGGTAAATCAACATTTCATCATTATCATTTCTCTCTGTTGTTTAGTCCTTTCATGATTGCTCTTCTAGTCTGTTTTGGTAATTGTTTACCAAAACTGTGGTATTATGTATCATTTGAATTGTTAGCCAGAAACAAAACTCTGCAGGCATTTAAATATGTAGAGATATCTTTGGTTAATATAATCTCAAATGTAATATCTGTTTGCAAGTATTTTTCTTACAAATCTTATTGTTTAAAAAAAAAAAACAAACTTAAATGGATGTGGAATATTTATGAATTCCTTTTTTCAAGATATAAGATTCAATTTATCATTAATTTCATGTATTTTTTAAAACTAACTTTGTTTTTTAATTCAGGAATAATAGGTATCTTTTTTGGTCAGTTTGGTGTGGCATTTGTACTTTACAGTTACAATGTTAAAAATATTGTGACAAAGCATTTGAATGTGCCTTATTTGCAAGTATTGCCATTTATTCTGATAACAAATGATGCAGCAAGTTTTATTAGTTGTTTCTTATAGATAAGCTACCCATTCCTTAGTAAATACATGCCTCTGCTCAAAGTATATAAATTTGCAAATATTTTGAATCATATTGAACATTTTTTCCTTTGAGAGTAACTCTTACTCAAGAGAAAGGCAAGCATCGATTGAACAATTGTTTTATTAAATAGCTTAAAGAAAAGTTCCCTTCAGAAACCATACAAGCTTTTCCCCAGAGTCCTCACATTTTCTGGTGTGCATGTTTGGGTCCTGTGGGCATTGATTTCTTTCATATTAAGTCTCTGCCTTCAAAATTATCAGGTCATTTTAGTAAGCTTTATTTTTCTTTGGAATCTACATACTTTTCTGCCATATGTTTAAAATTAGGAGTTGCTGTGCAGCTCTGATCATTAGTTATTCTATTCCACATATAGTACATCATACTCTTACTTTTCTATGAGTAAAGTGTGTGGAAAAATGCTTGTTTACTTGTTTCTTAAATATTGAGTTTCTGATTTTTAAATTATTATTTTTTTTAAAACCAGAAAACCTCTGATTCAGAATTTCTTAATAGAATGGGGAATTCTGTTGGTAGAAAACAATGCCACTTGCTTATGTTTTTGAATCATTTATCTCATTTTTCCCATGGGGAGTAAGAAAACAGCTGGTGAAATTAGGATTTCAAAATGGGGAAAAAATGGAAAAAATATCCATTTTACATTTTATCAAAAGCTGAAAAATGCTGGTAAAATTTATCTTTACTAATTTTTCCCTTCTTCAAAAATTCCCCTTGTTATTGTTGAGTTTGTACATCCTCACAAGGACCAGGTGACAGAATGCAGATTAGATTTTCTTCGTTTTCTTTTTCCTGGAGGGGATGTGTTTTAGGTAGTTATGTTCAAACCAGAGTATATCAATATATTCCAGTATTTATTTCAGGCTTTTCTTTGTGAAGCAAAGATTGCTTCACTCCCATGGTGTGGTTACTTCAGTCAATGCAGGGCAACCTGGGAAGGACACTGACATGGGAAATCAAGGTGTTACACTTTGAAAGCAGTTTTTAAGCAACAGGATGAAGAACATTAGCATTGTCAGTCAAAATAACTGAACCTTAGCTATGATGGGAAAATGTGTAAGAGTATAAGGGGAGCAATACATGCTTGTACAAAAGGTCTCAGCACATCTTTCCTGATAGCAGCCAGCAGAAGGTGCTCATGGAGAAATGTAAGAAGCAGGGCAAGTACAGAGTGATTCTTCCAGCGTCTGACACTCGGCACTTTTGAGACTCCCTGTGCTGAAGTTGCATCTTAAGCATTGTTTTTATGAACCACTGAGTGTGGAAGCAACAATAGGAACAATGGATCACTGTTCAGCATCAGTGGCAACTGCACTTAGAAATAAGTTACAGTGCCACTTCAAAATGCTTAACATGGACAACAGAGACAGAAGAGCCAGGAAATTATGGTAGTGCTAAAGCCACACCCATGGCCAGAGGCAATATTTCAGCTCCTCCAAGTTGTGAGCTCCTTGGGAGCTGAGAATCCCTACCATGCAGAGAGGTAGGAGCCAAGCTCGTCCTTATATAATGCAGCAGCTTCTGCCCATGTGGTATCTTAATGGGCTGTGGTGTCATGTTCTTCAGCACAGGGGCTCCTGCCTGTGTGTTCCTGCTGAGATTTTTGTTTGGTGAGAGCTGGCTGACTTTGCCTCATACCAAAACATGATGTCACCTGTCACCTGATCTCTTGAGGTTGACTTCTGCATTCTCTTGGAATTACTGTCTCATTCTCTAGTTCCTGTTCAAGGATCTGCCTCCTGTAGGGTGAAAGCAATCCCATGTCCTTTCCTCTGGCAGGCCTCTTTGTGGCCTCCCTGATGAGTAGCTCTGTGTAAGACATCCGGCTTGCCCTAATATGTGATCAGCTGTGAGTTTCTTTCCACAGTAAATCATGTGGAAAATGACACAGGCTGAAGAATAATGGGAATTCGAAATCTGTCTCTAAATTTCCTCATGAACCCGTCTGCTCCTCTGCATCTGCAGAAAGGGACAGGTGGGCTGCTGCAAAGAGCTTGGCAAGCCCCTCCTGAGTGAGCCCCACTTAGTCAGTCTCTTGACTGCATGAGGCAGTGACTCCTGCTGAGTTCCTGCAAGTATTTTGCGTGCAGCACTTCTCCCTGCAAAGTGGCAACACGCTGGGACACAAAATAGAAGGTCCTGTCCTGGTATGAGCCCTGCACAGAATGGGAGGGCAGTTGTGATGGATAGGAACTGAGCTGTATTGGTGTTGTGGGTAGTTCCTGCTGTGTTTTGGAGACAGCATGTGTATGTTTGAAGTTTTCTTGGGGGTGTGGGGTAATGTACCAGCACAGGTTTTTGAACAGTTCCTTGGGGCACAAATAGCCCCATTCATTGCAGCAGATGGCTCCGAGTGTAACCCAGCTGCTGGACCATGGTCATCTGCATGTGCAGCTCTTCCTTGTTTTACTTAATTTTGCACTCACAAAAATATTACTGAACCCCATGTAAATTTTGCTTGGGTAAGGACTGTGTTAAATCATCAAAAAAACGTCAGGAGCTGAGACCAGGGAAGAATGAAAGTTGTAACAGTGCCCACAGTAATGACAAATGAAACCAGCTTTTGTCTGTCACCTGTCTCCCTTTTCCTGAAATTGGGATGTTGTGAATGTTGTTTCCTTTTGCAGTAAAATTATTTGTACTACATCCTTTATCTTTGTCTTTCAGAAAGAGTAAATAAAAACAAAGCTTTGCTTCACATTTTTGCTTGAAGATAAACTGGAACATTTTAACAGAGTAACTTTAAATAACTGTTTACTTTTGCATTGATCAAGGCCAGTACTCAGGGCTACAGCTACATGGCTAAACTCCCATATTTTTTTATAAGAATGTAAGGGTCAATGTTTTTGAAAGTGTGAGAAGGGTGGCATTGATGCAAAGCAGTGGGTATGCTGCCTGCTTTGCCTGAGAGAGCTGCCAGACTGAAAATACAACTGATGTTAGGTCAGTCCCAGGGAAGTGGCAGGGCACAATCTGTGAATTACACTGATGTATGCAGTGGCGTTAAGGGAGTTTTTCTGTATTTTTTTTCATGGATAAACTTTCACTACCTGCTAAATTTAGACTCTTAGGCTCATTTCTGTGAAGCCTGAGCTGAACCACACCCTTCAAATGTGAAGAGCTGTTGCATTAAATCATTGTGTTTCTCAGAGGGCTCAGTCAAATGAGGACAAGATTGCAGGCAGGTGCAATTTCCTTTTAGAAAATTGATAGATGGTGCTTCTGCATTCTGTAATGTTTTGGTTTTAGTCTTTACAAAATACAGCTTGCATTCTGTTATAACTAGTAACAAATCACACATCTGGAACAAAGAGGAATGTAGCTGAGCAATATATTATATTTATCTGCAATCTGGTTCAGATCCCCTGGTTCCTTTCAATTTTAACTGTGCAACAAATGTACTCCCTTCATTTTATCACTTGTTATAACGTTTAATAAAGGTCATTGTGACCCAGAGGAAGCTTAAGAGGAAAGTGTTATGGTGGATCTTGGAAATGAATTTTGACTATGATGATGGTGGGCGTGAAGCCAAGCATAGCTCTCCTGCTTGTGTTTAATTTGTTCTCTTTATTTTTCCTTATGCTGGGCTGGATTCAATCATGGAGCCACATCTATGGATGAGGCAGAAATGTTCAATAATTAATACATCTTTCTTCTCTGATGCCTTTTTTCAAAAGAATACTTTAAATTGTTTACTTTTTCTGTGGTTGGATTATTGAATTAATAACAAAAATGCAGCCACTGTTGAAAAGAACAGTCTTCCAGAGAATGCCTGAAATATTTAATTCTGTGCTTAATAACCACCATCTTGTCAAATCTGGTGACAAACTCTCCTAGTGGGAATTTCCTTGCTCAGGTCACTAAATTCAACTCCATAATGTCCTTGTTTTTTTAATTGGTGATTTTATCTGTTTAGATTTTGCCTGCTTAAAGGCTGTCTGATTAGGCTGATGCAAAGGAAATTATTTTTTGTGGTTCAGAAATGCCAAAGCTATCCCGATTTTCAAAATATTCAGATATAAATAATTGCTCATGTTATTAAAATTTATTAAAAATTAAAATTTTCATATAGATTTGTGCTATGCTTTGCACTATTTTTGCAACAGTAGAGAACCTACCCATAAGGTAGGTATTCATGTATCTAGCCACATTTATAGCTGCTAATGCTTCTGGGTACAAAATACTGAGAAAGTTAATTTTTAAGAAATTATTAGAGCTTTGGTGTATCACATAGTTTAGAAAAGCTTTCCAAAGTTTTTTTAAAGGACAATATCATGTCTTGCATGTTTTTTTTTCACATGCAGATATTTTCCTGGCTCTGTAAGACCACGGTGTTGTGTTTATCAAGTTGTTTGTGCTCAGATTTTACTAATTTATGGATTACCATACTGTTGCATTGATTATGATTTCTGTTTCCTCTGAGGAAGAAATAACCTGTAGTGCCTCAAAAGAGTGTATTCAAGAGCATGGCATATATTAATTATACTGGGTCCAGTGAAAAATGTTCATGTTTTTGAAACATAATCAGTTTTCTGCCTTTTCTTCAACTGCACTCAGAGCACTTTCTCTATTTTTCTGTTATTGTTCCTGTGGTGAAGTAATGTTTGGGAGAGGGGCTGGCACTCAGTTGTATTTAATACATTCAGTTTTTGATACTGTGCCCATTTGGTGTAAATATCCTGTATTTCTGTGTTCTTTCATATTTGAGAATATATATACATGGATTACTGATTTTTTCCATGAGTTCTGTAGTGCTGTGCATACCTGAGATTTTACATCTATGCAGGCTCAAAAGACAAGATCTAAAAAGTAAACCGTACAAGCTCAGATGAGTTTATCTGCTAATAAGCCAGTTTTAACTTTTTTTTTTTTTTTTTTTGTGAAGGTAGGAAGTACTTTTGCAAAGAAAAGTCTTTCAGTGATTGTGTAGTTTCAAGTATGTAATTTCTGTTCTAAATGCAAATATTCTTATTTTGCTTCTAAGTGCATAATATACATCTTCTTGCATAGGAAATACAGATATTGCTATTACTGACTTTGTCTTGTAGTGATGTTTCAGATTGAAATTGTAGATTTCCACATCTTTCTATGATGATATTCTTCCTATTGATGCACTTAGTTCTGATTATTATTGTATATTCTGTTGATGGAATGCCATAATACCTTTAAAAAGACATTAATCACATTAAAAGTTGTTACCAGGCTGTTCACAACAGCTACAAGACATGTGTATCAAATCACAGTGTATTAGTAATACGTTTTCAGTATGCTTCCATTTCCTACCTCCCTCCTACCATTGTGTATTGGGCTACAAAAACAACTGTTGTCTCTAATCAAAGTAAGGAAATGTAGTATTCATAGTTTCAGGATGCCATGAGCAATGAACAATACATTTCCTGTGGTTCTGTGATTAATTTGTAATAAAGTATATTACAAATGTAGCTCTAATATTGTCTCTAGTTAAAAAAACCCCAAAAAACCAAAAAAACCAACAACAAAGTATAATAAAGTATAATGGCCTTTTTGCCAGAAACGCACTGAATACAAGTTTAACTCTTGTGTCAAGGCTATCTTCTCAACAACACAACAGGCAAACTGAAGTGAATTAGAGACCAAAGTACAAATGTGCAACCAGCATTTCCATAAGATAATTCACATTTCACTATGTACTTATGGGATGCCACTGTGACACTTGGTTGATATACACGGTGAGTAGATAAGGGAGGGGGAATCATATTGTAGCATACTTCCCTTGTGGACTCATGGCCCTTTCCTACATGTTACAAAATCCAAATACAGCTGACTTCTGCCTGTTTTAAGTCTAATTACCCCTGTTTCAAGCAGTGCATAAAATTAAAAATGTTAGAATTTCACTTACCTGTAAGTGAACTGCCTTGTGTGTTGGCCATTCAGACCATGGGAGTCAAGGTGGCCATCTCTCAGAAGTCACCTCTGGTCAACCAGAAAAGTTCCTGTGTAGTGAAGAGACTTTAGGGACAAATCTAGGCCCTGTTAAAGTCAATGATGATTTTTCTGTTGACTCTTATGGCTTCAGAATTTGTAAAAATTATTTCAATGTGTCCAAAGATCTGTTTTCTCAGAGCAATGTATGCAAATGGGTCTCTTCTCCAGTGGCACTGTGACCTGGGACTTAGGATGAGGGAGTTTGCAAAGGGCCAAGAGCAGCTGATTGAAAACTTCCTTTCTGGACCATAGAAACTGACAGGCATTTCTGAAAATATCAGTAGGAAGATGAATCATATTATCTGGTATATCTTAGAACTTCTGATTAAGTATTTAAGAATTTATCCCTAAATATGCCAATTCTTTTAACTAAGTAACATGTCACAACATTGGTTTAGTAGTACAGTCATATTTTTATTATCTTGCATGATTCTGTGGAACAAAACCTTTTAAAAACTTGTAGCATAAATACAATTAAAAAAAATTCTATTATTATTTTAATGCCGGAACAATCACAGAAGAATTTTAATCCTATTAAAGAAATATATTTTAGAAAATATTAATACTTTGCTTCTGCTCATTAATACAGTATTAAAACAAGGTGGAAACGTGTTTGTAGTTAACTACCAGAGGACTTGGTGTCAGAAGAAATGTCACCCTGTCTTGTCCTTTTTAGGAAGGTGGCCTCTACCAGATGTAAACTCAGAAATGGCAATTGCCTTTCACGTAAATGACTAGCAGGTTTATCCTGGCTTTCTCTGGGGCCATCTTGACTTTTGGCAGGAGGCAAAGAGCAGGACTATAAGAAAATAGTAGTTCTCATGGGAACAGTAAAAATATGTTGGTATTGTTTAATTCTTTCATAACATGCTAAATTAATTTATTTGTTGAGTCTTTTAAAGTATTATGCCATTGGGGAATGTGTTTTTCATATAGCAGTCTTCCAAATATATTGAAGTTTTAGGGAGAACAGTCAATGAGTAAGCACTGCTGGTTATCCGTTTTGGGTGACTGGGAGACACAAGGCTTTATTTTTGCTGCTTTACATATTGTACAGTTATTGGCATCAGTGCAAAGTGATCTTATCTGTACATTTTGCAATCTTTTTGCACAGACGTAGGCAACTGTTAAACGTGCAGGATTGTGGAGCAGTGGATTCATGTTGTTCATAAATTCTTGCAAAGCCCCCGTCATAATTCTTATCATTTAGTAGCTGCTTTTGATTTGGTGGATACTTTTGATAGCTTTCATGTTTGGTTCAAAATGTATGGTTCAGCTGTGTTTCTTCCAAGCCACTGGTTGGATATGCTTGGGACTAGGCCATTAATTTTGAGAGACAAATTAAATTTAATCTTCAGTTAACTCATTGTTTAGTTGGATTATTTTAGTAGGAGAACCTTATTATTTTAAGTTGAAGGGAAGCACATTCTCTGTTCAAGATACCACGGGTAAAACAGAATATCTCTGTTTTGTTCCACATTGTTCTATTGATCATTCATAAGGCAAGATCTTCAAAATCCCAACACTGCAAGAAAAACTAGCTTTACAACTGTTTGGAGAGATACAACATCAGAACCACGTATGCTATAATTGGTTCTCTTCTATTTATATGGAGCACTTTTTGATCTCTAAATCTTTACATGTTAAAGAGGAAAAAAAAGGCAAACCAGATTTTTCCCAGATGGTTCACTATCTTTGCCCATTACCAGGAGCGTTTTCTGTTTTCTGACATACATCCTGGCAGGTATTTTGAAGAGAAAAAGAACAGGAGCAACTGAAATCCTCTGGAGCTGTCCAGTTTTCCCAGATACTCTCCATCTGTCCATTTATCAGATGATGTAAGACATCAGATGTAAGACATTTCTGTGGCTTGCCATACATATCTAGACACAGAGAAAACCACGGTATCAGACATTTTTATGAATGTTGCAAATATCAGAGTTAACCTGTGGATCAGAAATACTTCATTTATTTGGAAACAGAAAGGAGTTGATGCTTTGACACAGATTGGCAGGTTTCCCTTAAAATCAGTGGATCTCTGCCAATATATGCCTTGCTTCTCATTTGCAAAATCCCTCTTACTGAATCCAGTGACTATTCTTTTAATCTTTCTATTTCTTTTTGGTGTTGTCATGAAATGAATGTCACAATAGTGAGAATCATAGAATAGAAATTATATATTATACAATGAAGGCAAAAGAATCTTATAAACTAACAGACTGAAATTAGAAGGACCTATTGCTTATGCAGGGTTAAATTTAATTTCTGATTTTTTTTTCCAGACAATTAACATACTTACTTTCCTCTACCAGAGCTGATAACAAATATGTTAACCTGTATCTAGAGATTTCTGAGTGTATTATCCACCAGCCCAAGTCTATGGCCAAATTTTTCACCCAAGTATTTTCTAATACCTTCTTGCTTTATCACCATCTTTCCTACTGTTCCAGCCTTTGAGCTGGAAAGTCATATCCAACAGAAGCTTTCTTCTAAGTCATCTCTTTCAGATCTTCATGCCTTTCTTTATAGAATTATCTAAGATCAGCTCTTCTCCTTTATCTGCAATCATCCAGATGTCTCCTAACAAATGTGAACTATTTTGCTTTGGTTTTGTGGTCTTTCGTATGTTCAGCTTCACCTTCAGATGCTATCTCCAAGCTGGCCTTCCATTTTGCAACTGAAGCCAACCTTCATTTCTAGTTTTTTATTTCAAGCAGTTACCTTTGCACTTTTCTTTCTGCTGCTCTTAATGCTTGAAAAGAATTTCTTGTAACCGTCTACTAAACAAATATGTAGTCATACTCTAGACCCTAAAAGCTTTCTTTTTAGTTTTTGGGCTGGCTAAAGAAAATCTTAGCCAAAACTAGATCTGTAGTGATTGTTCCTTACAGATTCCTTACCTGGTGCTGTGTTGTTGCCTTTGGTATTTGTTTCTTACCCTTTCTATGCCCATAATGTAATTTCATTGGAACAGGGTATGTATGTTTTTCTTACATTAGCACAGTGCCCAGCACAAAAGAATCTTCATCCCTAAATAGTGTTACTGATCACGAAGCAAGGTTAGATAAGCCACAGCATGTTAGGACCTTTCAAAGTGCCAGTCCTCACTGATTCTGGGTACGTGTCCTGCAGGAGACATCAGCCTAGAGAAAACTCCAGTGAATATCTGCTGCATCAGCTTCTGTTGGAGGAATGATAGATAAGTATGTCACTGAACAATTGTATTATGTTGGCTATCTTCAGCACTAGGGTTTTAGGTCATATACAAAAAGAAGTTAAAAAGGACTGTGGAAGCACACTGACAAAATCTCTCAAAACAGAGTTGTGTGTTCTCTGAGAGATAGTCATATGAACATATGGGAAAGAATGGTAGTGGGATTACTTGCAACTTCAGCAGGAGCTGCTTGAGAAATCCTGTAAAAATGTAGGTAAGTATTCAAAATATAAGAAAAATGGAGTACAATTAGTATTAGATAATCCTTAGCATGACTGGGGATCACTACTGTTCAGCTGATGAAAAATATGTGCTCTAAAAATGACAAAGCTAAGCTCAAGATCAGGCTATGCTGCAGGGAACCCAGAAAATTGTCCCCCATTTAAAAAGATGAGGTGACGATTTCAATCCATGTTTTCTCATTCCTTGCTGTAGAACCAAGCTCCAGGTCTTTCTAATAGGAATGTTACCTGCAGATGAACTTCGTGCTTTTATAAATAATAGATGCTTTTATGCCCAGGTTTAGTGGTTTTTTGTTACCCTGAAAAATGCTCACCTGGGGATAAAATCTCTCTAATGCTAAGACCAAACTGATTCAGGAGCCTGAAATCCTAAGGCAGTACCACAAGAAATGTGAAGGTGAGACACTGAGAAGAGAAGCCGGGGGAAAGGATGCTGAGAGGAAGAAAAGATAGAAGACATAAATTAGAAACATTGATGAGTTGAGAAGTTAGTTTTTTGGAAGAAAGGGAGCTAAACAGGAACTTGAATACAGATGGCAAGATGTTACAGAAGATGGGAATGAGTGATAATGACAGTGGGAAAAGGGAAGAGTATGGTTCTTGTTTTTCTTTTCTAAAATGTCTATTTCTAGCCTTTCAATGCCATGATAATGAACTTCTGTTTTGGGTAAGCTGCTGCAAGTCAACCTCTTTAACTGGTAGTAAATCCTCATCTTTAGAGGAAAATGTCACTCTTTCTGCAAACAGTCATAAAGTGTGTAACCAAGCTCTCAAGCACTTGAGATCAGAACAGCATGTATACTTCTTCAGAAACACGAATCTTAAATTCACTGCTGGTATTTTCCCGTGGTCTGGAAAAGCAATGGCTAAAAGGAGAATTTGTTTTTTTAAACTATGGAACAAAGGGTATGATGTTGCAGAGTAAAACACATTGCTTATTTTCAAAAAACTTTAAAAATGCTGTAAAATACAAAAGAAAACCACCCTTTCCTCAGGACTTACAAAGACTTTGCATTTGTTCTGGTTTATAAGAGAGTAATAAAATTATTTAGGTTGGAAAAAAACTTGAAGATCATTGAGCCCAAATGTTAACCCAGCACTGCTAGGCTGGTTGTCCCTAAGTACCACACCTACATGTCTTTTAAATACTTCCAGGGATGGTGACTCCACCACTTCCCTGAGCAGTCTGTTTCAATGCTTGACAACCCTTTCTGTGAAGAGATTTTTCCTAATATCCAATCTAATCCCCCACTGGTACAACTTGAGGCTATTTCCTCTTGTCCTATTTCTTTTACCTGGGAGAAGAGACTGGTCCCACACCTGGCTACAGCTTCCTTTCAGGTAGTTGTAGACAGCAATAAGATCTTTCCTGAGTCTTCTTTTCTCCAGACTAAACACCCCCACAACCCTCAGCTTCTCCTCATCAGACTCGTGCTCCAGACCCTTCTCTGACTCCATTGCCCTTCTCTGGACAAGTTCCAGCTCCTCAATGCCTTTCTTGCAGTGAGGGATCCAAAACTAAGCATGGAATTTGAGGTGTGGCCTCACCAGTGATGAATATGGGAGGGGATGGTCACTGCATGGGTCCTGCTGGCCACACTATTGCTGTTATAGGCCTGGATGCCTTCGACCTTGGCCACCTGGGCTCACACTGGCTCATATTCAGCTGCTGTCAACCAGCACCCCCAGGTCCTTCTCTGCTGGAGAGATTTCCAGCCACTCTGTCTCCAGCCTGTCCACTGCAGGGGTTGTTGTGATCTAATGGTAGACATGCCATGAACATTTTTTGTCTTTTCTTTTATACCCCTGTTATACCTTTTTACAACTTCGGTATTCTTAGTGCTTTTTGCCTACATTCTTGGACTTGTTTGTTCAGCTAGGAGACTAAATACTTTAGAAGCTTTGTAGGTAGGGGTTGGTGTGCCCCAGACCCTCTGGTCCTCTCCAGAACACATCCTGTAAACTAAGATAGAACCTTCCAAGGAAAGGTTCCTTGCGGGAGGGTAGACAGCGAGGGTGGGGGGGTTCATTCAAGCCTCTCACTGGGGAATTTTTGATAGATATGCTAATTAGTAAGACCTATAATGTTATACCAGATTTTTTGGGAAGCATTGTGGTGTCCCTTGAGGTGCATTCAACCTGGACGTGGTGCACTTAAGCATCCTTAAAATAAATACCAAGGTAAAATCCCTTTGTTCCTTCTAACCCTGTTTGACTCTTGATTTTAAGACCAGGAAAAGGCATCAATTGGACCCAGAACTTGGCCTTGTTACCCTCACATTGTTGGCCTTGGGTCATCAACCCAACCTGTCCAGATCCCTCTGCAGAATCCTCCTGCTCTCCATCAGATCACACTGCTGCCCAGCTGGGTGTCATCTGCAGACTGAGGGTGCCCTTGGTCCCCTCACTGATAAAGCTGCTAAACAGGACTGGCACCAACACTGAGCACCACTGGTGACTGACTGCACTGGATGTAAATCCAGTCACCACCACTGCCTGGGACCAGCCATGCATTCAGTTTATTACCCAGTAAAGAGTATGCCAGCCCAAAACATGGGCAGGCAGTTTCTCCGGGACAATCCTGAGGGAAATGATATCAAAGGCTTAACTAAAGTCTAGGTAGACAACATCCAGACCCTTCCCTCATCTACAAGTGGGTAACCTTGTCATAGAAGAGATCAGGTTAGTCAAGCTTGTCAGCTTAAGTTCTTTTAATTTAATGCTCCTTTTATTTATTTTTACTCAGTTTTTATTAGAGCAATAAATTTTTCATGGGCTTAAGAAGTAAACAACAAGTATTAAACCAAGTAATTCTTTCTAAACTGTTCTTCTTGACTTAGCTATGAAAAGCATGAGCAGTCCTTAGAATGCAGAGAGAAGCTAACACCCCTGCTGATTGTCAGTTTGTGATGCAGTGAACATCAGTTGAATTGGCCCGAATGACTTCTATGGTGGTGTTATAATTTAAACAGAAAATAGTCAAATACTTGTGAAAGAAACCCCAAGAAACTGTAAAATGCTTTATTAATGTCAAAACTTAGTCACTAGGAACCATCAACAACTCAGCTTTTCCCTTGTGGTATTTTGCTTGTCAGAACAGTGCAGACTGTCTCAAGCAAGTCTGAATCACGGGCAATCCGCACAACACGGTAGGGCATTGACTGTCCCTATATTGGCCTTTGGGAGGGATGCAAGTCTTCAAGGTTGTTTGTCTCCAAAGACATTGCAAACAATGAGTCCAGGTTGGTCCCATAACTGAAGCAGGGGTATCTCTGAAGCTTTGTTTTTTGTCTCCCTTTTATTTGGGGAGAGCTTTGGGTACATTGAGATAATCAGGAAATAGAAGCGAGCAATCTCTATAACCTTGGGGATGTTGACAGGTAAGACTAGATTTTCTAGCAGTGTGCAAGAATAAAAATGGCAGAGGGAAACATCTTGCTCTCATCTCCTTCCCCTTGCTAAAACCCACCACCAAACCCAAGAAATACTGTGCACAGGCCACAGACAATGTCACTGTTTATTTCAAGCTACTGTTAAGAAGCTGTTATTTATTTAAAACTTCAAACAAGATTGCAAAATCGTGAGCATCATAATCAGCAAAGGATGTTCTCTTTCTCCTACCATAACATAAACCACAGTATGGCAAATGAGCAGAAGCCTGCAGCAATCAGAAAAACCCAAACCTTTGCTCTTTCTTCACAGAGGTTTTTAAGATAGAACTCATAAATATTGAAGCTACCCAGGACAGTGGATGAAGGAGTTCAGAGTGTCACTGTCTAAACTTGGCTTTCCCTTGACTACCCCCATAAATCTTTTCAAGCTGGATGCAGAGAAGACTTGTGCATGCAGAAGATTCTTTCATTTTCTTTGGTGCCAGCCAATAGTGGGCAAAGAACTTATAACGTGACAATGATAATTTACACATTCTCCTTCATAATAGACATAGTAACTGTAACAGTAACCTAATTGCAAGTGTAAGGAAAGAAGGAAGGGAAAAGTACTGTATTTTGTACCCTCATCCTGTTTGTCTTGTACATTCATATGCATTTTGGGTAGAATTCCGTCTTAGAAATGATGCCTTTGTAATAGGCTAGAAAAGTAACTGGTGAAGGAGTTGAAGTCCTGCAGGACTTCAGTATAAGTTTGGGAAGAGAGGTGAAATGTCATTCTCACTTTAACTGTCCTGCTGGTTAGAGCCTTTAGACTTTAGTGATGAAGAAGGGAAAATGCCATTTGGTTTAAATAGGCGGTTTCTCTGTATGCCCTTTGGTGTTAGTTTCCCTTGTTTAGTGTGTGGGTATCATACATGACAATGGGAAAGAGAGAAATACTTTAGAAAAACAAACAAACAACTCCTCCCTCTCTCAAAAAAGAAAAAAAAAAAAAAAAAAGAAACTGTGGTTGTAAAACCACAAAAATTGGCATTGAGGCTCCAAGGCAAGTGTAAGCCTTGGAATTTCTTTTAGCTCTTAAAAAAAATAGTCCAAACCAAAAAAACCCCAAAGCACAACATCTCTCTTTCCATGGAATCCAGCTTAATGATGCTCCCTCTACTACCCCTTTTTTTTTAAGGAAGATTTGAAAGAATTTATTTTAAGCTTTAGCATAAGTCTCCTTTGCTGCTTTATGTTCTATAAAGCATGTTGGAGTTTTTTTTGCTCCTTGATTTTTACTTAGAAATTTCAGAAACGCCAAGTCTGCTCTGTTATGGTTTTCCCGGTGATTTCCTGGATATCTCAGAGGATAGGTATTCATTTCTTTGTCAAAAGAACAGCAGGAGTAAAAATGTGGATTCTTTAACAAAGAAAATCTTAGTCAAAGCCTGTGTTAGTTGCTGAAAAAATAAATAGTAATTTAAAACAAAAAAAAGAAAAAAAGACTTTAGAATAGTCTCACTTTCGAAAGAAATGAATAATTTCTTTTCGGCAGTTGTTTAGTTTTCACTCTCTTGACTTTGTATTATGATGTGGTCAATCACGAGAGTCATTGACAGCAGACTTTCTAATACAGAGGGAGAAAAGTAAGGGGAAAGAAAAACTTACACAGAGGGCTGATATTTAGAGGAGCTGTTCTTTGTGCTTGTGCTTTCAGCTCTACGTGGAACACACCTGGTGACCCTTTTGCACTTCAGTTCCTTGTTAGGTAAAGTATGGCTGAGAACAATTATGCTGTTTTTGTCAAAGTGCACTGAAATACAAAGATGCAAAATTCTATACAAGTTATACTTCCTTTGTGTTGGAGAAGTGGTATTTGATTTTGATTTTGTGTGACACAACCCTATTAGCTCTCGTTGGCACTTGAAGTATACATAGTAAACAAGTTATATTAATGGGAAAAGGCAAATCTCATTACTTAAAATGGTGTTCATTAGATAATTTGCTTTGATTGTAGTGAATAAAATTAAAAAAAAATAGATTCCTTCTATCTTGTCCTTTTGAAGCATCTTATTCTTGCAGGTTATTTAGGGGGTGGAATATAAAAAAAATGGTCTTTTCAGTTGCGCCTCTGGGGAAGAGGACATCAGTGAACAATTTTAGAAATCTTGGCCAATAATCAGTTGTGGATGAGAGTGGGCATGGTAGGAGAGGTAATGCAGGGAAAAGTGTATTTCTGACTATTGATGATACTGGTTTTTCAGTGTGAGCTGATGAGAATCTGCAAACATTGAATGGGGCAACAGTCACCACTGGAGGCCAAACAACAAAATGATCCCTCATAAAATGTGATGATTCAACTGCATGGATACTCTCTAATGACATGGATCTTTAGTACAAGTGTCTCAAAGGAACTGATTTCAAACTAATTACAGGACAACTACCATGTAATTAATGCCTCAGGAATCCAAAACTCGCTGTCTAATGTCTGAGACCAAAGGTTAATTATGAGCACAGCAGACATTAAAGCAACTCCTGCTATATAGTTTTATGATCCTTATTAAGATTAAAAAAAATCAAATCTATTGCAATTAAAAATGGCAAAAGAGGTCTTGAGCTCCTTCTTCCCTTCTGCCTCTATCTGAAACTGGAATGAGTGCTGATTTATGAACACAGATGGATTAAACCGAATGGTGAAATGGCAGACATTCCAGCTGACCCCGTGCTGTACTTTTCTCATGGAATTTGTTGTCCATCTGGACATTAGAAATGGCTAAAGTATGTAGGTACCTTCTGAGGAGCCAAAGGTCATTGGTGAAGCAAGGGGTCAGAAATTTCCAGATGTAGATAACTACAGTTGAGGTTCTGCTTCATGGAAAATGTGAGCATCTCTGCCACTATGGGCAGCCATTGATTTAAAAACAAGGTGGGTAGAAAGGAGCAGTAATAACAGGGGATTTCTGCATCCAGTTATGACTCACCAGCATCCAGGGATCAGCAGTCACTGGCAGTCTTGTCTACATATTCCCAGGAGCCCGAGTGTTGCTTTTTGTACAGGCACCTTAATATGGTCAAGACAAAGCATCTCAATATCTAAATCACACACTAATCTGAAAGGGATCTAGCAATAGAGTGCCCCTCTGCTTATGTCTTCACATACTAGTATAGAATAGGAAAAAGTAGATCAGTTCTGTATGTGGATGGGAACTTAATATCTGGTAACTGTAAACAGCAAGTAAATGTGTTTTGTAAGGACTTGCTGAGATTCTCTTTTGCATTCCAAGTTGAAGCACAGCAAGTCCATTGCTCCAAGCTTATATTTTTCTCCCCTTTCCCCGTGTCTCTTTGGTAAGCTTAACAGTGAAATCTTGACATGGTTGGTTTGAATATGGTTGGGTTTTGTTGACCACTTTTTTGGGGATAGGGAGGAATGTTTTGCTAGTTTCAAGAGATAAAGCCAAACATGTTGAAGCAACGTATTTTGAAATAAATGAGTTGGTGTTTGAGTAATGTCAGAAGACATGTAAGAAGAAGTTTAAATTAAAGAGGTAGATGATATATCAGTGTGGGAAAGGGCAAAGCTGGCATGTTTGTGAATTTCAGGATGGGCTTAATCTATGAGGGATATTCATGTGCTGAGACATTCAGTCATTTCATAAAAAAAAATAAAAAAGTGGCAGCTGCTGACTTATTTCTGACGGTCACCTGAAGGGGTTTCACCCAGCCTGAAGATTGAGATACTTGAGCAGAATGAGTGAAAATGCTTTGGTTCCCTTTTATGTAATGAGGTGAAGTCCTACATCTTCCACTGCATGAGTTATACCTGGCCTCTAGGCTGTCATTTAGTCTTGGTTTGTATGGCAGAGCATTCTCCACCTTACTCCATGAGGCTTTGCCACGGGGTGGGCAGCATTTGACTACTACTTTGCATTGTTTCGCTGTTCACTTGAGCATGTAAGTGGAGAAGGGCTCAGATTACATAGAGAGATGTGTTTCTTCTCCCTGCTCCCAGGATGTATTGTGCATTTTCCATTAAGTTACTACTTAATAGAGTAAAGAAGAAATCCTGGTAAAGAGGAAAAGTGATGCCTCCTTACAAGAAAAGCTACTGATCTGTTGCATTTCAGTTCTTGATGTCTGTTTTGGGCCCAGAGCTTCTTGACTGTGCTTCAGTGGCTGAACACACATGTAAGTAGGAACCTTGCTTTGGAGATGTGATTCTGAGCTCCCTTGAGCTAAGAGAAGAAATGAAATCCTGGACTGCCTGGGCAATTACTGAGTGATTATATGAAGACAGGAACCCATCTGCTTTCCTAACCTGATTTTAATAGGAAAACATTAACCACGGATTTTTTTTTTTTTTTCAGAGCTATATATGTAACTTGAGTTGAGTCTTCTGGGCTCCAGAGGCTCTGTAAATGAAACTGCTGCCTTGAATGATCAGGATTTCAGTGCATAGTGCTCATCTAGGCCACTTCTAGGTGTTTACCTCCTGAATATGTTGCCATCAGCTGCTTGCATAGTATGTTGGCTGCTTTAGATTAAATTCTGAGGCATGAACTTAGATCCTCAGAATTGAATAGAGAGCCTGAAAGTCTATTTCCTTTTTGAGTTTTCCTGTGGGATCTGAGGTACTGAAAGATAAGTGTTACCAACAGTGCCTAGCACTGAATTGGCTAAGTCCCTTACTGGATCTTGCCCAATTTAACTACAATGTAATTTAGCATAATTTACTTTTGAAGCATGACTGATAATTTTATGCACATTTTTAAAAAGAAAGAGGTCTTACTAATCCATATGTTAGCAAGAGGCTTATTCTGTATAAGATTCCTGAAGGATTATGCTGCAGGATAAGAAAGAGGACCCCATTAAACTGTCAAAATCATCATATCATGGAACCTTACCATGCAAATATATAAAAGCAAAAAACTCAAAGGAAATCAACAAAGCACAATTGTTACTGGCATTATTACGGGGATTTTTTTTTTCTTGCCTTCCTCATAAAAAAAAATTGTGAAAGAAGGACAATTAACTTACCAGATTCACTGGTATGATCTGGGAAATCTTTATTCTGAGAATTATAGTCTCAGGAGCATGTAAGTGAATCCTCTTCATACACACATACATGCTGCATGAATTGCTGACTGGAGATCTGTGATATCTTGTTTTGCACCTCCTATTTTCCTCCCTACCCCTAGAAAAAGCAGGTAAGTAACGAATATGAGTAATTCCTGTACCAATGTAAATGACTTCACAGAACGAATAGGGTAATTTTGCAGTTGTGATACCCCTAGTGGAAATAATTATCTCCAGTTTAAACACTATAAATCAGAGTTTAAAGAGGTACATGTTAAAGTAGACTTTTCTGTTTAGGGCCAAGTCTGCCTTCTCTCAGGAGTTAGTGCCTGAGTGATAGGTTTTCTTGCTACTGCTTTTCTTCATTGGTCATGTATTAACTTCTTCCCAGCTTGCTTCCTGCTGAAATAATTGTGGTGCTAATAGCAATGTGTGGGGAAATGACCAGATGTGCTAGTTTTTTTAGACAATTATAACAGTTTTTCCAAATTTCCAGACATTTTTTCATTTCTTTATTAACTCACTGGTGCCAGGAATTGGATTTTTCCAGTACATAAATCCTAATTAGGAAGCTAGAGAATTGAGTGCCCCATTTTACTCCTGATGTTTCATTTCCCCTCTGTTCTTGGTTAACTGGCACTTTTAAAAGCCAGCTCTTGTGTTTTTAAGGGTAAAAGAAAGAAATACAGGAGTATTTTGGGACAGAAATGAAAATCTGGTAAAGGGGCAAAAAATTAAAAGAAGGTGTAGTTGGTATCAGGCCCTTCTGGTAGCTCTGGGATTGCAGGGCATGGAGACCTGCAGAGTGGCTGAGCTGCTTGAGGATCAGCTACATCATCCTGGCACTAGGGTGACTGAACCCCATCCTGCCATGCCCATGCTGCTCTCTGCAGTGATTTTATTAAATGGTTCTGGCCCTGAGGAGCATCTAGAGACTGATTCTGTTGAGCAAAGGCAGTGTTTGGTGCACTGCTGATGAGAGTTGCTCTTAGAGGCTTTCCTTGCAGCCTCCTTTTCTTCTTATCAAGGACCAGAAATAGAACAGAGTAGGAGGAGGAGGCGGAGGCTTGTCAGGAGTGAGGGTATCCTCAGATTTTGAGTCTAAGGACTCTTTCAGCCTTAGTATGTGCTTAGGGATGCCCTGAGCCTGTGGGAGGGGAGGGGAATGGTGGAGGGTTGTCAGGGCAGGAGGAGTGGTTGTGAGTCTCAGGGAGGATGAAGCACTACGTCAGGAGAAGGGAGAAGGGAATGATGCTTTTCTGGATAGATAGGATTATAGGGAACTGAAGAGGTTTATGAGGTTTTGAGATCCACCTCAGAAGGAGGAAGGAGGAAGTTATTCCATTTATGAGTGAGCTGAAAAAGGTTGTGTGTTCCTATTGGCATTGATACATTGCAGTTTGAGACTTAAAAGATTCACTCCAAAAGAAGAGATGCCAAAGTGGAGGTTCTTGCCACCTTGTACTGGATAGTTTGGATCCTGGGAGGGAAAAGAGGAGAGTGTGAGTAGAAGGTGGTGTCATTTTTTAGCTTCTACCAGGGTGGTATAAAGGACAGAGAAGGGAAACAAGCCTGATAAATGCAGTTCCATAACTTAGATGGCAGTTGGTAAGAAGGGAAATAAATAGCAAAACTTTTTGTCAGCTAGGAAGGGGTAACTCAGTTCAGATCTTGCCCCATCTCCATAAAGGTCTGTCCAAAACTTGAATCTTTTGAGGTTCAGAGAAGGATGATTAATTGCTTTTTTTTTCCCCCTGTGCTAATGCATTAATTGGTTCCAGGCAGACAGGGAACAGCAGAGCCAAGATATTGCAAGCAAGGCTGCAGTCCAGGTAATTCAAGGGCTGTCAGGAGACTGAGAAGCACCAGAGGTCATGATAAAACCTGGAGTCTTTCATTTTCCAAAATGTTTCATAGGTCCAGGAGGTCTGAACAGTGTCATGTTTTTGGGTGCTCAAGAAGAAAGAAGGAAAGAAAGAAGGAAGGAAGGAAGGAAGGAAAGAAAGAAAGAAAGAAGGAAAGAAAGAAAGAAAGAAAGAAAGAAAGAAAGAAAGAAAGAAAGAAAGAAAGAAAGAAAGGAAGGAGAGAAAGAGAGAAAGAAAGAAAGAAAGAGAGAAAGAGAGAAATGTCAGAGTATTTTGGAGTTATTCCAGCGCTGCTGTGCTACCCTTAAAGGGAACCTCAGGAAATTGTCTCCTGACCCTGGGGACCATATTTCTGTCTCCTGAGATCATCTTTCCAGCTGGACAAAATCAGATCTAAGGACTGCATGCTGTACTCCCTGACCTGACACACAAGCATTACCTTTGCTTATGACCCAGCTGAGTGCTGGCGTTCCTGGCTCTATGTGCCTTTCCCCACTAGCCAAAGCTTGGCCCTGTTATTTATTTACTACCCACCTGGGTTATTGCTGTTTTAAAATATGTCATTGCAGAATTCGTGCCTAACAGGTGCTCTCCCCTTTTAGCTGTCCCACTTAGTGTATTCTCCTAGTGTGAGTGCTGGGAGAAAAACAGCACAACAACAGCCTTTGGGGGGCTGCATCGCCAAATCCTGCCCTTCCAGTCAGCAACAGCACAGTATCACCAAACCACAAGGGCTTTTTGTATGAGGCTTTTATTTAAAGGAAGTAAAAAAGCATGCTGGTTTTAGTCATCTTAATTTCTCTTTTTTATTAGCTTTTAGGGAATGAGCAACAGTTCAGTGAGTTGTGTTTGTAACAAATACAGGTTATGAAATAAATGTATTTCATTATTTGCTCATTTTGCAATGAAAAACTCTCCGAATCTGCCTCCTAAATGGTTTAACTCAACATTAGAAATGATGCTGCCAAATACTGACTGATTCAATAGATGATGAGTTTCAAATTCCTCTTTTACATGGGGAATGTGATATAGAACAATGACCTCAATTTTCAGCTGTGTCCTCAGATTCACCTCCTTTTGGCTGTCTCTTTTTCAGTATCTTACCATAGTTTTTCAAGTCCTGAGGGTCTTATGGGGGCACTAATATTTAATAATTAGACGCTATATCTCTGATGGGTCTTCTAGTGACATCTTTTACAACTAATAAGTATTTAATAGAGTGTAATTAGAAGCTCTGATCCTTAGACCTTGACCTGTCTAGACCTTGTATACAACTAAGTGACTGGATAGCCCTTAACACTCATTAGGAGTTATCTGCACCCCACTTTACAAAGCTATGTGAGGAAACTGTTTAGATTTAGCCTCAAGCCACCTGCTTCGTAATCTGTTGCTGTGCACTCAGTTGATCCTGCTGTCCTTACAGTAACTGGAAAGCTACCAATGATTTCATTTTAAAGCAAATATTCTAATTCAGGAAGCAGAAGATGGAAAACTGGTTGCATTTGACAACATGAGGTCTTCAGAAAGCATTTAAACAGGAGAGATTGTTTCAATGCTATGGAGAAGCTTTTACATTTTAAAATGAAAGAGAAACATACAAAGATATTTAAGGTCGTCAGCAAAATGTGTTTTGCTACAGTATATTCAGCTGGGATATATTTAATAGGGCTCTTTTTACAGGTAATATGTTTGTCTTCTTATTTCTGAAAGCCCCTTATATCTTTAAAGTAAATTAACTCTTTTTATTACTGGTTTATAAAAAATAATTAAAACCAGTCTATATATGCATTTCTGAGAAATGATCTATTTGGCATGCTGCCAAGAAACACAGGGAGCAGGTTTCTTTCTTCTCCATTAATTTCTGAATGTATATGTGGCTATTTTGTCAAATGTTCTTAAATACATTTTACCTAGTCCAAATACCTAATCTATCTCTTTCTACTTTTTCCCACTTTAGTTTCATTCTAATAGCCTAGACTAATTGTTGTCTGAGTTTTTACTGGGACTTTGGAGTCCATTATCATTCCACAAGTTTAGGGGTTTTTAAAAGATAAATGTGATAAATCACATAACAAAGGGAAGGAAAAATTGAATTCTTAGGATTTCTTTGATAAATTTTCAGTGGGTTAGGAAGAGGATCCAGATACATTCTTAATACATTTGATCTTGTTCCTTTCTGGAAAGGATTATACATAACCAAATGCATCCATATATAGAAGACAGATTTTTTTTTTTTTTTTAAAGTGTCCAAATGAACTTGTTAATGTTGATATAACATTTCAATTATTTTTCTTTTGAAAAGGGTTCTGTTTTGAGATGTTAGTTGCAAATAGAGGAAATTAAGTGTTGATGTAGTAAGGAATAATTTACTATGTCTGGAGAGTTTGAAAGCAAAACATCTGGATCAATTTGTTTACAAAATCCCTGTAGATGAAAAGCACTATCTCTCCAAAGGATCAGTTTGTGCCCTTTCTGATGAAGCATTTAAAAGAAAAAAAAAAAAGGAAAATTTGCTATCATCATACACAGAAACCTCTTGGGAATTTGTTATTAGGGAATCCAAAAAAAGTTTGAAATCCTGTTTCATAGGAGATCATCTAGTTGCTGAAAATTTGGTGAGGTTTTGTGATCTTAATTTAGTTTGGCTTTCCGTGTTTCTCTGCTTCCCCCACACCCTTCATCTTAAAAAGTAATATATTTTAGAAGCTGAAAGTAAGTACAGCATGTTAGAGGTGTGGCAGAACTGAATATGGAATAGAGATAAAACCTTTGGTTTCATGTGGACATTAAAATCCTGTGATAATTGAAGCTTTTTGAAGGACCATTTCTTGGTGCTATTGAATTTAGTGGGAGGTAACCTCTGACTTGGAGAAAGACATAAATAGTTTGAACTTGTTCTTGAAACATGCTTTAGCAGAGGAGCAAAACAAGAACTTTTTTGTATTCATGTGTTGCAACCTGGAAGAGCATAAAATGCTCTTTTTTGATATTGCTTCTGCTGTTGAAAGGTCTCTTTGGTTCCTCCTTTAACAAATGTAGCCACAGCAATTAACATCACATTAGTGAAGTTTGCCATGACTTTACTAATAGGTTAAACTACCAGGGTAATTTTATTTAGAATTTTGATATAGTCTCCACATGGGTCTATAAATGTTCTGTGGGGTCTTTGAAAGTATTTTGTTGTATTTAGTACAAGCAGCAGATTAGCTGCTTTTTAGTAGTTAGTGCTGGAGGTCTGTACCAAATACTCTGTGTTTTCAAGAGCTGCTTCATGTAGTTCCCTGGCTTAAGTTTTTTTTTTTTTTTCCAGGTGTTTTCTTCATTTACAGGAATTTTCATGGAAAGTGAGGCTGAGCCATGACAGATGAAGTCTTAATGGACATTTTCCCCTAAGAGGACATTTTTTACAGATCTTGTATGTTATCTTGATTTTTTTGCTCTTCCAAGTTTACCTTTTATGCATTCTTTTAGTTAAAACACTGATGCAAAATACTAACATTGAAATTTAATTTTGTGATTAGAGATTTGACATGCTCACCTACTTTGTTACTTTCTTGAAAAGATCAGAAACATGGGCTGGTAATGTCTATATAGCCATTCTTTTTCAGCTCCAAGGGACATATCTCTACTAGTATTACATCTTTTCTTCTGTTGAGAGAAGAAAAAACCTCCATCCCTCCTGGGCAATATAATCCTTGAAGTGTCAAGGGAATGAAAAAAAAACGTGTAGAAGAATGGCCCTGGGACAGAATACAGGTTTCATTCCATCCTAAGTTTGGTCATGAATCTGAAGGTTGTGGTTCAGACAAACTTGAGAGCAGTTTAAATTCAATTGCAGCTCAGCATCGGCATCCACAAAGCCCAGCTGAGAGTCCCGTTGTTGTTGACAGTATACTGAGCTCATGAAAACAAACAGGATCATTATATAAATCAAAAGAAGATGAAAGTAGAACCCACATCTTCCAGCTTGATACTAAAAGTCTGCCAGGAGGAATAAAAGATACTTCCTGTAAGGGTGATGACTTGAAAACCTTTAGAGTTTTCCTATTTTACATGGTAAAGAGAAGGGGAGAATGGCCTTATTAAGCCCTATGAATATGCACGCTTTCTCAGGTTTATTTAATATTAGTGAGCTGTTCTTTGTATTTTAATTCACTTCATGACACCAGCCCTGAGAAATGATGCTGGTTATCTCCATCTTGGGGTTCTGAAAGGATGAAAGAGAGTATTTTTCTTTCCCAAGAAAACACAGCAAAGTCATTATACTTGCCCGGACTAGATGTCCTGCTGTTTCTAGATCATGCAGTATTTATTTAATCCTGTGCTCTCTTGCAGAATGGGTGTATTTTCATGTAGATGCTGAGTAATCTCTCAGTAGTGTGGAGGACACTGCAAAGAGTTTTGTGCAGTATTTGTGTTTCCTGGTGTGGACAAGCAGAGTGTGTGCATATAACTGGTTAATTAGATGTCTGGATACACTGATACTCTTGATAGCAGTTAAGCAATAGATTTTATGATCTAGCAACGGTAGGGTCTCAGAAGACACTAGATGTATATTATATTGTAAAGTGGTTTAAGCACTCAAACCAACGTTTTAGGTGTGCTTTGGAGATCTGTTATCTGTCATAGTTCATCTAAAACCAGAAAAACAATTTAATACATGCTTTGTTTTGTTGTTTAGTGAAATAATCTCATGTTATTTTGATAACTGCTGGAGAAATTAATGGAGTTTTTAGAAAAGGTTTTATGATATGTAAGAATTTAGAGTGAGATCCAGAAAAGCACTGAGGTGCATAAAGAAAAACTTAGGCAGAACCTAGATACCCAAATCCAAGGGAGGGATTCAAATGCTCTGTGCAGAGACCCAGAGACTGCACTGCTGAGACTTCTTATGTTGCCAAGGCCCCAGTGTTGGGCTGATTCACAGGCCCCACAGAGTCAGCTCTGTAGCACAGAGGGTGCAGTGTCATTCAGGTGGGGCAGTACAACAGGTATTAGAAAATGAAGTGCTGTAGCTAATGAGGTGTAGAAGATCTGATACAAGCAGCTTATCATAGTTCTGCTCTTCCAGATCTGGCATGCTAGAGAACATATGCAGTCCTCAGAGAACAAGAATTTGGTGCTGCTACACCTGAATGCAGTTGCTGCTTTATTTCAAATTGCAGAGGTTTCTGCTTTCATTGATGCAAGATCTATTTCAGACTTAATGAAAATGAAAAAGTGGTAGAAGGAGAATTTTGAAGGAAGAAAACAGGAAATTCCTCATTTTCCTACCTCCCCATTGTCAAGAGTGACATCATTGTCATGATGTACAAATAAATTAAAATTCATTCATCAGGTTACTTGCAATGTCTAGAGATGTACTGTTTTTATGCATTAGCAGTGGGAAGATGCTTAAAAGTGGTACATGGAGCTAAAAAATAATAGCACAAGTGTTTCAAAAACTGCTCTAAGATTGAAGAGTTGTCTTTGAATTCTAAATGCTGCTAGTTTAAATTTTACCTGTCCTCTCGGAGAACTAGTGTCTTGGCAAGACTCCACTCATACACAGAGTTTCATTTCACCCTGTAATAACTTCCACAAAATTCTAAGTGCTGTGGTACTTTATGTTCACATCTTTAGTGTCCCAGACAAGGAACTGCATATTTTTGTTTATTGTAGATTGATTTATAGTAAAAAACCCACCAAACTAAATTAATCTGTATGTTGGCTGGTAGCAAAAATGTAAGAAAAATTGGTGAACCATTGTTCTTTAGCTGGTAAGTTATTTCTTTCTGCTGTAAAATGGATAGTTTGGAGCATACCTGGACAAGCTGGAAAATCCTACAAGACTTCTGAGTGGAAATGGGCATAATATTGATTGAAGGCTGATTAACTTAAAATAATATTTGGAGACCCATAAGATGAGCAAGTGGTGAGACTAGGGGATTCACAAGGCAGCTGACAGAAATCAAACCTGTCTGATCTCATGTGTTCTGAGTACATTTAACTGACTATGAGGTGATGCTTTCAGGAGATGACACAATACAAGTCGTTCACAGCCTTCTGTGAGCAGCTTTATACACTGTATTTTCCTCACCCAAATGTCTGAAGAACAGATTAAATCTTTTTCCTCCAGAGAGGCCAAGATTTTTCAGGGTGTTCAGTGCTTGTGGTGATTTATAGCATGGGCCAAGGTCCATTTGCTGGACAGGAGCAATCCCTGCTCAGTATGTGAGGAATTACACAATTTGCCTCACTGATGTGTTGATTTCATCTTATTCATATGTGACAAAGTGGTTAATTCTTTTACTTGAGTGTCATCTAGGAATTGTGTTATCTCATGTGCATGAAGTTTGGCTGTGAACTGTAAAGAGAGCACTGCTGGGTGAAAATGTGTGACCCTCTGCACAGGGGAGCCTCCATCACTCTTTTGCTTCTTCACTAATCGGGCTGGGGAGCAGAGTCTGCTGGAGCTGAGCAACTGGTGTAGGGGACAGCCCAGCAGGTGTAGAAAAGGACTTGAATGTACAGACTGACATCATTTGAACAAGAAGTCCCAGGGATTTTTTTATAGGAAATTATTCCAGAGAGGATTCTTCTGATAAATTGCCTTAGATTAATTTTCTGCTCAAGTTCTCAGACAAGTCCGTGCAAGACAAATAATACCAGAAGTTGCTATCTCAGGGGTTAATCACGATTTTCATTTAAATTCATACTCTACTGTAATCTAAATTTGCTTCTCTGTGTAGGTCAGTCTTCACATCTGTCAAGATGCTGGAATTTCCTTCTCTAGTTTGTCTTATAAAAACCCCAAAATGTATTAGTAAACATAATTATTCTATCCTAGGCAACTCGAAATTGTCCCTAGATGGCAATCTCTGTTTTTAATACAGATTACATGGTATCCAAGGTTTTGAATAAATGACACTGACTGTTAAATTGACTGGAGCTACATGTCAGTGGCAGCATTTTAATGAACTGCTACAGGATCATTTGCAGTCAGGGAGCAACCCTATAGCATTTATGTGCTGGTCTACTGACATGGAAATTGGTCTGACACACGAGACCTGCGTTCGCTGTGGAAATTCTGTACTGAAGCCAATTGCTACACATCCCAAATGCCACAGGCAAACCTGCTCTAACCCAGGAATCCCATTCCATAATACAGACTTCTATGTACTTTAGGGCACAAAACCAGAATGTATCATGCTCTGTTAAAATATTTAAGTTGCTCTTCAGTTGATGTCTTTTCTGCGTTCCAGCTGTAGGAGACAGGAATTTGAAGATGGTTCACTTGAGCCAAATTTTGCATTGTTTAATTGAGCAAAATATTCAAAGGGCAATATAGTTCAATGTATTTTCTCTTTCCCAGTTAATTTAAAGTGAAGTGATATGCAGAGCTCTTCCTCTGTCATATTAACCTAGGGAATAGAACAGCTGTACTTTCATAAGTTTCCTTCCTGGATCTCCAAAACATGTATTTCTCTATGGGAATTAGAAGAGAGATCTTCTATGTGCCAGTGAATGTTTAAGATTGACATTGATCTTGTTTTGGAACACTGCTGGGAGTCTGTGGATTTCAAGGAAACACTTGAGGACAGCAGCACATACTCATAGCTTCTCCCACCTGCCCTCCCACTCCTTGACAAATACCTAAATCTGTCATACTCAGTGCATTTTACTCCTCATCTGTAAATGCTTTTAGGCAGAAAACCATGAATGTTTTTTACCAAACCCTGAAGACTGGGATTGAATTTTGTGTTTGCTAAATGTTCCTTTAAAAATAAATTAGAGAAAACAAAACAATTATTAAACCATCTGCATTAAGCACTGTTGACAGGTCAGAAAAGAACTGGGACTAACGGAGCCTAAAAATTTTCATAAAAACCTTTATTTATAAAAGTGAGCACAGGAAACATTGTAATGATGCTTCTTCCAAACCATTGTTTTCAGAATATAATTCCTGTGAATTATTATGGATTAAAAATCTGCTTTAAAGTTATTTTGGGCATGTTTAAAACCCCAACTCCTCCCTTTGTTCTGTTTTCTTCTGACAGATTAACAGCAAGGTGACTGTATTTTGAAGTCATTCTTTAATTGATATAAAAATAATATGTTATATTACTGTGTCTTGTTCCTTACCTCTGAGGATCTCAAAGCATATTATAGACCATGTCGTGTCTGTACCAAGTGGTTTGCTGCCTACTGACAGATACTCACTTGTGAGGCAAATGCAGCAACACATCAGAATGAATTTGAGGGGTCTGTTCTGAGGCCCAAGAGGAATTTCTTTTGGTAGGTAGAGCAGATTTTCTTATGCAACTGAATTTAAGCATGAACTTGAGGCAGGGGTCTCATACCCAGCCTCTCTCTGTCAGATGCAATGTAGAATCTCATCAAAATGCTATTTGATGAAGTTAGTTATGCTGAGTATTTGATGCCAAAGTTGGAAAGTGTCAGGTGTTGCTCTTTGGGCTTTCTAAGAACTGAAATGTGAACTCTTCCTTTACTTTGGTTAAAGTTGTAGGCACAGTGTAGAAAAGCATTAAACCTCGTAGTTCAGCCAGTTTCTGCTAATCAGCTGGAACCTGGGAACAGCACATACACACTCTCTGTCTTAATTGCTGATTAAAATGCTTTATAGAAAATCTGCAATGTCAGGACTTGTATTCCAGTACTGCATGAGCTATTGAGTGTGTACAGCACATCACAGTGCTAAGGAGAGAGCATTTTTCACAATCCAGGTAGAATCATGTCAACACAATTGCTGTATTGGGCTCAGCAGTCCTAAAAGATTTGGATGTTAAATCAATCACATATAATCAGGGGAGATGTGAACTTAGGCTCCTCTGAGTGATTGGCAGGGAAGCTCTGTGCTGGAATAGCCTCGCTCTTGTAGAGGAGAAAACTCCAAGACTAAATACAAGGCCTTAGATTCTGTGAATGGGAGGGCTCAAAATTCCCAGGAAGCAATTTGTTTGTCTTCAGAAAGAGTACATGCTAAGCATGGTTCCTGGCTCTATTTGTATTGATTATGTAATAACAGGTTGTACCATCTGTTCAGCGGTGGTCTATCGTGCTTCTTGCTTCTGTCGTCTATTTCTTTTGCTAAACTTACCTTTGGGTTTCAGTTTAGATTTGAAGTAATGGTTCTTCCAAGAGAAAAATGAGCACTGATCTTCTCCTGGTCTCTCTTATATTTTCTTGAAGTGTCTTTCTTCTGTTTGATGGGTGGACAGCAGCATTTTCAACAGATGTTTTTCACAGGCTATTGCATAATTATTTTTCAAGTGGCTTCTAAAAGCAGATGTTTCCATGTCTTTGATCTTTCCCCTCCTGACACTTTAACACAAACAGCAGATTCCGCTGCTGCTGTCCTTTAGGTCCAGTGAAAGAAAATACCACAGCAGTGATGTTGATTTTTTTTTTCAGCCTATTTGGCAATAATAAACATGTGCAGGCACAATTCTCCTCCCTTTCTCCATTGTCACTAGCATTGCTTACAGATACTATCTCAGGCTTTCTCTTTTAGAAATGCTGCCTTCCTCCAAGACCTCTGTCCACAATTTAGTATTTGGTCTTTTTTTTTTCTACAACTTTGTTTCCAGTAACATCCTGAGTGTAAAACTGTGAATCTTTTACTCTCTGGAACTTTGGTGTATAATTTTTTACCTCATGCCAATGTAAATCCCAACATCACTGTGGCATTTCCATCACTGTGAAGACCTTTTGGCATGATTTTTTTTTTTCCAAACAATCTCATTTTATTTTCTTCTCTTGTGAATAGATATTCAACAACTGGACTTTTCCATTGTTTGCAGAAATAACCCTGCTTACTTGTAAACCATTTTGTAAGACGGCTTCCTAATTTGACTACTTGTTCCTCAAAGACTAAGGGAATGCAACTAAGAATGAAATAAAGGGCAGGCCCAGACAAGTTTCATCCAGCCATAATTTATCATTACAAAAGATGAACTCTAGCTGTTAGTCTAAAATGATGATAAATGCTTGAATCAAGAAAACAAAAGCTTTCTAGTAAATCTACTCTGTCTTAATTTAAACCTGATAGATTTTGCCTCCAGCATGTAGAACATCATCTGATGATGTAATACTACAGCTACCTGACAGACATTGCTCATTTCTCATTCTGGCTTATTTAGTAATTAGTGGGGGTGTAGTAACATGGGTTCTGTTTTCTTCATCTGGACTTCTTACCACTGACTGCAACCCTGTGAGACATTCAGCCAGTAGTCAGTCCACCTTCCTCTCCACTTATTTAGCTCATATTCATCAGTTTTTCTGTAAAAATGATATTGGAGATAGTGTCAAAAGCCTTCCAAAGTCAAAATAAATTACATTCACTGCCTGTCCACCAGACTAATCTTATCATAGAAGGGGTGATTTCCTCTTCTGAAATCCCTACTGACAACAGTCTGTCATTTTCTTGTCCTGACTATGTTTGGAAATGGCTTCCAAGATTTGCTTCAACACCTTCCCATGGACCAGGGTGAGGCTGACTGGTCTGTAGTTCTCCAAAATCTCATTTTTGCTCTTCTTAAAGACAGGAATAAAATTTTTTCCCACTCAGAAACCTGTTCTGAGAACCCTTGGCTTTCATAGATAATTGAGAATTGTCTCACAATGACATTGGCCAACACAAATGTGTGCATCTTATTAAGTCCCATGGACTCATAGGTGTTCAGTTTGGTTAAGTGTTTCCTAATTTTAGTTACCCTTGGTGGAAGAGTAATCCTTGGTCCAGACTTTCCCACTGGTGTCTGGGGCCTGGGTTTCATCAGGGTAAACCTCTTTCCTAGTAAAGACTCAGGTAAAAAAGGCATGGAGTATAAAATCATAGAATCACAGAATCAGGGCACCATAGAACAGCCTGAGAAGGACTCTGAATGAACATGAATGGTCCAACCTTTTGCAGAAAAAGGACTCTAGAGGAGATTTTCTATCTCCCTGTTCACTTGTGTCTTGAAAAATCTCCAGTGATGCAGGCTCTGCTGCATCCCTTAGGAGGTTGTTACATTGGCTGACCTTGTGCAAAATGTCTTCCCTATTTCAAGATGAGTGAGGTGGCCTTTTTGATGCACCCTGCATCTTTCAGCAGCTGGCCCACTTTTTCCCTGGTTTTTCTTTTGCTGACTCTTTACTTGTGGAGGCTTTTCTTGTTCCCTTTCCCGTCCTTCAGCTGCTGGTGGGCTTTGGCTTTCCTAATCTGATCTCTGTGTGATTAAACAGTGTCCTTGTATTCTTCCTAGGTCCACATACCTCTGTTTCCATGTCTTGTATACCTTCTCTTTGTGTTTGAGTTTTGTTGGGAGCACCCTTTTCATCCATTCAGGCTTCCTGCCACCTTTGCTTGAGTTCCTGCATGTGGGGATAGACAGTTTTGGAGCACAGGTGAGGTGATCTTTGAAAATTAACCCTCTGTCCTGGACTCCTCTATGCTCCAGGACTGTCTCCCAAAGGATTCTTCCTGAACAGGTTCTTAATCAGGCCAAATCTGCTCTTCTGAAGTCTAATGTTGTGATCCTGCTTCTTGCCTGATTCTCTCCCCTCAGGATTCTGAATTCTCATGGTCACAGCAATCCAGTCATCCAAGCTTTAGGACTCTGACCACTTCCTCTGTATTTAATACTTCTGTTTGTGGCACCAGGAGGACAGCTTGAGTGAATGACAGATACCATGAATCTTTGAGCCTTCTTATTTTTCTCTTTCCCAATGAAAAGCTTGAAGCTCCATGAAACTTTTTTTTTTTCTCTTTTGCTTTTTCTTCTTTCCTGTGTTGGTGATTATCTTAGTGTTTTAATTTTCTGGCAAAGTTAGTGATCACTTCTCCAACAAAAACAATTTTTATCAGTTTTATTATGACACAAAAGTTTGGTGAAAAATGAATTTCCATTTGACTTTTCATGTTGTTTTGCTTTTTCCTGAACTATTTATCCTGTATATAATTGTTTTTCCTGCTGTGTAATAAGTCCTGATGACCACAAAAGGATGGAACATGACAGAACATGTGACAAATGAAGATGTTTTTTTTTCAGATTTTCTGTTCTCCAGGTATCTATTGAATTATCTACTCACTAAGATGTTCTACTTTATCTTGTCTTTCTCATCTGTTTTTTCAGGCTCAAATTTCTTTTTAAGTGCTGCTAGACATTCTTAAGCCAAAAAATAGAGATATGTTTACTTCAGCAAGTAGAGATATAAATGTAGTCTTGCAAAAGGAACCAACTGATCAGCCTTGTAAAACCATGGGAAACTTTCTTGCAGATTACAGAAAATGAAAGAAGAAAGTTTGCTAATTGTAGTATGTTTGTTAACTATGTGGAACAGTCTAACCATAATCCCAACTGCAAAAAAGAGGAGGGAAAAAACCCCAAAGCTAGTAGCTGCTGCACTGTAGTATTTCCTTCTTTTCCAAAGCATAATCCAACTTTTTCTTGAATTAATGTACACAAGTCACTTTAACTGCTGGCTGCATAACTTTTGATAGTTTGTTTGATCTTCCAACCAATCTTTGTATAAAAGTTTGTCTGAATTGTTTATAGGTTTGTCCTCCAGCCCAGAGTTTATTCCATAATCTCTTGTTTTGAAAACAACTGTACTTACAGGGATGCTATTAAGTAGTTTGGGCCTTAGATTGAAAGATTGTGGTTAGTGGTCAGGAGATTCATAGAATTTAGAATCATTAGACACATGTTTATCAACAGCTGAAAAAGAATAAAATAAATGAGGCAATTCCCCCTAAATAGTCCCATGTAGTGTTCTTATTATGCAGTATGACTGATTTAAGTTTTCACAATGAACTCTTTTTTGTTTTTTTAAAATTCTTGGAGATATAGATTCACTGAGAAATAAATGACTTGTTAACTACTTTCTCTGCATTGAAAGTAGGATGGAAAGGGAACTAGCTGAGTATCACATGTGGTTGATGATGACTGTGACTATTTCTGCTAAATCTTTTGCCATTTTCAGTGTGTGGATTGTGTTACCAAGGTTGGTAGGAATATTTGGACTCTCATAAATTGCAGAGTCATGGAATTTAGTAGTAAGCTGGTGTCAAGACTTGTATACAAAGATGTAAGTAACATTTTCATTTGCTGAAGAGTGTACTTACATATACCTTGGCTTTGTATTTGCTTACCTTGGGGAAGAAAGGAAGTAGATGGAAGGCATTGCCATTTTAGATTCTGACCTGGCTCTGCCTGAAGCCAATGATGCCTCACTGTGCAAAAACACCCTCTGAACTGTCTTTGAAGGTTTTTATTTGCCATCTGAAAGCATTGATGCTTAAAGACTGGATGTGGCACTTAATGCCATGGTTTAGTTGATGAGGTGGTGATAGGGTGGACTTGATGATCTCCAAGGTCTTTTCCAGCTTAGTTAATTCTGTGATTCTGTAACATTGTTTTGTGTCTGGGACAGATAGCTTTGTGGAATAGATTTAATTAGTTCAGATGCAGCATTTCACTGGTATTTCTGAATAGTGCTATAGTTTTTGGAAAGGGAAGATGTGAACTCATTCTCTTTTAGTCATCAGAAAATCCAAACAGGATATTTATTCCTCACAGCCATAAGACTAAGTCTGTATGTGAATGATCCAGCTTTGTTCCTAGGCAATAAATAACATATGCTGCTAAAAATAACCAGCCATCTACCCCAATTGTTTAAAAAGGGGAGAAAGGTTTTATTGAAGGGGCAATTAAACTTGCAAAATAAAACACTTTAAAAACTCAGGAAATTGCAAACTGAACCTTTGTGCTTCTCTGTGTACTTTCATAAAGTTATAGGTTTTAACTGCATGGAATTTAACTAAGTTAATGGTTTCAGATTGTCTGGAATTTATGTAACACTCTTAGAGATATTTAATGAAAATGAGGCTCAGAATAATTAGTAATTGATAACTGACTGAAGGTAGGTGAGAAAAAGGAAAAAGGTAGTGACTAGCTTTAGAAAGGAGGGGAAAGAAATGTTAGAAAGAATAGACTGATCAATATAAATACATTTTCCCTCCAAATTCTGGAGAAATTGCAAACAACCTAATTTTAAACACATAGAATATACAGAGAACAGCACCCAGTGTATGAATAATGGTCAGAAGCAAATTGTGTCTGTTGTCAAACTGTGTCAAGCCAATCCATAACAGGGCAGCAGACTGGATACAGAAGAGTTAGCAAGTCTGTATAGATTTTAGTAAGATCTTTGATATTGCTTTATATGGCATTCTAATGAGAATCAAGGCAAATATTCTCAGTTGACCTACTGTAGAGTGGGTGCAAAAGGGGCTTAATAAGTGAATCTAAATAATACTTTTCAGTAGTTCTTTGAGGTATTGAATGAGCATCTGTTGAGGCCTCCCAATATTCAAAGTTTTAAGTAGTATCCTTTACAATGGTATTGAATAGGCTTATAAAATTTGCAGTTGACACTAATTCTATATGGTCTAAAGAAAATAATTAGAATTTAAAAATACATTTAGAAATGAAGTTCAAGGATTGTTTGACAGGCAAGTAGAAGTTATTGCACTTAGCCAGGAATAATTAACTGTGAAGATGCAGAATGGACAACCCATGTAGAAACTGTAGAAGAGCACTAAGGTAACAGTGGATTTGAAGCTGAATGTTAAAAGATGATTTTTAAGGAGAGACCAGAACGAATCTTATTAACCTAAAGAAGAGAAGACTGAAGAGAGGACATAGTGAGAGAAGAGCTAATAGCATAAACTGTAACAAGTAAGGTTCTGATTAGAAGTAAGGAAAACAGTTCTAATGACAAAGGAGGTGAAGTGCTGGAACAGATTGCCTAATATTAGCTTGGAGCATCCATCAACAGATGACACAAACATCTGTTAGGAATGACATGGTTATAACTGAGCCTGCTGTATTGTGGGGTGAGGGGAAATGGGTAACCTCTGGAGTGATTCTGTGTTTCTGTTTACAACATTTTCCTGCAGAACTCTTATTAAAAACAAGAGTTGCAAGTGGAGCACTTGTGATTCCTGCCTTCTGCACACTCAGTATTTTTACTGCAGTGTATGGAATTTCCATGAGTAGAAACACAGTGGCAATTGTTCACTGTATTTAGCAGGTAAGCTTTTTGCTTTGTTCACTCAATTATCATTCATACTGTGTGGTGTGGGTTTGGCCCAAAGTTCATCAATGGGAAGAATGGGTTAATAGAAAGGGTAGGCAACCAGTCTTCCTTGCTTTGCCAGTGACTCTTTTTGTAATCCAGTTTAAATCCCTTGGGCTCCCTTTGGATTCTTTCCCATGTTTTGTTTGCTGAATTTTAAATTTTTTTTTCCCCCTACATGATTCAAGGCCTTGCTTGATGCAAGCTCTGGTAAGAAGAGATTATACCACTGTGAGTTGTTGTGTATCACCTGGTACCAGAGTGCTTCAGTTTAATTGAATATTCAGTGTGCTACTGTAACACAAGTAATGAGCCACAGTAACAGACACTGAAGACCGCAAGCCTTCCTGTTGACTCCAGTGGAAGTAATTGAATCAGGGCTTGAATGAATGAAGAGGGGATCTTAAAAGGATATTCTTGGTCAGTAGTCTCTCCAAATGTCTTCACGTCCTTGTGCCGTCGTATTCTCCCATTCCCATTTGCTTGTGTGAGCTGTCATCTTGCTCTGATTTGATGTGTCCCTGCTGTAGCATTTTGAAATACAGAATGCATGAAATATGCCTTTCATATGAGCATGAATTTTAGTTTTGTTCAGACGTGTCTATGGTCAAAATCTGATATTCTCTTTCTAGTCTTATAGTTCAGAGGTCACTCTTTCAACTTATCTAGGAAAGCATATTTTCCTAGAGAATTGGCTTATACATGAGGTATACAGAGAATGGAACATTTTAAAAATAATATGTAACTCATACACAAATGTTGAGCTAATAGTACAAGTCATAACATGCCTCATTTCATGTTTGCAACAATTTCAGAATCTATTTTTTACTTTTTCTGTCATTTAAAGCCAGTACTTCTTTAAGTTTTACATAATGTATTTTTTCATTGGGAAAAAAAAAAAAATCAGAGTCTAGCTAATGGTGAGACAGCTTAAAAATAATTGTAACTAGGAACTGGGCCATGATTAAAATTGTTCAGCTGTTCGTTTTATTGTTTGTTCCCAAAACCTTAAATGCACTCTCTGAGAACAATAACAACAGTTAGCATGTAACTCCGTATGGGCCAATTCATGCAGTCCTCTCTCAGCCCTTTCTTCCTCAGAAAAACTCCTGTTTAGGGGGCTTTGTAAGGAATTCAGGGCTGGAACTATCTCTTCTAACTATTTTGTAATAATAACATGGAAACTTCTAAGGAGAAAGGAGAAAAAAGCAGAAAAAAGAAACAAAATGAATTCTACTTTACCAGCATATTTGGATTTGAGGGAGTAGACAGAACAGAACAGGCTGTGATATCCCCTTTGGATAGTACCTGCATCTTTGTTAGCCTCTGTGAAATGTGTGGGATATTTGCTATTGGGTTTTCTACAAGAGGGATGAATCTCTGCAATGAGGGTTATTGTGATAGGAACTGCAAAAAAAAAAAGGTTTCATGAGTAAGAAATCATATTTGCTGTTGCTTGAACTTAGCTGAGTTGTGGAAGGTGGCAGCTTCTTCAGGCAGTGGCTGGTTGACCTTCATGTTTGCTTAGACTGCCAGATTGATTTGGCTTCTTTGAATCTACAGTAGCTAGGCACTTTTGTTATTAAAAATTGACTTTTCTCCTACACATCTTCAGAAATCTTGGTCTGTGCTTCCACCTGCATAACAGACGTCTAAGACTGATGGTGAAATGCAGGGAATTGTAACCTGTTGTGTCTGAGCTCAGAAGTGGTGAGCCACATTTAGGGTGGGATTCTCTAAACTCCCTTCATTGCTGTTCAACAGCTGCTGGAAGATAGAGTCTTGCAGGCACTTGTGAAAGTTGCACCCAAAGAGCCAATTTGTAGCCAGCTGGAGTGTGTATGAAGATTCTATAGTTCACAGTGCCTTTCCACTATAAAACCTCTTATGACATCCTTAATCTTTTGATTTCACTGAATTTCAGCTGGATTGCCAAGTGTGTATGGGATGCCCAGTTGGGTCCTTTTATTACTTAATTTAGGAAGAGCTACTGTTAGCATAATTTGAGCCTTTTCTCTCAGGAGAAGTATTGAAACCTCATACACGTTTTAGGATGAGTAAGGATGTGGTGTCACTCATAGTAGGATCCTCATTTAGAGCCCATTGATGTCAATGGAAACACTTCCCCTTGCCTCAGTGGGCTGTGGACCAGGAACATGCAAGAGTAAGGGAACTAAGTATTCTGCTGACTGTATCCTATAGTATATGCTGTGCAGTTTCACTAAAATAAACACATTTACTTAGCCAAAATACTTAATGTTTAATTTAAAAAACATAATATAAAAAGAATGGATTTTGCTTTACTGATGTTTTAAGCTTTAATTTAATGTAATATAGTGAAAAGGACACCAAATATTCTAGTTTTGTTTCATTAGAACCAGATGGTCCATGAATGACTTTGGCTAAACTAGAGCTGGGAAAGCTTGTAAACTCTGACTAGTCTGGAAATGTGCTCAAAATTGCTATATCAGATGATATGGCCAGTTTTATAATGTGAAATTCTTTTGCTGTTTTACTGACATCCTGGTAAGGTGTTGTACAATTTAGGCAATTACAAGAAACTTTTTTGGATGCTACTGTCATTATTGTTCTGCTTTGGAACTGGAAAAACAACAAAATTGATCAAATGCTAGTGGAGTATCCGAAAAAACATCACAGTGATGTTGTTAGTGAAGAACTAATGAGGACAAAGAATTGTTATTACTTATTATTGACTTACTTTTTTATATGATGACACAAATTTATTAGTCTCAAAAAATTTAAAAACCCCAACAAAATCCCCCAACCCCAAACCTCATGACCTTCATCCTGAAAGAAAGATAAATCTTTTCTCTTTGCCATAACAACACTGTTGGTATGGTAAATATACATCTCCAGCTGACAGTGATCAGACAGAATATTAACTGATTTAGTCCAGAGTGAAATATTAAAGTAATAATGACCATCGGGAATGACACATGCAACTTGAATTTACTTCAGTATTGTTTTCACTGCAGTCCTGTGGGAGTCCTTCTGTGTCCTGGAAGGGATCTTGTGTGTTCTGATGTGTGGAAGGCAGAGGCAGTTTTGATGAGGTAGGCAGATAGGAAGTGAAACAAATTGCTCAGGAGAAATGCAGGTAACCTGCAATGTATTTCCTCTTGCTAATAGAAATTGAGAGACAAACAAATGCACATAATAGTTCACTAGGGTTCAGCTATATTTAAGGGCAGAGGTAACTTTTATGGCATTCTGCCCTGACTTACATAACAAGTTGCCAATTGCAACCAGTAATCTGCAATTGAATCAGAGCATATCAGGTGTCTTTGGTTGCTACTCTTAAAGGTCTTGATTACATTATACAATAGTTTCATACCTTGGGCATTAGGAATGGATTTTCAAAACTTTTTTCCTGTGATTTCCTACTAATCCTTCTCAGGTGAGAACTTCTTGCCTGTGCTGTGTTAGTGGTTTCATTGTTCCTAACTAAGCTGTTTTCATGCAGGAGGCAAGCAGGATCAGGTTCTCTGGGCAGGTATGTCTTAATTTCAGGACTGAAACATGGCCTTGCTCTAAGTTTTGCAAATACAGATCAAATTCATTTCTATGGGAATATTCAATGAGTAAGGGCTGAGATGGAAATCCTTTCAGGAAGTTAAAGTGCCTTTAAAAGAAAACCACTTTTGCAACCATGGCAATATGAGGCCTATAGTAGGCAACACAAGCACTTGATTCAGCTGCACTGTATCTCTGAACAAGTCACATTTATAATTTTTGTATGACATTTAGTTTCTTTCTAACTGCATACATAAATCCCTGATATGTCTCCTAGCCTGATATTTCCCCCCAAGTAGCTGTATATGTAGTTGTGTGCAAACACATATTTTCATGCATATGTCTAATAGGGGGTTGTGAATTTTTATCACTGATTTGCACAACAAAGTCAAGTGGGTATATATAGCCCTGCAAATATTGACAAGTCCTTTGGTCTTCTATAGTTTCACAGTAGGGTGCTGGCTTAGGACTTTCTTTGCCTTTAATCTGTCTGGACTTAGGACCTTTCTTTTCCTTTGAACATTAAAGTCTAGTGAATCAGGCACCCCAGACTTCATCCATGGTAATTGACAATTTTCATATATTAGGGAGTTTAAATGAAGAGTTTTATTGTCTCTACATGCTCAACCAGACCCTTTTAGAATTAAAGATAATGAGAAAAACTTAATTATCATTAAAAGGCACAACTTGCACAATTCTCTGTACAAAATCATAGAATTGTTTTGGCTTTGCCTTATTAGGCATTAGAGTGTATTTGAAAGATAACTTGTATCTTAGTGAGGTTTTTGAAAAACTGCTCTGTCTGTCAAGTTTGTCAGGGAAATTGAAACAAGAAAATCTTAATGTGACTTTGGGTTAATATTTCTCAAGAGTGTCTATGTCATAAAACCCAAGACATTCATTTGTATAATTTGGCCTTAGGGTACAGGGAGGAGTGGGGAATAAGCAGAGGAAAATGTACTGGAGGAGTAGTAGAGATTTGGATCAGAGACACTGTCAGAAGCTTGTGAATTTGCACAAAGCTGTATGTCTTAAAAAAAACTAAGTGGAAAGAATCTTGACTCAGATGTCTATAACCATTTCTTAATCTGTGACCTACAATCTGTCCTTTTAGAAAATACAGACTCTTCAAACCTCACGTTGTAAAATTGCAGTGGAAATCAGAACTCAGGCAAAGATTTAACTTTGGAACAAGCAATGAATTTATATTAAAAGATACCTGATTGTTGGTCCACTGAATGAATTATGTATCCAGACAAGTTGTGCAAAAAATAAAATTCTTCCCTTTAGAACTAATGTGTGTCATTGCATTGTGTCCCAAGTATCTGGATAGGGATCTTGTGGAGATCCTGAGTTGTACTTTCCTCCCTGGCTTCTGCTCTTGCTTTAGAGAGGAGTGAAGGAAATTCCTGTCAAATGATCTTTCCTCCCAGTATATCAACTCAGTGCTGTAGGCCTTTGTGGTTCCAGCATAAAACCAGCCACTGCTCAAGCAATTGGAAGCTTAAGTGTTCTCCATGGACCCTGTGGAGTGGCCCATGCATGTGGAGCAGCTCTTGGAAGTCTGTCAGCCACTACCTGCTCTGAGGTGGTGACCTGTACCAGGAAACTCAGATGTTGTAGAATGCCAAACACCCATTAGTGTTCCTGATAACAACCTTAGGCAAACACAAATAACTGTATACACTATGCTGTGTAATTACTTGTATTTGTTTTAATGGAGGTGGCAGAATAGGCATCTTGTGGCTTCAAAGTACTTTGTTTGTAAATATGAAAGATAGTATTGAAAATGTCTTACAAGACAACTTGTAAAGTAGGTAGAGACCACTTTTTTCTTCTTCCCCAAGCACTTTATGGCTTCCCTCTGCAAATTAAAGAGAATTAGAATTGTTGGTTGGGCAAATTTGACAGTTGTAAGAAAAAGTTATTGCAAGAGAAAAAAACCCCAACATAATGATTTTCTTGTGGCACCATTTTGCAAATTTACATTTTGCCCTTAGGTCAGGAGATATTTAAAAGCTGGTACTACACAAACCTGTGCTTTGCTCCTATAACTAGCAGATAAAACACATGGTATATACTGAAACCTCAGACAGAAAAAGCTGTTTTCAGAGTGCAGGTTGGAGTCTAGAAAATCAGGAAAGGGGAGAAGGAAATACAGACTTTTTCATTATTACTTTAAAGTTACTTTGCATGTTAGCTCATGACGTGATTCTGTAGCTCTGCATATGAAGAAAGAGTATATTTTAATTTCAAAACATATTAGAGAAATATCCCATAGTGTCTCCAACTGTTTGAGCCCATTAAATACCCAGAAGTGAAGAACCCAGACAAATCCATGGTAGTATTTTAGACTGGCTGACCTACTGAAGGCTACCTAGTAGGTGCTTGAGGCCACACATGAAGTAGTAAAAGCAAAACCCTGTGAATGGGCAGCATGTGCACCCTCACAGCCAAAAAAGAGCTGCAATTTATTTGAAAGTTATAACCCAGCATGGCCATACTAACCAGGAATTGTCAGGGTAATGTGCAGCAGAAGTTCTCATTCTGCTTTTCACTAGGTGACAAGGTGACATCATGCAGAGTGTACTAACTCTGGTGTTGGCTTTGTGCTTTGGGGAAGCTGTTGGAGAAGAGCATAAAGAGGAATTTTTGTGCCAGTGCATTTGTTTGGCATTGGGAAGCTCAGTTTGTGTATTCAAGCCATAACTTCTAAGGGCAGAAGGGAGCACAGTGAGCACTCCCTGGTCCTGGTGTGGCACAAACTCTTGAAGAATCATTGCTGCTCCTGAAATCTGTTAATGTGATTCTGCAATAGCTCCTATGCCAATGCATATCCACAGACAGGATGGTTTTAACATGAATCAAGCCAGCCAGCCAGATGTTTTGAGGCACATAATGTAATTATTGATATGAAAATCAAAACAAGGTACCATATAAAGGCAGCCAGTGTTCGTTCATTACAGATGAGACCATCAGTCTTGTTGCTGTAACAAACTCTGTATTCATTATTTTAGCTCAGGATATTTTTTTCTTTGCCTGAATTGGCTGTTCTCTTAATGAATATTGCAAATCATAACCCAAATGATGTGGCTTAAGCTCTCTTAATTTTTGATTTGCAACGAAGATTTCAGGAGCTTGATTTGTGCCATTGAAAAACATTTCCTGATGGAGGAAAGGGAGAGACATTCTGTGGAGGGCTGCAGAATTCTGTGTGACCAAGCAGTGAATCAGACCTCTGGTACAGAGTAATCTCCATGGTGTGTTTGGACTTCACCCTGGACTCTCTCTCCTTCGCAGGAGATAGTGCTGACTTTGACAGTGTTTTCATAAAGATCTGAAGTGTTTCAATGAGTAGATTGAAGCTTTTAATGCTAATGATGTATGTCAACTCTGTTAGATTCATAAATGGGAGGTTTTGGGGGAAGAAGAGGAAACATCCTGAAATTTGGTTTCCAAGTTGATATAAAAATGGACTTCTTAAACTTACTTTCTTCTCTCCAGGTAATGTCTTTTACCTGTTGAAAGTTCATGAACTAGCTTCTGATTGAAAACTAAAGCAAAATAGAAGAAAAATCAGACAAGAACTGTCAAACCCAAGTGTCTGTTAAAAGCTACTGGGAAACATTGCTGTTTTCTTTAGTTCAGATATTTCTTTCAATTAAATGATATACTTTATGCATGTTTGACCTTTTTACAAAAAGAACCATAAAGTTTTATTGACTACCACCTGTTGCAATGAAAGTGGAGTTCCAATAAAACAATTATGAAGCATTTTAAAGACAAATTAATTAGCTCAGAATCCAATGCAGCAAACATATATATCCAGTGGCAATTGGGAGTAATATGCAGACACCTGTTAACATCTGTTTTCTGTGTATCATTTACTGTCCAAGTATGACAACCTCATTGTCCCATTGACCTTAAACTTAAGTCAGTCATGAAATAAGAACAATGAGTCACAGTAATTGCTTGGATCAAGCAAAGGACCAAAAGCTCTTGAGCTGTTCACCTTCAGGGCACGCTTTATAGCCCAGCTTCTTGAGCAGATATCTAGGGAGAATTGGGATGGGTTGGCCTCTATGAGATGGGGATGTTGCGCAACAGGATGTTCTTGCTGGCTGGTTCTTTCATACGGGTGGAGTTTTGTTGTTCTTGTTTTTATTGTTATGGATTGTGAGATGGGGAATTGTTTTTCCATTAGCAAAGGCAAAACAACTGCTTTCAGTGTAGAGTGACCTTTTTGATTATGCACATGAACCACAGACAAAAAGAACACAATAAAATACTCCATGGGCAAACATAGTGAGCTTGACTCATCACTATGTTACTCTAGTTCTGCACCAGATCAGTTCAACGGAACAAAGATGGAGCTTTACCACCCATACTGTCTGAAGCAAAGGGGTCTCATTCTGCCCCCAACCAGAATGCTGATTTGTAGAAAATGAACACTGCTTACTCATTGTGGAGAGAGAATTATTATCCAGAGGGATCAGGAGTGTGAAGAAAAGCGTGGCCCAGAATACTGAGATGGAGGGTGCATATCACATGGTATGTATATCACAGACACAACATGGTGTGTCCTGACATGGTGTGTTTTATGAAGAACGTTCTGAACAACTAGACTAAACAAAAAGATCAGTGGAAGTTGCATTTCCTAGTTCACAATGACCTCCATAGTATCAGAGAAGGTGTCAGCACTTTGACTGTTTTGCAGAAAATACTTGCCTCTATGTCAGTTCTAGGAAACAGGCCTTCTAATGGGTAGTGGCTGACATAACACATATGTCACACTTATCCTTGTTAGGATGTTTTGAGGCTTTCCTTTGAGTAGCTCCCTACCACAGAAATAAATCATCTCCTCATAGAGAGCAGATGAACAACAACATGTGAAAAGAGGATTTATGTTTGTGGCTGCTTTTCTGACTGCCGTAGGTGCCCCGGACTGCAGTTCCATAGTGCCTCCTAGAGGCACTGGCTCCAGGCAGGAGGGCAGGGAGCTGCACTATCGCTGATGTGTTGGGACAGCTCGCAGTGCCAGCTGTGTATTTACCAGCGTGTTGGCTGATTTCCTCTGCAGCTGTTGTGACTTGCAAATATTTGATTAGTTTAATGCAATAGAAATGTTCAGTTCTTGGCCTCTGAACCCCTGTAGCATGTCTGTTAAAACGAGGTGGTGCTCTATGGTCTCTGGCTTGCCTTTATTCCCCTCTGTGGGTGCTACACTAATAGCTATGCCTCCCAGGTGAAAAAAGGAATCCTTGCTTTCCAGGAGATGGCAAATCTAGGTGAGAAATATGCAATTCTGTGAAGGACAATCACAGAGCAGCGTATTGATTGGCAGACTTGACTACATTGTAAACACTTCTAACCTTCAGTCAAGTTAATGGCTTGCAAAACCCAGACTAATTTGTTTCAGATAACTGATTCTAGTAGGCTGAAAACAAATCAAATTGTACACTGATTATGCAAGCCATGGCTATTCTTGCAATCTCTATGGAGGTGCTTGTTAGAAACCTTTTCACATATGTTGACACTGGGTTACTTCCAGTAGTGTAGAAAAGAATGTGGAATACAGATTTAATAGAGGATAGAAAAGTATGAGTTTGGACATTCAACCTGTCACTTCTTATGACACTTGGAACCTAGATGGTATATTTCTGGCATCTGCATTGCCCAGGCTTTTTTTTTCTCTGTAACTTGCCACATTCAAAGTGGTTAGGACTGATATTATGTGACACTGTTTTGTACAGACCATTAAACATTTTTGAGATTGTTAAATCCTATCAGTTTCTGCAAGGTTTTCAAATACTTTCAGAGAATGACCCATTTCTGAACAGAAAAGCTTCCTGTTGGACACATCCCTTCTGTTCACAGCTGCTTACATCATTGCTTCCCATCTGTGATCCTGTTGTCCATTTGCAATCACATTGTTTCCCTGTTCAATTGGGAATGCAGGATAGGACTATTAATGAAGCAGAAATATTTAATGTGTCTTCCAAGAGTCTTTACTGTGACAAGTGTTCTTTCTCAAGAGAGGCTAGTCATTCTGGATAATGCTGCAATTTATTTGGCCAAACTGATGAACTTAGAAAGTTCATCATGCTCTTCCTGCTCACTTTCCTCTTCTATGCTCCTTTCCTCCTGTGTATCTTGGCTCCTTGCACCCGCTTATGATTTGAGCTCCTGAGGCAGCTCTTGTCTCTTTTGCTGTTTTCTTTATGGCCCTGGTATTAGGATAAGGTGTTTTATTCTTGCCTCTCCAGAATTAGAAGAGGCATCTGGACCTCTATGAGGCAATTAAGCAGAAGTGCAAAGCAGAAGCAAAATCAGTTTAACTGGATAGCTGAGGTGTAATGGGAATTCTGTAAGAACTGATTCTTGATGGATAGTAGTTGTAGTAATAGTAAGGATATACTACTAGGTAGAGGATCAGAAAATATGAAATAAAGGGGTTTATCTTGGTGTTGCCTTGCTTCTTGTATCACATCTTCTAGGATTGGGATGAGAAGGGTGCATTGTGTGTAACACTACAAGCTTCTTTCAAATGGTTTTGAGGCATTGTAGCTTGGATACGCATTTTTTAATTTTATTTTTTTTTTAATTTTTCAAAAATATATTTTAATTTTTTATTTTTTATTTTCTTAAAATTCAAATAAAGGGTTGACCTGGAGTAGAAGGAGACAGATGGTATCTGATGGCAAAGCTTTGACCCTGACAGTGACATAGTATTTGGCAAGAAACCCATTCTGTCTAGGTTCATGTGAACATACAGGACTGTTTTGTTTTGTTTTGTTTTGTTTTGTTTTGTTTTGTTTTTTTTTTCAAATGAAGTCATCATTTGTCACTAAGACCGAAGGGAAGACTAGATAAACCTCTGCATTTTCTCAGAAAAAAAAATAATTTTATTGATCAAATACACTAACATTCAGTTCTTTGTGCAGGGAGACAGTGCTGTGAAGGAGAAACAAAAGGGCAAGGAAGGCTGTATATTGGGTGAAAACAGAACCCAAATGCAGATTGTTTTTCACATATATAAGCAAAACTCAAAGACTATTGGGAATGTGTAGTGCATGAAATCTGGCTGTGTGTGAAACCAGATGGGTTTGTAGCTGAAAGAGTTCTACTTCTGAGGATGTCAAAATTCTGCCCTGACTTAGTGCAGCCTACTCCCTAGGGGTGTTCCTCAAGCAATTCTAGGTCTTGGGGCAATCTCAGGATTCCCCTGGAGTAGCTTGTTGCTAAACAATGCCCTTATTTTTCTAAGACAGAAGTGTTGACATTTCCTTCTTTCAGGAAACTTGGAGGTGCCATGTTTCCACTTCTGTTTAGAATGAAGACTTTTTTAAAAATGTGGGAAGTTCCTCCCTACAGAGCAGAATGTCCAAGTCTTTATCAGCTGTTGCAGAACAGTGTTGCCTTCTGGAAATGGAGACCTTATGCCAGATCAATGCCTCACGGGCAAGAGAGAAGCATCATCGTGTCACTTAAGCAGACCATCTCACATCTTCTCCTGGAGTCTTGCTCTTCCTTGACAAATGACTGCATTTCAAAAAACTTTGGTATTTTTTCCTTTCCTAAGGCAAATTAATGAGCATACAATGATTATCTTGCCATGGTATCTCAAACTAAACAAAGTGCCTGAAATATCTGCAAGCAGGTGAAGTTAGAACTGTCCTCTAAATTGTGTTGGTCTCTAATTTAGAGCTAAGATATGAGCAATAGATTAACTAATGGGAGTCATTCATTCTATATTACAAGTGTGCTTCTTATTCTCAGATAGGACAATTTTAAGAATAATCATTTCTATCATTCTCCTTACTCTCAACTTGAAGCAGTAATAAGAAATTTTGGGTTGGGCACTAAAAAAACGAATTTTTTTTTATTCTTTGAAATTGGGTTGAGGATGGCATTTGAATACAAACTTTTTATGCTGAAGTATGTCTGAGGTTGAGAGTGGCAGGTATAAACTACCACCTATGAGACACCTGTAGCAGCAGCTAAAGCACAGGGGGAATCCATTCCTTTACTGAGTCTCTGTTGAGGCACTTTTGCTGTGAGTCTGCAGGTGACCTACTCTTCCAAGTTCTCAAACATGGAATTTGCTATTGTTTCTCCAAACTTCACAGTGCTGATTTTGGAGAACTGTCCATTAAATCATCTGCAGTCGACTGACTGACCCATCACGTTTCAATTAGATCACTTACAATAATCCTTATGAACAAATTCCATTGTACATTTTCCATTTAGGAAGTGTTGTCTATATAATTTCAGATATTTCCCTCAAAGATAGTGTAATTACTTTCTCCTTTATACGTCTAATTGCAAATTTATCTGTAATAAAAATCATGTTACCAGCATCCAGTATCAGTATCAGTATCTGGCATGCCTCGGATTCCACCACTGAGCCTGTTGTCATTAAAAAAAACCAACTGCTGAGTTAAGAAAGAAAAAAATAATCTAAAACAAGATAATGTACAATTTGTTTATTTATGGTGCAGTCATGCACCTTTAGAGAGAATTATGGGGTCTTCTGTCTGTGAAACTGAGTGATGAGGCAAGTCTGAGACTTTTTGTTATCAAAATTTGAGCGGGTAAAAGCTCTGTGTTTTAGGTGTAAAGTTTTGTGTTTATGAATCATTTTTCTGTGAACTGGTACTTTCCCACATGAAGCAGCTGGCACAGAGTACAGTTTTCCCTGCGTTAGATGCGATCATTGGTATCCAGGAAGATTTTCCCTGGACTTTTTTCAGCACTGCAGGGATGGAGAGGTCCCTTGGAAGCTCTTTGTGCTGATACATAAGCCAGGCTGTCAAGAGCTCTTTGCTATGTGTTTTTGTAACTCCCATAATCTGTAAACCATACTTGTGTGGTCAAAGTATAGCTGAAGCGGAAAGGAGTGTTTGCGAGCTTATGACTGGACTAGCTGCAGTTTCACAGAAGAAAACCAGCTTTATCTCTCTAATCCTTCTGCTGGCAGGCAGGACATGAAAAATGAAGGTAAGACACTGTACCTATTTATTGCTTAATTTTTCCCTATAAATTCTAACTGTGTGGTTAGAAAACCCAACAAAATCCAGTAATTCTCAAATGTAAACAAGTAGAAAAATAATACTCCTGAGTGCAGGAGTTTTAAGTATCCAAACCCTAAATATGTTAACACAGCTGCATGTCATGTGATTCCCTGCAGTTCTAACACAATATGAATATGTGAAATGTTTGAAAATACTGCAAATTTCTGATGAGTCCCTAACTGAACAAGAGCAAAGCAACTATTAAAAATCCAAATCTAATGAATAAAGAGTTGTGCTGAAATGATATAAACAGCTCTTTTCCTTAGCTAATATTTAAAAGTTCCAACTAATGCCCTCCCACAGTAAAGCTGTGTATGCTAGAGGTCTTGCAATGCTTTCTTAATGTATTACTCTGCCTGTGAGTGATCCAGCTGTGTTTTAAGGCATTCTCATAATCTGTCTGGGTTTCTGGGGAAGTCAATGTGCCACAGTTCAGTGAGCGGCAATTTCTTAAGATGTTGCTGAACAAGGTAGCACAGAACAAGAGATACTTTGACTGTGCCAGTGTGGTATTTCAGCTTGCATAACTGCTGTTGCTGGTTACTGAGCATCTTGTCTGTCTTTATGCAGTGTGTTCTGAATGCAGCTCCACGACTGAAGCTGTTTGTGTCTCCTGGGCAATGGCTGGAGTTCTGTGCACTCTCACTGTGCCCTCAGCCATAGCTGGGTTTCCATGGCAGGTGAAGCAGTGGTGAGAACACCAGCTGAGCAGGCAGCATTTGGAAATTAAAATTCATTGTTAGTCAAGAAGCTAACCAGTACACTTTGAATGCCTTAAGTGGAGTGAAAAGCACACAGAAAGTCACAAAAACATGTAAGAAAGCAAAAATTTCTTAGAGAAGTATTAGTGGAATTGACTCAGTCATAAGTGTTATCTGTGTGCCAGGTCTTCTTTCAAAGACATGGTGTTTTTCCCATATAGCTACTGTTTAGTAATAAACCTAATAACCTTCTGCAAATAGCTTCTTACCCCTCAGCAATAAATGCAGGCTTCAGCTATAATGATAACTGCTGGAGATTAGAATTAAGCCTCTGTGAAAAAGAGAACAAAGGAAATTAAAGTGTATTCAGTAACATTTACAAAATAATTTAAATTCCCTGCAATTTCAAAAGCAATGTTTCCATGTGTTAATAATGTCAAACAAAAAAGAACACTAATTTCACTTTTTTTTTTCCTTTTAAATATATTTCCTTCTCATCTCTACTATTTGAGTAAAAATGTCATTTCTTGCTTTAATCCAGCTCAACATTTCTTAAAAGGCATCTTGTGAAGCAAACTTTTCTACTTTATAAAATTTCTATCTGTCATATTTTCAACCTCTGATGCTGAAAGAAAGGTGTCACCTCCTAGTTATTTGGTACGTTCAAAGAAAATGCTGCCAAAATATATGGTGGTTGGTGTTGGCTTTTAACAGGTTTAACTTTCTCTTCCTGGAAAAAGCATACTTAGAATTAAATTTCAGCAATCTCAAGTATATAGTCACAGCATCTTTTCTTAAGATAGGATCTGTCTTCTGGGACAGGGACTGCTTTGATTAATCCCATTATTCAGCAAGTGTGAGTGACTAGTATTACCTGAAAATGTTCAATATTGATTCTCTGTCATATAAGAAATCATTGCTTCTGATAAATGTATTTAAAATATGTTTTTCTGCTGCCATCACTGCCAAGAATCCTGGGCTGCATCTAAAGAAGTGTGGCCAGCAGGTTCAAGGAAGTGATTCTCCCCCTCTGCTCTTGTGAGACCCCACCTAGAGCTCTGCGTACAGTTCTGGTGTCCCCAATACAAGGAGGACATGGAACTGTTGGAGCAAGTCCAGAGGGGACCTCGAAGTTGATAGGAGGACTGGAGCATCTCCCCTAAAAAGACAGATCGAGAAGGTTGGGGCTGTTCAGCCTGGAGAAGAGAAGGTTGTGTGGGGAACTCAGCAACCCTCCAGTGTGTGAGAGGGTCTGCAGGGAAGCTCTGAGGAACTCGTTCCAGCGGGAGATGCTCCTGCACGTGGCAGGGCTGACTGGGACTAGATGGTGTCTCAATCCCGTTGCAACCCTGTAACATTCTGTGATTCTGTGATTATGACATCTCTGTGGATGTACAAAACTTACCAAACAGAAGGGTCATTTCTTCACAAGCCTTCGTGAATTCAGGTACTTGGTACTACATTTTGCTGCTTGTCCAGCCAATGCCTTGTGGAAATAGTGGCAAGATGCAGAAAAGAGCATAGACTGTAGAAATGAATAGGAATGGTGTGAAGGCTGGATATTCTCCAGAACTTTTCTGTAAATCAGGCAGCTGATCTGAGATGCAGTGCCTTGATGCTTCAGGTATACAAGCATTTCCAAATATGTATACTACCATGAGTATGTGTGTGATCAACTCAATTTGTACTATGTAATAAGTCTTATCTAGAAGAGCTTGGTGCTTTATTTACTAGAATTTTTGCTTTGCTAGAGGCAGGATAATCCTTTTTGAAAGGTTATTCTGTCTCAAAAGTGTGTGTACATCTTCTAGGAAAATATGAGAAAAATATAGTGTCAAAAAAGGTCACTTCTGGCATTGAGCAAATTATTTAGGGTAATTTGATTCTTATCTACCAGAAAATTTAATCTGAGGATACTGCAGTGGTGGGAAGGATGTAGGCCTTCTACCTCCTATCTTAGTGGTTAGGCTGTTCATCTGCAATGATGGATGCTGGGGTTTAATTCTGCCTTCTGCTCTGGAGATTTAGATCCTGCTGTCCTGTCTCTTAGGACCAGACACGAACAATTGGCAGCAGTGAGGTCTGCTGCAATGTGTTCTCCTTTGTTCCTCTTTACACTTTTTTGCTTCAGAGGAGCTGTCTGTGGGTCTGATGCCCTCTCTGCTAGGGGCTTGTGCTAATCAGCTGGCTTTAAAGATGTTCAGTTTGGTGGTGGGCCACTAAAGTGTTGCAGGCAAAGTGAACCATTTTCAGTGCAAGGGGTGAGAACCTGCCTCAAAATCCTCCAATAAGTAGTCAAACAAGCAAAATCAAATCAGAGCTCTGTCCATGTCCTGTTCAATCAAGACAGGAGTTTGAATTTGTATTCTGAACTCCTCATAGGAGCATCTCAGCAATTACTCTTTGTACAATTCCAAAATGGAACTGGTCCAATAAGTCACTTCATGCAAACTACTTCAATGATGGCTGAGAGTGAAAGAGCAGTAGAGTAAGAATGATTCTCCAGCCTAATGTTAACTATACTCACTTTGGAAGCTGTGGCTTCAATACAGTAGGAAGAAGATTTAGTATAACAAAGAGTGAACAATCCCTTTTGCAATGATTTTGTAAATATTGTATTTTATTTCCTTGTCTTTTATGTTTGCATTTTCTAAAAATGCTTCCTCTTGAGACATATGGAACATTTCATGTTAAACAAAGCACAGTGGCCTGAGGGGGGGGATGGTAGTGGTTTTGGTGTGGAAACCTGGAAAAATTGTGAATTTGGTTCAGTTTGAACCAACATCCTTTTTCAACTGTTTGGCTTGGCAGCTGAACTGAAAAAACAGTTATTTGACAGCCCTAAGTCCTCCTTTGCAGTTGGACCCTTGTGTTTTCCCAGGAAAATTATAGCATTAGTCCCTGGAGTTGTTCAAACATGGCACAGGGGCATGAAATGGAAATCTCACTAAAATTTAGGGTTGTCTGAATTTTTTGGAACTGGGGGAACTCTGAAGTGAGATTAAATGATGGCATCCCCAGTATGTGCCCTACTGGACTCTCCAAAGACATGCTGTTGTTTTCACAGATTCCCTCTGTCACTTGCTTGTCAAAAAGATACCTTTGATTCTTATGGGAAATATTAGGAGGAAAGCTCTTGACTTGTGTGCATTGTTAGCTGAGAACAGAGACATTCCTTTTTTTAACTCGTTCATTCCATGATGTAATGAGAACATTTTAAATGAGGACAAGCAAATTGCAAGCACCAAGCTTTTTCCTAGATGCTGCTTATAATCAAACACACCCAACCATGCTCTTAAAGACCTCGTAATTAAACATGCAAAAATGGAGACCTAATTTGAACATGAAAATTAATCACATGTTGTAACAATGGAAATTAATAACTGAAAATCCATTAGCAGACAACGCTGTTCCTCATTCTTTTGTTTACATGTTTATACTAATCACGCAATAGGATTTTTGGTGCATGTCACCCTTTGAAAATCAATTCTGTATCAACTTAGGAGATGTGTTCCCATTTCTATTGTATAGCTTTGCTCTATAAATGCAAATAATTGCAAATTAAGCCCCAAATGTCTAAAGAACAGCAGGAGTGACCATTATTTGATGTATGATGCACATCATGTCATTTCTGTGTCACTACTCTAGGGCTTAAATAAGTATCATGTTTTGGACATCTTAGGAAAATAATAAACAATGTAGCTCATCCAAAAAACATCTGCTCATATTTTTTTTGTTAAATAGTAGACAAATACTTTTAAAATGTGTTTTCAATTGTCTGCTAAGAAAATAAGTTTGCATAAAACCCACCCTTTTATCCTGAAGATTGTGAATTTACCTTCTGTAGCAATTTAGAAAAAGCCAAAAATTATGCACATTGTGTATTTAGCAAGTAGAGAACTCAGTTGCTGTGGTGGACTACATTAAACATAGATGGATGAGAATGAGGTCAGTGGAGTGAACACAAGCTGTACTCCTCAGAGCTACTGTGCATGCACATGGCCTTAAAGATGTTTACCCAGTGGAAGTCTGTACTTGCCTGTGTATTTCACTGCATGTGCATGATAGGCCATGAAGCCTTGCCTAAAAAGCACTTGTGAAAGAAATTTTCACGTTTGCATTTTGGTTGAATACTAGCAGCACATCTATTGGTGGGGTTTACCTGAGTCTGTGGGGATCTGAATTCACTGGAGGGCTTGGGCTCTTCATCACCTAATGGCAACCCTGGTCAGTAAAGCTTTTTTCATTAACTTTGAGTAGGCCTTGCAATTCCCCTTGAACAGCTAGTGCTTACTCAGTTGAAAATATTTCTTACTCATGCAGGAAAAGTTCTTCTCAACTGAATCTCTTCTCTGGTTTTATTGTATAAATCCAGCTTGATTCTTAGTGTCCTGCTTCTTAATGTACTGCTCAGCTGTCTTGCCCTCTTGACTTCATGCCACCCACATGTTACACCTCCCAGAAGATCAGCCACTTCCACTCTGTTGTTTTGTTAATCCTTTTTAAATAACCACTTTTTAATAGTGCTACTTGCAGGAAATACCTCTCCAGCAATGCCTCTGAATCCCTTACAGCCTAAAATGTTGTCATATAAATCTTAAACTTAAAAACCCCTACATTGCCCTATTCTATATGCTAACATCACATCTATAGACGCTGCAGTAAGTTATGGTGAAAATAAGGAGGAAATTTTGAAAGAAAACATCTCACCCTCTTGCATAAGAAGGGCTAAATTCTGATGGGAGCACTTGGACATACATTAGAGCTTGGACTGCTCATCTGTCAAATTGGGGTCTAAATATGAGGGGGAGCCACGCTGCAACAAAGTGTACTAAGTGTGAAGTTAGGAAAGTATTTCTAAAAACGCAGCAAACAGCTTTGTGATAACTAGTGGAAAAGAGGTCACAGCCTGTCTTTCTCTCCTACATGAACCTTTTCTTTATTATTGTGGCATCACAGCTTATGACTCTGGGTTTGTAGTGGACCAGTACCATTTCTCAGTTGTTTTTGCTTTCTCTTTTCTCACAGTAAGATGCGACTTAAATTCCTAAACTCAAAACCTCCAAAAATTCAATCCACAAGCCTCAGTCATATTTGGAGTTTATGTATTCTTTAACCAAAGGTCTTTGCATAACCAGATATTGGTACATTTTTTTAGTGAAATTCTTGAAGCTTTGAGCTTAACCACTGCTACTGGCAGTGATATGCTTGAAAAAATGTCAACTATGTTGCTGTAATGGAGGGCTGTGGAGTTGAGGTATGTCCATTTTCTGGAAGTGGTAGACTGGTGTCAAGGTCTAGATTGACCTCCAGCAGGGTTCTGGCTCCAGCTTGAACAGTCCCATGGTGACATCAGAACTTTGGCATCTATATTTAAACTTTTTTTTTTTTGTGTTATTGTCATTATTTCAGAGAAAAGCTGATCATCTGGCATGAATGAATCCACTACATACATTTCTGCTGGAGTAAGCAGAGAACTTTAAAGCTTTATGAGTTGAGAATTGCCTCATTCATTTTTCATAGGTTATTAATTCTGAAGCTTTTTGTTGCCTACAGCAGTGGACTTGGATGTGTATGGGAGAAGTTCTTCAAATTGTAGCAAAGAGACTTGATTTCTGAGAGAATAAAAAGGAAAAATACAGGAAAATCCTTATTGGAATGAGAGATGCAAAAGCACTTAAAGAGGCTTGAGAGCAAAAGAAACACAGGGTTTACAAGGCTAGAGTTATACAGAACTAAGTAGGATTTAGAAATGTACTTTGAAAAAAATAATCCCGAAAAAGAAGAGAACAGCATCCCTTTCCACCCAAAATCAAAAAGGAACACTATTAAAATTTCTTAAAGTTGTTCTTAAAGTATTTAGTTTCTTTTAATAACACTCATGATATGATATGATATGTACACAAAATGATTGTGTGTGTATTGGCAAACCACAGTAGCCTTTTGAATACTCAGACTTCATCTAAGTGTGTTTCAGAGCTTTGTATGATAAACCTCATTTGCTAAATATGGGAAGTTCATCTATTCTGTAGCACAGAAGCTGTGTGTGATGTAATGAGAAATCTCATTGTCAGGACCCTTTTACTAAGATATTTCTGAAGCTTTGTGATTGCTTTTCTTCTGGATCCTCTATACAATCTGCATTGCCATTCAGTTTATTATGAAAAACTGTTGGGAGCAACCAGAAAGAAAATCCAAGACCAGGAGTTAATTTCCCATTTTTTTTTTTTTTTTTTGGACAATATTCTTGTTCAGGTACCATGAATGGGAACATCATCCATCAAGAAGCATAGGGTTCAACAGCAAGAGTGTGGAGCAAAATAATCTGGCACTGCTATTCTGGGCAGTGGATCATTTGTGGCTTTAGACAAACAGAGCACATGATCTTTCAATCTCAGTTTCCCCTTCTGTAATAATAGAATGATGAGAATAATTTAATTCTTATCTGACACAATATTTCTATTTACTATAGACAGATGAAATTGTATGGAAATAGCCTTAATGAGGATTGTTCAAAATCAGAGCATATCCATCATTCATCATTTAACTGTTTCAATTTTTTTAGTGAAGAACCTGAGTTCATAATTGAAGATACCAAAACATTTAAAGGTTGGATTTGTATTCTGGAGAGTATTCAGAATTTCAAGAAAACTACCCCCCCACTGTTTCATTATGAGAAATATTCTAAAGGCTTTCCAAAAGTTTTGTCTTTATGCAGAACCACAGTCTGTTTATTTCTTCATGCCAAAGATGAGGTTTGGCACCAGATTGGCCCATACCCTTGCCAAAAGCTCTCCTAAGAGCACACTCAGTTAGTTTATATTACTACTTTTGAGAAAGGAAACATTAAAGAAACCATATTTTTTACAGTATAAAGGTCCTCTGAAGGCTGAAAATGCCTCTCTCTGGCCCCACCTCGCTGCGGAGGACTAGGGGATGTGAGAGAAAAAGGAGTCCTGCAGTCAAAGAGCTGCCTCTGTGTGAGGCCTGGGAGCGAGGACAGCTTCACGCTAACCCTCATTTCCCTGCAGGCTACATTTTCAAAAAGTGCTTCTAAGTGTGGTTGCCCAAGTGGAGACAACTATGGCTTCATTTTCAACAAGTCTGGGCACTCTAAACACCTGTTGATGCAAGTGAAGATGGACCTAGGATGCCTCCTGCCAGCATTCCCAAACTACTGCAAGTGCAGAGTACCCAGTGTCAGGTCTGTCCCTTTCCCTCTGTGTCCCTTATTCCTTTTTTGGACATGATCACTGATTCCTTTGCAGCTTCTGAAAAATGCCACTAAGCCAGAGAAAGGCCATGGTTATTCTGTTTGTATGTATAAATATAACTTGCATTTAAATTGCATTTTCTGTGCTCTTAAACTGGTATAATCTCTAACTAATGTCTGGAACCCTGGGCCTCTCCCTGCTACTTAGAATGCCATACCAGGCATAATATTTAAATTTTGACTTTGGCATGCTCTTATATATTTGGGAAAGAGAGACTTGAGTGATCTACTAACTCTGCTGCAGAGAAACTGCTAATCACTAAACTATTTCATTTAAATGCAGAGGGTTTATTTTTTTTACACTTCTATGAAGTCTTGAAATCTGAGGTAATACAAAATTTTAACAAAGAACGCTATTGTCATAGAAATGACTGAGTCTGTAGACATTTTATGCACAGAGTGAGAGAACATTTTAGGTGATTTTAAGATGATCTGTGCATTGTGAAAGAAAAATGTGTGTACACATACTCAAGCATCTGTGTATCCATTCATCCACTCAGAACTCCGACTGTACATTTAGAAATGGAAGCCAGCTGTGAATCTGCCTCCTCCAGGGGTGTCCATTCAGCCCATTCCCTGTCTGCAGGCTGCATAGGGCAGGCATAGTCAGCTATCAGAGAACTCAGCTGAAGCATGGAAACCACTTTTTTCCAGTTGAGTTCCCCACACCATATGTCAGCCAAATTTAATTTTCAAATATGCTTTTTTCCTCCCTAATGAAACTGCCACTTTGAGAATTCCACATTCAATCATTTTGTTCAACCACAATGCCTCTTCCTCCTAGGGATGAGTACAAAGAATTTCCATTAGGTGGTGGAATACCTAAATGTTAGGGATGTCTGTGCAAAATCTGCACATTAAATTTGAGTGTCCAGTCTTGCATGGATACTTGTCTTTTTTTTTTTTTGTAAGAATAGCTGTCTTTGAGACCTGTCAGAGTTGCACCAGTGTGAATCAAGCTTCAGTGTCCAGGCACTTAACACTTTTTAGTGAAAGTTAACACTTGAGTTACAGAGCATTTCCAGTATGATATGAAAATGAGCTGAAAATTCTTAAAGTATTCAAAGAGGTGGTTATTTTATAATCTGCAATTATTCTCAATACTGGTGTTTCTGGACAGAGTTAAAGTGGAAAACTTTAATGGGTAGATCTTCCTGTCATAACTTCACACTGATACTCAGATGTCAGTCCTTGAAGATCTTAATTCTCTTTTCTGCTGTAAATAAGTATTTTGTTTAGTTAACCTGCTGGAGAATTCAAAAAGAAATCAACATGTTCTGTAGACTCGAAGAGTGAGGACTGTTTATTTGTACATTCTGACTGCATGCATATTACAGGCCAAAAAATATTCCTCTGTCACATCTGCACTGAGCCCAATTCCTTCCATGTTTAATTAAATTGTTGCCTATAAATGTAAACTTGTGAGCGCAATTTCTTTTCTACTGATGTTGATTTTGAAAAACTGTTACTCTTAGCTCAAAATGAATAATGTCATTTCCCATGGCTCTGGATTCTCTGATTTTCTAACAAGGCACAAGCTCCAGCTGGAGCTTCTCCAGTGTGTAGGAAATTCCCAACAGCTCAATATGAGTAGATTCTCTGAAGTTTAATAGGTTATGTTCATACTAAACCTTTAATTTATTGGTACCCCTATTAATACCATTCTGTTCACCCACCCAATGATTTTCATGCATGTTTTCAAGAACTTAATTGTTTCTGAGGTGTCTGCTTTTATCAGATTAAGTTGGAATTGGTGATCATGTCCAAAAAATTATTGAAGGGATAATATGCATGGGACCACTCATGCAGACAAAGCTTGACTGCATAAGATTTGTTTCCCTAGGAAACCTGGCATGTATGCTGTTAGACGTATCTGAACTTCTGTGGATTTTTGGTATTCTATTTTTGCTATTCATTAGAGAAGGACAGATAAGAAAGTTTAATCAGATGCAAAACATCATTCCCAGAGGATATCAGCAATGACTGATGGAGCAATTTCTTTCTGACATTCTACCTGTTTCTGGGGTTGTATGGTAGGTCTTTGATAAATGTGTTCGAAATACACTGGCCTGATAGACTGCAAATGAGAGTTAGTAAATAGTTTAATTTTTGTCATAGTTTCAAAGTACTTCATATCAATAGCCAATAGGCAGGATGCAAGTGAAATGTTGAGACTCTGTTTTCCTTCACTTCTGTTTGTGTTTGCTGTATCTGAAGATGCCCCTAGATTTTGTTACAAAAATACTTTTCATGTAGAAATTCGGACCTCCTCTGATGTAAGACCCAAACATTTCCATTTCTAAGTGCAAGAAGTTGATCCCTATGTAATTATGAAGTGGTGCCAGGTTCTAACCACACTACCTTACCTACCCTAGTCCTTTGGAAATGTTTTACTTGCAAAAACTTTATATACCAAACATGTTTGTTTAATGAAAATGTTGTTACGATAACTGTAAACAACATATTTTTTATATGACTAATGTTTTCATGAAGTTGGTTTCATTTTCACAGGTCACTGCTTCCTTTTCCAGCCTCACAAACAGTTTTCTCAATCATTTTGGGCACTGAGTTAGTGCCTCAGCACTTGGATCTGTGTCATATGACTTGATCTTCTTTTCAGTGTTCTCCTATTTGTCCCTGTCCATGTGCTGTTTTTCTGACACTTTTTTTTCCTTCTTGTGTCATTTTATGACAGTGTTTCTCCATGATGTGCTTGTTAAAAGAGGTGAGATATCTGAAAAAAAATTAGACTTTGTGTGAAAAAAAAAAGCAACTGACCAATAAGCTACCTAGAAAGTAAGTAGTTTTCCTTTTTCTAATTTCTTATGTGTGCATGTGTTGTTATCTTAAAATCTACATTCAGGACTTTATCTACAGCATAAGGCATATTTTGTAAATGAGTTTAAACACTCTATCAAATTGTAATTATTCATGAATCGTCTCTCTTTATTGCTAATGATATGCATCATGCTAACAGAGTTTGATATACTGGTTATACAAATAAAGTTCATCTGAGGTAACACAGTTTATTCCTTTCTCAGGCATCCAGCCTGGATCTCAGCTGCAAAGTAAGTACCTCTCCACATCTCATTACCAAAATAGCAACCTTCTTAATCCTTTGCTGTGAAGAACAAAGGTTCGATTCAGTCTCTGGAGCAGAAATAGGATCTTATTAATGCACTGGCAACTACAGTGTTGTTATTTTTGTTAGAAAAGAGAGAAACAGGAATTTGCTGATATATGTTAGATTAAGGGCTGTTATTGTTTTGAGATTAATTGGATTGCTAGCTGGGCCTTTCTGATGTCAGTTGAAAATCTACAAAATACCTTGTAATTTAATATTCTGGATGAGATCAGGAGCTACTTCCCGGAAATTCACTTTTATTCTTTGTATTTGTTCTGAAAGAATCACTGAGGCTATCAGTTAAACTGTGTATTGTTTACTGTTCAGGGAGAAAAGTTCTTGTGTCAGTCTTGGCTGGAGTGATGGCCTTGCTGGATTCAACCCACTTGCCTTCCAGTGGATTAATGCTGAGACCCAAGACACCAGAGAGGTACCTCTTGCTCAGCTGTTGGGGAGGTCTGTGCATTGGCCAAGTATCAAGGATTGAACGTGTTACAACTGACGTATGAATTCACATTTTGAAGTGTTGGAGCTCCAGTGATGTTTTATGGAGTCTTTTATTTCTTTCAAAAGATTTGCTGTCATGTAGTGTTGGGCTGCAGGAGGCTGTAGCATTTGGGATCCCTGTGGAGTAGACTCCGTCTCTGGCAGCTCATCAGGATAAAAGTTGAAATTAGGATTGCAGAGAAGAGCCAGAGAAATTCCACTTGGTGAATTCAATGTTACTGAGCTTGAGGACCTGGAAAAGGGTTAGTGATAGATCTGGATGAACTCTCAAATTGGTATGAATGACTGGCATAGAAGGTATTGCTTAGAGCAAAAATAAATGCAGTGGAACCAATCCGTTGAGACCAGCAAAGTTTCTGGAAATGACTGGTGCTTGATAATTCTTAGTGATAGGCAAATGGCATACTCCAAATTACGTGTGGTCCATTGTGTAATTCTGTGTGGGTGTGGACCTTTGCAGGTTGTTGGCCTATGCTGCCTGGCACAAAATGTGTTTGCTTAAGTTTTAGCATGTAGAACTTTGGGTGTTTATCTTCATGTGTATGTGAAAGGTTCAGGGTTAAGTGAGGGAGAACTAACCAGAAACTGAGATCAGCAGAAACATTCTGGATAACTGCCCAGGCCTGAGTAATGAAGACCAGTAAGATGGCATTTGCAGTGAACCTCAATTCTCTGCTTCTATTCCTCATGGTTAGGACAAACCCTGTGTTTGGCCTCCAGGAGGTATGACAAAGATATGTCTATTGATTTGAGACTTGTGGCTTGAGCGTGTGAACTTTTATTTGTGAGTTGGAAGAGATTTCTGAGCACAGTCTAAGGCAATTTTGAAGTATTAATTGCTAATTTATGCTGATTGTCCATGTCCATGTCCCCAGAAGGCTATCAGCTTTTGATAGAACAGGAATGTTTGAAGTACCAGTAGGATATTTGGGCCCAAGTCTGTTCTCTGTTATACCACTGCAAATCTGAGATTCTTGTATTGACTTCTGAGTGACAGAGCAAAGCAGGACTGGACCTGAGAGACGAAGCTGTGAGCTGCCTGTGTGTGCCTTGGGCACTGAAACAGCGGACTGAAGAAACAGCTCATGTACTGCTTGCATTTCCCCTTGATGGTTTCCAGCTGTCTTCTTATCCTTGGCATGCAAAACGACATTAATTAGTTTCAGCTTATGAAAATAAGTGAGAGGCAGCGTGTGCTACCCACCTTATAGTGCTGCACATAAACAATGGGCTGCATGCAGCAAGCCATGATCACAAATGCTAAGTGATGTTGTTGTTATTAAGCCAGGGGCTGTGTAAAATGAAAGTTCCTTTGGTAAAGTAGCCATAGGCTAGATGGTTTCTCAGCCTGTGTAATAGAGGCATTCATGCCTACATGCAGGAGATCAGTGTGTATGCATCAATTTGCATCAGCACCATACATCAGAGTGTCACAGGCACTAGGCTTTCACCTCCACAGGTCTTTTAGTATTAACTGAGGCAAGAGAAAGGAAAGAACTTAAATAGGACAGTAAAAGAAAAAGGCAGTATTTCTTTTTTCTTTAACCCATAAACACATATTTATAGGATGTTAACAGTTTGGAGGGGTTTGACATTATATATTTCTTGCACATTTTCTGATTAGGGTTCCTAGATGGCTTTGTCAGAGAATATGAAAAATTTGTAGGTATAAAATGTACTCAAAGAGTTCTCACACCTTAATTTTCAAACATGTTAGTTTATTGTTGCAAAGCAAGACCGAATAAGTGATATTTTTATGCTGCTGCAGTAAGATCTGCCATTACTGTGCTGCCCAGGCTGGAAGGAAAGTATTAGCAGAAAATGACTGAAATCAATGCAGATGCAGGAGAAAATGCATTAAGCAAAGCATGAAAATCCCAATGTCTTAACACCACTACTAGTCCTAAAGGAAGAGTTTGCTGAATTGGATGAACTGCTACAGACTCTGTTTAAAGCAAACTGGAAATTACAAACTCAGATTTAAGTGAATACTAGAGACAGTGGACAAGGTTATGCAAAAGCTGGAATATGTATGGATGCTGCAGTCATGATGGAAGAATTTCTGTGAAAAGGAAAAGAAGGTGTTGACAGGTTGGAGTTGCCCAACTAGAAGTGTTGTATAAGCCTGGAGAAATTATCCCTATGATTTAAAAATATAAATAATGAATGACCTACAGAAACTTGTGTGGACAATAATAAATCTGGACAAATATACTACTAAAAAAACAATGTCTGATTGCTAAGATTACTTGGGAAATGAATCATACTGGGGTCATCGAAGAACAAAATTGGATGAATTGTGGTTGAAATGTTAAATAGGTTTTTTGGTCATAGAATGTAACTGTGATGAAGTTCTGTTATGACAGTGGAGGAGAAAACTGAGAATGAAGCAGAAAACATGTTTAGAAGGGTAGGGAGAAGTGGCTTGTGTGAATTCTCTGTCTTACATTTAACTCCTGATGGCATCTGAGATCAGATGGATTGCAGATCTTCAAGCAGGTAGTTTCCACTTAATTTATTGCATTAACCTAAATATACAGTGGGTAGAAGTGGCAGACAAACTTACTGTTATGTGTTTTGCTATAAAAATGGTGAGTGAAAAGTAGCCTGAGATCTAGAAAGGGCTGAAACAAACATGGTGGAACTACACCATAGGCTGGGGCTGTAGCTGAAAGTGGACAAGATTTGGAAGCAATCCAGTTTTTATTTCCCATTTCTGCATTTTACTATGGAAAGATAAAGCAATAGGATTTGTGTATATTGTGGAAAGTTTAATTCTATCAAAGCATCTGATGTTTATCTCATTTCTAAGATGGGTGCTGTTGTAGGAAATCTCATGGGTTGCCCAACTACCATGATCTTAACCAGACGGTTTTCTGACTGCAGTACTGAATGTAGGTATGTCTATCTCATCCATTCAGTAATAATTTGTGAGGTGCTGGTGTTGCCTAGGGACCTGTCACCCTACAGGATATGGGAAATTAAATTAGTGAAAGCAGTTTGATAGAGCACATGATGATTTTATGTTTTCTTGAGGAGGCAAATCCTGAAGGAACATGTGCATCTGAGCAGGAGATCACGCCATCTTCTTAGCAGAGCAGGACTTTCTGTGAAGTTGAGTCAACGAGGCAGAGTTTTGATACTCAAAGTAAGGAATAGTCATATCAATCCAGAAAGTGAAGGAAACTACCATGCTCTAGCAGGCTTTTAAAACTAGTGAGCAAAGCCAGCCTTTCCTGAACTGTGAGAATATTGCACAAGATTCATCCTGCATTTCTACTCCTAACTGCTTGAGTCCCTGAAGGTATGTCTACTCAGGGTTTGGCAGGCAGATAACCACTCTGTTCACACTCCAAGCTGGCTGGATGAAAGCTGCCTGGAAATGGGAAGCTGTGTAACCATCATTAGTATGTGGCTCAGCCTGAACTGATAAGTTCTGCTGGGAAGCAGAGTGTATTAGCTTGGGATCAGAATTAGAGGATTGCAGTTACAAGATTTTAGGATCAGAGGTAGCTTCTAGCTGGGTATCTTGGAGCACTTGCCGATGGAGTTGCATCTTTTTGCAAATCTGCCATGGAATTGCATCCTAAATATGTTATAAGGGTTAGGCAGATGTGTGATCTGGAAAAATGGTGCCCTAAAGGCAGCACATTCTTTTAATAGAAAAATTGAGTAAAAATCCAGGGCCAAATTCCAGCTTTAGCAATCTGCTTACAGATGCTTTCTGTCAAGTCTGAGGATTGGTGTAAGTTAGTTTTAGAGGGAAAGACTTAAAACTGTATATTTGAATATAAACCCAGCTGGTCCATGGAAAGGACTGTGCACAAATGAGCCTCTTGCAGTAATAGCTTCCTGAATTAAATCCCCTCCCTATACAGTCCATTACACAAAATACTTGCTCCTTTGTTTACAATGAATGGAAGAGCTAATGTCACCTGATTTATCTGATGTCTCAGACTCCTGAGTCACTTAGGTGCTTTTGAAGATGTTCTCTTTCAAATTACTTTCTGCAATTTATTTCCATGCCTCTGATTTTCAGAAAAAAACCCCATTCCTAAATAAATTAATGAGTGTTTAAAAATTATGTTGTCCTTAGCCTCAGGAGTCCACTAGTTGCTATGCTGTGGGAGCAAATGAAAACAATGCATTCTGTAGGATACAAAACTATTCCTAACTGTGGCAGTGGATCACTGCAATCATTAGATTAATACCAACTATTGTCATCCAGGATGCTCATTTGGTTTTACTGAGCTTTGTTAATGAAATGGAAATGTATGATTAAAGTCATCCTGTCTGTCCCTCTAAAGTTGTGCCTGTGGATGAGTCACTGTTTTACAAATGGGTGTTGCCAGACACTGATATTGAATACGGCTCCAGCCGTCAGAGCTCTGGGTCCAGCACCACATTCTTGGAGTCCAGACTGGAACACTGAAATTCCCATTGAAATCTGTGGGAATTCTGCATGGCCAAAGCCCAGCTACCTTTATGGCTGGCTGAGGCAGCTTAAAGAGAGCTGTAGCTCTATGCATGTAGCAGCTGGGGGACTCAGTATAGATTTCATGCATCTCTTCACTTAGTCACTTGAAACCCAAGATGGAATTGAGGATACCACATTCCACTTAGGCTTTGTTTGCCTGAGGTCAGCTGAGTGCCCACTGCTGCCTCTGGATGTGACACCTTCCACCCCACTGGCAAAGCTGCAACTGTGGTTTCTGTGCTCCCTGGGCATAAGAAGTATTTTCACAGAGCAAACCCCAGTGTGTCAGTCAGCTGGCCTGCCCTGCCTGCTGTAGTGGTCCTGGCTGGCTGCACCAGGGCTGGAATATGCTTCAGCCTTTTCTCAGACACAGAGCTGCTTGCATGTCCTAAAAGTAAACAGCTTCTAAAGATCTTATGGAGTTGCTCAAAGTAATCTGTGTCTTTTGGGCAAGGTTGACCGAATAGTTAATTTTGTTTGCCTCACATATGAGACAGGGATTGAATAGTCCTGGCTTTGGGGAATTTCACATCTGGATTCAAACTCTTTATGGCTACTGTCCCCTAATCTGTGCCATGGGCTGTTCCCAAGTCATAGTTCTGTACTTTTCCAAGCTTTGTGTTTCATATCGTCCCCTCGGGGTCATTTGTAAAAGTGGAAGGGCCAGATTGGTAGTTGCAAGAAAGAGAAGTATCATCACTGACGTCAATGCAGCTCTTCCACTTTAGCGAGGGATCAGGCCCATCTACCAGTGTCACGGTCTGCTGGGGAGGAGGGGAGGCAGCCTCAGAAGTGTTGGGTTTGCAGTTTGCCAAGTGACAAACAGAGAATCTGAGTGCGGTAGCCAGGCATGCTACAAAACACGCTTGGAGAGACAGTTCTCTCTGGAGGCTTCGGTCTTGATTTACTCACTCCTGGTCATTGTCCTGATATTCCATGGCTTTCAGACAATTAAGAAAAACTTAATATATGGACTTCTGTGAGGATAATTGGCTGAGACTCCTTGTGGGATTTCTGGGTGGTTTCATGTGGTGTAGGAAGCCAGTTGTTGGCATAGCTGCTTTTGTGCAGCTGGGTAAGGCTGTAGTGGAAAATCCAAGGCTGGTTGCTCTGTGTTACCAAATGTATGACTGCACATAGGTTTAAAGCAATTTAAAGCTTCCAAATATTTTACAAATCTTCAGATATTTTAAATAATTTTGAGAGCATGAATTTATGGGAGTAATCCTGAATTGAAAGGAAGAGAGCCTGAAAGCTCTGAGTAAAGCAGAAAAGAGTTAGGGTTTTTTCAGGTGCAAAGGGGAGTAGAGAAGGGGGAAAATGCCACAGAACCTATCAGAGATCCACTAGTGCTGTTCCCAGAACTCTGCCTGTTTTGTGCATTTCTTCTCTTGTGCTTTTGCTCATCTGAACAGTCTCTCCAGAAATCAGCAATTGGAAACACATAACAAGTAATTCTCTTTGCCAGGTAAATGGGAACAATAGTTGAGTGGGAAAGAATGAATCACTGCCATTAACAAGAAAACTAGAGTTGCTCTCATCATCAACACAATGCAGTGTCTATTCTCAAATGTCAGGGCTCATAACTCACCATTTACAAATTAGACTTAACCCCCTCCCACACAAACCCACATTGCCCTTGCTAGCCTCCAAGCTTAGGTTATAGCTGTCTTTCTCTGAGGGCTACCAATAAAACCTTCAAAATACATATCCTCCAGACAGTCTGGCTTCTTTCAAGATCAAATACTCCTCCCCTTTTCCCTTTGGATTTTGTTTTAATTACAGCTACATCACTGAAAAATGTGGAAAGCCCATCTAAGGCCCTAATTATCCTTAATGTAAGAGGACCATTATTGTCTACAGATGAAATGAATAATACAACTAGCAGGAAAGATTCCAAAGTTTTGATTACCTTAATAAATTCCTAAAAGTGAAGGAACTCACAGATCTTTATCCAATGCAACCACAAATTATTAATGCAGGTGGGAGTATCAAAAGCTAGAGTGTTTCAGCTGGCATCTTACAACATCTGTTGAGATGGTGTTTTTCATCCAGTGTACTGATGGATTATAACTATAGCCGCCCAGAAAAGGTGTAACAAGGATGCCAGTTTCCTAGATAACCATCATGTAGGTGTAGAACATGAGATGCTACTAATTTCAGATGCTCATAAGGATATTAATAACCTCCATACTTTGAAAGTAATGGACTTGTTTGAATTCCTGGTCCTGAAATATAGAAGACAGCCAGGATATGTTTTTCATTCAGGATGGCTTTTAAAGTGAAGTTAAAACAGGTAACTGGAAAAAAGGCACACAAACAAATTTGAGACTTATTAGTAGAGTCCATTTAGCAAATTCTGATTACCCAGTCCAACACCAGCAGTTTTTTATTAATGAATAAATCATTCTTTCTCTGCAGATTGAGAATTCTTCAAAGTGATTTACATGCAGTTCTTAGCGCAGCTGTTTGCTGGGGGTGTGTGCTCTGTGTGGGGGATCTATCAGCAGTCTGGCTACCTCTGTGTGATCTTGGGTAAGGCCTGGATAAAAATCAAAGGCCAGATTGTTCTGTTTTTCCAAATGTGTTGCCTGGGGCCTGCTAATTAATAGAATGTCTAGGAATGTCATACATCTATTGAAAAAAAGCGTCACTTGAAAATTACTATTGTTTTAATTGAATGTTGTCATTTTCACATAGTGACCAATATCTCAGCCTACCAGCCTTCTTGAAAGAGCAAACTGGAACATGGGAAAACTGGACACTCATAGGGAAATGGTGTCTCTTTTTAAGTTATTTTTTAACATAGATCTCACAGAGTCATAAATGCTCCCACATGTTGACTGGGGGCCTTATCCTGAAATCCAAACTTGTGTTTAATTCTTATGAATTATTCCAACATCAGCCAGTGCTGGAGGCTGACTGTAAACAGGGGTTGGAGGATTGAGCTTACTTTGACCTAGCAGTGGAGCATAACTCTGGAAACATTTGCCGGAGATACGGCACTTTGTGTCATGGACAGGCCAGCTGAAAGTCTGAGGCTGTGCATGGCAGTAGGCATGCAGGGATGCCTACCAGTAAGTGCTTGCAGGATTGGGTGGTAGGTGGTCCTAATTTATTTGCTGTTTTAACAGAAATCTGGGATTTGTTATAGAGTGAGTTAGTTCCTCTGGGAAAGGTGGGTGTAACTTGTCAGGACATGAAGGATAACTAACCTCAGACATTTGGGAAGTTGTGTGTGTGTGTGTTTTGATGCATATGATTTTGTTATGTAAAATAGTGAGGCTCACCCCCTGCTCTGCCTGTGGGTTTCTGCACAGTTCTTTTGAAGGAGAAGGGTAGCTCATATGATGAGGTGAGAAAGAAGATGAATGGAAATAGAAACCAGGAGGAATCACTTCTTCAGCTGAATAGTTATAAGCGCTTCTAGAATTCAAAAATTTTTTGTCCTGTGTCACTGGGCATGTAGGGGAAAAAATAGAACATTATCTAAAGGTTACATCTTGATTTTTACAGATTTATGTGGCCACAATTTATTTGTACATGATGAGAGACATTTTGTATGAATATCTGACTGTAAGCATTCCTCAAATGTACCCCATGCTGTGAAGAAACTAAAATCCTTCTTTTTCTTTTCTGTGTAAGTCTTGGATTGGAAGCTGGTTTTCATTTGATTTGTTTCTATCAGTGCATTGGAGCAAAGGTGTGTGCTTTGGACCAGGGGTATAATTTTGAAGGTTTCTTATGTTGAAAACTCCCTCAGTTGGCAAATAGATCATTCAGTGCTATATTTTCTGGGAGCCCAGCAAAGATGATGGCATTTTGGAGGTGGAAAGAAGCAATGGGGAATGAGGGGGAGTAGCTTTTTATCTGTCAAATACAGTTGTGGTATCTCTGCAACACTGTGCTTTAAGTGCAGTGTGCTGGTCTTGGCTTTTATGAGAGTCCTGGAAGAGTTTTGTGCACTGCACAGTCTGATTGACAAAGAGGTTTTCTGTCCTCGCATGACCTTCTTTTAATTTAAAAAAAAATTCAATAAAAGTTCAGCCACACAGCAAGGGATGAATTTAAAGACTGCACACCATGTGACAGTGGTAAAACTTTCATAATAGCCGTCATATTTGTTGGTTTAAAAATCAACTTCATTGTCACAGTTAATAGTTTGCAGCTGCTTTAGAACAGAGGCAAATTGCTATGTACGTGTCAGCCTTAAATGCAAGTAAGATTCAGTGACTAGGACGACTGGGTTAGTTTTTCCTATCTATTGGTAATATTACTGATCATCATCTCTATGCGATGAGAGGATTTCATTGCCACATTTCAGCACTGCTGAGCTGATTATGTGATCTTGCAAGTAAAATAAACTTGTTTTCAGTGTCCTGCCAAAATATACTCCACAACATCCCATTAAAAAGGCTTCCAGGGTCATGCATAAGTAGGTGCAACCCCCTGCAATTCTATGGGATATCATCAGCATTGATTTAACCTATAAAGTTAAGTTACAGGAAAAGTGTTAAAGACTCAGAATTTAGCACCTAATGTGAAGCTCAGTAATAAAAGCATTTTTGTAAGATCACAAGGTAAGTTCTCTGCCAGCTTATACCATATGAAAGTAGTTATAATTTGCACCAGGTTCATATCAGATGGGAATGGGAAGTAGATGAAAGAACTCTGTCTCCATCATGCTAGTGATGTGCAGAAGGTGTGCATAGTCAAAACAGTCCAGTGGTCAAAGTTTAGCAAGCAGGCTGGTCAGGCAGAGGAATACTTGAAGTGTCTGTTGGTTATCCTGGGCTGAAGGCTATCTAAGGCATAGGGAGTTGTGGCAACCATAGGCAATTATGTCTAAAGGGATCTGTTGTGCATTTAGGCTGATAAAATGTGTTTAGATTTAGGGAGATCTTACTTTACTTCTCCCTCCTTACTCTATCTGCTGTTAAAGTTGAAATGAGTTTAAACTGTGGACCTAAAGCTGCAGAATGATGTGTGAGGGGTATCCCCATTAAGTCATCTCAGAAGGACTGTGGTTATTTAAAGCAGAGCATCCCTTGGTGTTTTAGGCACCTGTCTCTCTGGAGAAGTCATGGTGTGCAATAAGTGCAGGTCAGGCTGCCCAGGATGCTGTGCTCTCATGGCTGAGGGTCAGCTTTGCCTTCAAGAAAGTAAACAGTAGAGGAGCAAGAAAGGTTTAATGACTGAGCTTGCAAGAAGACAGTACTTTTAATGCTGAAGTCAAAGTCTCAGAGCCTAAATGGTGGGAAAATTTCCCCAGGGAAGACGCAGCCCACACAGTCCTGCACTGGATTACTGTTAGTGCTACTTCACTTATTTGTTTGAGAATTCTCATGTGTTTCCTGGGCCAGAACCTGACCCTCAGGTCTCATTTACAGTTCACAGAATTTCAGTTTGGCATTTCTGTGAACATTGTGTAATTGCAATAATTTCAACTCTTGTTATTCCTTCAAACTTGGATAATTTGTCAATGTGCTAGTTTATTTTATTCACATAGAGACCGTCACTAGCACTGAAGTCTAAAGTAAATACATGGGATATCTAGTTAATCTGTGTTTTTTTTTTCTCCTGGCCTTCTGTCTTTCTTTGTTTGTGGAGGTTGCTTTGTTTTAAAAACAAATGGAAGTGTATACAAGAAGATGGGTGGAACCTTCAAAGCACCCTGTTGTGTGTGAGGGCTTTAGGAGAGTGGCTCTGGAGTCTGGAAATGCCACACAATAGGTACCTCCCCCTATTTCTGAAGTATATTCCCCATCCTCTTGATGGAGTTTCCTAGCCCTGAGGAGTGAGGGACATCTGGGCTGAGCCCTGGTTATTTGTCAGCCAATTCACAATTAGTCAAAATGTCTTTCCACAGAAAAAGTAGAGAGAGAAGGGAAATCATCAAATCATAGAAAGGCTCAGGGCTCCATCCAATATGGCATTGAACTTGTGGGACATCCACAGCTTCTCTGGGAAACCTGTTCTGTGGCTCACCACCCTCAAAGAACTTTTTTCTAACATCTGATCTAAATCTCTTTTCAACTAAACCCCTTGTTCCCATTTGTCCTATAACTATATGCCCACTTAAAATGTCATTCTCCCTCTTTTTTTGTCATGTAAAAAAGCCCCCTTTAAGTACTGGAAAACTGCTGTGAGATCTTTCCAGAGCCTTCCATTCTCCAGGTTGAACAACTTAACTTTCTGTCTTTCTTTGCAGGAGAGATGCTCCAACACTGATAATTTTTGTGGCCCTCTTCTGGACTTGCTCCAACAGGTCCATGTCTTGTGCTAGAGACTCCAGGGCCGGGTGCAGAACTCCAGGTGGAGCCTCCTGAGAGCAGAGTAGAGGAGCAGAACCACCTCCCTTGACCTGCTGGCCACGCTGCTTTGGATGCAGTGCAGGATGCAGTTGGCCTTCTGGACTGTGGGCATACCCAAGATATACTCTTGTTAGAAAAGGTGGGACAGATGTCTGGATAGAAAACAGCTATAGATGTGCTGGAACTACCCCTTTAGCATTAGACCTGCATCTATTTTTCTACCTTTTGTGACAGAGCAACTTGCAAGTTTTTGACCAATAGTTCTCTGTCTCCAATGTCCCTGAGTGTTTCCTGAAGATTGTGGGCAAACAGCCATGTTTTTCCTTGATGATAGTCATTCTTTTCTGAAGGAGACTTCATTTAGGCCTACAAGAGCAGTTGGCCTGTGTGATTAGAGAAGGAGAATGGACTTCATCCAATTAAATGTAAGGGTATCTGAAGTGCAAATGTGCTCTTTTGGTAGTCCTTGAGCATTCTGTTATAATCTGTGGGTATGAAGACAATGTGATTAAGGGACTGTAGGTACCAGCACTACTTGTTTTAGAGCAGATGTGTAAAATGGCAAATGGACTCTGTCCATAACAGTGTCTCTATCTATTAATTAGAGGGGGACTGAGTCAAGAAGAACATCCCCAGATTTTTTGTCTTCTGGAAAAGATTGTAGAGATGGTGGTCTGTGTTCATCTTCCTTCTCATGTTGCCTTCCTTCTCTTCTCTAAACATTGACAGAACTTTTCAGGGTAGGCATGAAGTAAGTCAGTTGAATATAAATTTTAATTTTTGTCATTGTAGCTTTGCCTGGAACAGCACATAATCTACTGACATTTTGGATCTGCAGGAGAAAACCAGAATGTTTCCACCATCAAAGGTCTCTTGGAGTTGTTGAAAGAAGGCTGGAACAGTCCTGGTTTTTGGACTTTCTTTTCTTAAGGTATTTTTTTGTCCTATCTGATTTCCAAAGAGGAGTCTGATTTTCATTTTACATTGCTCCACCCCTGTGGCATTTTTGACATTGGCCAGAAATGAGAAGCCTTGAGTTGGAAAGGTGTCATCAAAACAATGACTAGATATACTTGGAAGAAACGTTTATTATTTGGCTTACTGCTGCTGAGAGCTGCTAATTACCAAGCAATTATGACCAGACATAATTTTTCACTGTCTAAATCTGCCTCTTGGGTTTAATATCTGTCAGAAAACAAAAACCAGAAAATTTTTGAGGAGTCCAAAAAAGGCCAAGAGATGTATAAATATCTCCTCAGGGCATCCTTTGCTACCTTGGGCTTCAAGGCCAGGAGTTTGGCTATCACTGCCTCCTTAGAAAGCATTCTTGGCTCCAGTATCCTGATCCATCTTTTCTCTCCTGGATTTTCAAATAATCAAATCATAAAAGTAGTTAGGGAAGTACATTTTGCATCTGTAACTTCTGTGATCTTTGGATGCTTTAGGAGTCAAAACTCCACATGGATTTGCTGCAGCTGAGGGCTGTGTGTTCAAGTCAGAAATCCTTTTGCACACAAATTAGAGGGCAACCAGTGCAAAACAAAGTGGTTATAATGCATTAGCTAAGCAGGAAGCATGGAGATCTGTCTCTGCTGTGTCAGGAAACAATTTGTCTGTGGAAATGGCGTGTCATAGGGCTTGGGAAGACAATGCTGTGAGCAATGTTCAGTAAGCTGGTGGCTTGAGAAGGTCCTACAGGGGCACTGTCAGTACATCAATAGGCCTGATTTATCACTGTATTATATTAATTCTACTCCAGGGTGAATCCACTCAAGTCAGTGAATTTATCATAGGGTAAAGCTGGGGAAAAATAGTGCCTCATCCCTTTTGCTTTCTGCATGAATTTCTTCCCCAGAGCCACATCGATACTTTCAGTTCTGTCCTCTTCATGCCCAGCTGTGACAAGGTGGGAGCTGGAAGCTTCTCATTATTGCTTAGAGGAGTTGGGATATATTCCTGTTACTGGCAGAAATTTCTGAACCCCAGATTTGCCAGCTAATTCTTAAAAATGGTTTCTGTTGAAGACAGACACATGAATCTTACAGTGTGGTTCTTGAGAAGGCACTGTGAAAATGGGATTTACTGTTGGGGTGGAACACCAGAGGCTGTCACACCACTAAGCTGAGAATAAACAGAGAAGAAAGCCTACATGAGAATGCCATGAAAGTGGGTATAAATGAGGGAGGGAGTAAACTCTTGCATCCAAACAGAATTTGGCATTTGCCTGTAACATGCAGGTGCTTTGCCAGCATGAAGAACAGAATTGAGAAGTGAAAATCTACATCTCCATGTTCATCTTTCAGCAAGCTTCCAAGCATACACATTTCTTTCAAAATCACTACCAAGCTGTTTATGATACATCTGTGCCAACTGCAATGTTTTATGTAGTCATTGAAGCCAAATCATTGTGACCTGATGTAACTCAGTTTTCTAAAAGGGTGCGTCTTGAGAATTCTCATTTTCTTCAGTTCAAAGTGAAACACTAGGAAAAGTGTTGGAATGGATCTGAAAACAGTGCAGCATTCTTATGCAGAGGCAAGAGTGCCATTCAGGCAAACACCAGAAGAAAATCTGTCTTGGGTGTGTTTTTCAAAATGAGTCTGAAATGTTCGTTGGAAAAGCGTCAGGAATATGAGACTTAAATGAACTCACTTACATACTCTGATTTTGCCTATATCTGTGGTATTGGGAAATGCAATAATAAATTCTAAGTGCTCTGTTCCTGAGATTTTAGTTCTTTTTTTTTTTTTTTTTTTTCCCTGCATGGAAATTTATCTAAGAGTGTATGTGAAGTCTGTTTTTTTCCTCTCTGGTTTTATTTTTTTCCTTCGTATTTCTCTTTGTTCTTCTCCATACTTCTCTGAATGTAAGTTTTATACCTCTGTGTGACTTTTAAACCTGTTGTGCATATGGAGAAAAATTAAATGAAAAATGTTCTTTTCTTCGTCTTTTTTTTTATTTTATTTTGCTATTGTTTTTATTGGATTATAGAAAAATTTATATATTCAGCTGTTTTGATCCATTCTCATGCATAGATCATGGTTTATTATGCATTTTATTCTTGTTTCCTCAAATACAAACCAACAGTAAAATTTTCCAGAGTTCTTCAAACTGAGGTCAGATGCTTTCAGACTCATAAATCCTCTTGGTCAGTGTAAGGTATTTTGATACTTGAAATTTTTCATCATCTTTTTCTTTAGTAACACTGCCTGGTTTTAGCTTCATCTGAGATTGAACTGGACTGTGGAGCATTGTCAGAATTTATAATGAGCAGTTGGATTTATGTGTAATAACACCAGTGGTGCTGGGTTGTTTTATTTTTCAGAGGTTCCCACTACAGCAAACAACAACAGACACAGATAAAAATGGCTGTGTTTTTCTTCTCATGCAAGCCATGAAACTTGTTTAATTTATTTTAAAGTATAGTAGTTGATGAGAGACTTCCTTCTGATGAAATTAGATTCAGTTGCATAATTGACGAAATAAAAAGGAGATTACCCTAAATGACCTTTGTGTCTGAATCTTTACTTGAAAAAGAGAAAGACTTCTTTGAATGTACTTCCAGATAGTATCTACATTTCTTAGAAACTTGCAGAGCTTTCTGCGGGAAACCCCCAAACTATTTCTGTGTGGCTTTGGCCAAAATTATTTGGTTTTCTCTTACCAAATTTCAAAAAGGTTGAATAGTTGGCTTTTCTGAAGGAAAGGCAATACTTTCCATATAGAAACTCCCAGTTTTTTTAAGCATTGCTTTTTTTTTCTTTCCACATTTCTGAAAAGCAAAAGAGTACAAAAGTACCTGGAAATACAGTTCTCGTGTCACGAAATTCCAATGTGAAAATAAGATTTACAGTCTCTGAGATTTTGCCTGCTGCATTACCAGTCAGTGCCAATATATTAGGCTCAAAATTTGATGTAAATAGAAACACAGATTAGTGTTTCTTCCACTGCAACATTGCAAATACCATTATGGCTAATTGACATTGACACCAGCCAGTGAGGAATGGAGGCTGCAGTTGCCTAAACAATCTGTATTGTTACTAAAAGAGATCAGCTGCCCTTTTTATACCCCTCTGCTGTGATTGCTGGAGTGTTCATATTAGTGCAAAAGGTGTCAGATGAGGAAACCTTGCCCACTGAAAGCTAATAATGTGAAACAAAGGAAAGTTAATGTGGACAGGAGGGAGTGGCATAAATGGAGGCAATGTAATTTGGTTGAAGTCTGAATTGATATTGCTTCAAAATTGCAGTGCAGTCATCTTAAATGCTTGAGATTATGCAGTGTTGGTGCTCAGTGAATTACAGATGTTCAGTTGTATGGGGCAGTTCTGTTTAAAACCAGGGTTGGGTGCTCTACCTGCTGGGTAGTGTGCTTTATGGGCTGTTTCAGCAGGTCAGCATAAAACAACAACCCTGATCATGAATCTTATTCCTCTGTGAGTGAAAGAGTCTGTGCTGGTCTGTGTTGCCCTTCCTAGACACATGGCAGGGGTTCTCAGGTGGTGTTTTTTTCCTATCCTTGTCTTTGTAGACTGTGGGGATACATTTACAGAGTCTGAAACTGCTTTTCAGAATGTGGGAGTACAGTATTGTTGCTGTTCTGTCTACTTCTTATTTTAAACCAAGGGCTTGTACCTCCTGACTTTCCTAAATCAGGCTTGGAGGCTTCACTTACGATTGAAATGGAGATGAAGGCTTAAGTGCAAGGATTAGATAGTTAAGATGAGGGTTTAGAAAATAACCATTTTTGCCATCAGATAATTTTGTGATATTTCTGTAAAGAAGGCTCTTCAACAAAAACTGGAAGGAATTCGGCCGTGAGGAATTCCAGCAGTGAGAATTTGAGATGTTCGGGAAATCAGGAGCAAACTGAAACTGAGGTCTTAGAAATGGTGATATTTTTTTTTCTGGTGCCAAAAAGCATGCCAAGTTATTTTGTCCTGAACAATCTGTAGATTTAATCGCTCTTGAAGTGCCCAAGGGGTTCTCTGACAGAGTTTTGGAATCTGTGGTTCTCCTTGGTGCTGTGTTTTACAGCTTCGTAAGAAAACACTGAAGCTGATTTCTGTAATGGATAAAGTGGAGTTCAGTATTTATTTGATCTCTTTCAATAATTAGAAACCTTAACCATTTTGTAAACAAAGACTCAGCCCAGTGTGAATATGCCTAAAAAAAGAGAAGTTTTATTGGATTGTGGAAGTAGTGTATCTTGTATCTTCTTCACTTATTAAAACATAAGGCCTTAATTTCAGAGTTAGGAATAAGAAAGATGACAAAGAATAGCTCTAGATTGGAAACTATGAGGCCTGTGCCTAACTCCAGGGAAAATAGTTATGGCTGAGTCATTTTGATGAAAGCATGTACAGCCAATACATTCAATAAATAGGTATATTTAAACACATGGAGGCAATGATTACATATGGAAACTTGACAACAATATTTTAAGGTGTATAAATTTTTTTTTCATTTGCCATGAAAATGTATGCTATTGTATAGATTTCCTTTCTCTTTCCCACAGTCTATGAAAAGTTGAGGCCAGAAACAGCTTGAAGACTGAGCATGGTATGTCCTTAAAATCCAGCCATGCACATCTGCCTGTAGTGGACATTGACCTTCTCTTTCCTGCTGTGGGCAGATGTCATTCAGTTCAGGAAATATCAGAGAAGTGACACAGCTCTGTCTTAGCACAACAGGGACTCTGTCACTGTAGGACACGAGAGCACACACGCATGGACGCCACAGCTGAAGGTGAGAAAAGGAAAGGATTTATTTTCTGACTCCACTACTTATAGTTTTACAAAAGTGACAGTGGATTGGAGGCTGAAAGGGCCACCTCTCCAATGACACTGGACAAGTTACCAATCCATCAACTTTCTCCACCTTTACGAAGGAATGCAAAACAACTGAGTTGTTTACAGAAAATGTGTGGGAAAGTTTGCAACTAGAATGAAAACATCAGAAGGCTAAAAGATTTCTAAAAATCAGGGTGCCAGGACCCTATGAAAAGTGGCCTTGAAAATCTTACTGTGCTGGAAAGCCAGGATCTCTGAGCATTGCACTGTATCCCAGTGCATGCAGTCTTTGGCATGGTTAGCAAGGGTAGAACAGTTTAATCTTCGCACTTTCCTTCTCTTTTATTTATAGATGTGACTAACAGTGGGAAAAGCTCATGAGCAGATGAACAGCAGATATTTTGAACTTTCAGTATTTCTGGGATATTGAGGTAAAGCAAGGTAGAGCAAAATTTTGTATGGAGAGGTAATGCCTTTTACTAGGTGAAGTGATAGTACTGGGAAGAAACAGCAACTCTCACTTGATGAAAGCTCGTCACCTTTCCCCAGCTTTTACATCAGTTGCTCCAATGATGTCTTCAGCAATGTAAAATCACTATTTTTTTTCCTTACCATTACGTATTTATTAAGTTTAAAGACAGAAGACAAAATAATTTGACTATCTACATTGTGTGGATGTCAGAATGTGCAGCAATCCTGAGGGATATACTCTTCTGTAAACCGACACTGTGTTTTAATTTGTGTATCTATCATAAAAAGTATTTAGATTGAGCAGCAAAATATTTGGAACTGTGATATTTTACTAGGAATATAAGTACTCCAATGTATATTCAGGTTAGGATGAAACATATTAACAGTCTGATGTTTGTATCAGGTACCATTATTTTGTAAACTACTTGAAGTTATGTGTCTGACCCCATCACTACCACTTGCCATCACAGAAATCCAATTTCACTGAAGTGTTAAGTTCCTTGCTATTCAGGAAACTGTTTCTTTGGAGATTCCATTTTCTCTGTTTTTAATAAATCTTGGTTTTGGCTTGGATCACTCTTGCCTAGGTAATATTACAAAAATGCCTGTAGAATGATGAGAAGCTCATCAGCTTTATGAAGAAGACCTTCAGACTTTCCACAACTTAAAAGTTACTCTCAGTGCCAGTCATTAGACAGGAAAGAGGTTATTCTGTTTTTTTTGTTTTTAGTAAATTTTGCCTCCCATCAGACTCCAGTGAACAAACAAACAAAAAAAACCCCAGAATCCTGAAGACTAAAAGACTGAAAATTGGTGTTGGTGGGTGGCCATATAATAAAAAAAAAAAAAAAAAGAAAAAGATGAAAACTGTCTAATTTTCACTTGGCTCTTGCAGTGCATGAGGAATGCCATCCCTCAGCCATCATATCTTTTGGAGCATTAGTCACAAAAGCAGCTATGTGACTTGCTGATAATATCTGCATATGGAAAATCCTCAGAGGATTTGTTAGGATGCATCCACGGCTGGGTGGGCTCTCATGAGCTATGTGGAACAACCAGAGCATGTTGGATGGACAGCTCTCTATCTGAACTACTGTATTTTAGGCCCGTGAAAAATACAGTTAGAAATGCTGGACCCCTGTGTTGCAGGTGGCATTTCGAATGCCACCTGGGTGCCAAAGTGCTTAGAAGGGATTCAGTGGGTTAAACCCAGAAATCTGAGTTTGCCAAGTATTGTCACAGATGAGTTCTTTCAGCAGTTGTTCTGAGACAGCTTATTTAAACATAAGGCCTTAATTTCAGAGTTAGGAATAGGAAAGATGACAAAGAATAGCTCTAGATTGGAAACTATGAAGCCCGTTCCTAACTCCAGTGAAAATAGTTATGGCTGAGTCATTTTGATGAAAGCATGTACAGTGCTAAGACAGTGGCTAAGACAGAAACTAATGTCTTCAGAAAATGAATTAAAAAGAATTTTTACTCCTGTTAGATAAAAGGCATTGTGCCTGATTTCCTGTCTGTGAAAAAATCTGAGAATAAACACAACTGTTGAAGTATCTTGAGGTAGAAAACCAATGTCTTCTTCATGTTTTGTAATCTATAAATTTAGGGTGTCAGGCCCCTTGCATAGTAGCTGATATGCATTTTCCACTAAGCCAGGTTGCATGGTGTGCTTGAAGATGAAGTTTAAAGTATCTATTTCAGTGGCTACTTTTAGCCTGTTTGACAGATATTTGTACAGGATAAAATGCACAGCATAACTTCTGGCTGGTCTTTCAGTAGTAAAACTTAACATCAAATTCATAACTTTTTTAACACTTTCCTTACTTTGTGACCTCATCCTAATAGGACCAGGTTGGGTTCAGGCAGGGTAAGTGATGCATTGGTTACAGGACACATTGGCAACCTGATATCCACGTACAATATGATGTGTGATATATGTGAGCTAGAAATATATATGTGAATGTCACATTTGGGGAGAAGTACACTTCCTCAATCATGGAAAGTGAGAAGTTAGCCTCAGTTCTTTTCTTCTATATATATACTTGGACTTAGTCACTTACTGAACTGAATTTAAATAAACAAATAAGACTTTATTTGTACTTGGTAGAAAGTTCCAGCCTCTTTCCAGTGAAAACTTTGCCATTAGGTCTTAATGAATAATTAATTTTTTACTTTACTTTCTGAACTAAAAAAACTAAAAAAATATTTCAGTTTGACTCATAGTGAAAAAATTTTGTTTATCTCACTGTAATAAAAAATCCAAATGTAATGCAAATAAAATAAATAAAATGCATATTTCTGCTTACACTAGACACTTTCTGTACCAAAATACTTTATTTCATACAATTGTGGGATTTTTAATCCTCCTTAATTTTAAATATGTTTTAAAAAATTATTTTGAAAAGTCAAACCATTAAAAACAAACAAATATTTTCAAGGTTTTTATTTACCTCTCTGCTGTCATCGTAGCTACATTTTACAGCAAATAATCTACTAAGTAGGGTTTTTTTAATGTTGATTTATAAATGATTCCTTTAGCTGTCCTGGTCATTTTCTGATGGCTGCTTGCCATGGTGTGATGTGTTTCGCAAAGTTTTCGCAGAATTGTAGTGTCCAGTTTGTGCACCTGAAAAATAAATATGGATAAATACATTTGAAGGCCCTTCCTTATCTATGGTTGGTGTAGGCTGCAGGTTAGGCTTGTTTTAATCTTGAAAACCTTTAATTTCCACAGGGTAAGTGAACCTTTAGGCTTTGTTTTCTGTGCTTGCAAGGGAATCAGACTAACACTGTGTTATCTTATTCTTCATCTCTTCTAAATTTTAGGTCTCCATTTAGTTGACTTTGGAAAGTGTGAAGTGTTTGAGAGGATTAGAGGTGACAGAAGAAGAGGAATTCAGAGCAAGGGATGTTGACTGTGGAGGGAGATTTTGGAGCTTGTTGTGTTTATGGACAACTGCATTGCAGAGTTCATTTGAATGCTCTGGGATTCATAAACTTGTGTAGCCTGGAAGGCAGGGCCCATTGGAACGAGTCAGAATTTCAGTGGAAATGATTTACCCAGCTTTAAGGTAACACTTAAAGAATTAGTGGTAAATTTTTTTTTTTTTTTTTTTTTTTTTTTACTTCTAAAGGTCTAATTTAAATTGACAAACACACTTAAAACTGCAGATGGGCTCAAGCTGAAAATTAGAGTGTGTGAAGCCTTTCCAAGCTCAGGCAGATTGGGATCCAAACCTTCTCCTACTGCTCTGGCTTTTGGTTACTTTTAAATTCCTCTTTGGTTCTTTATTATGTCTTGTGTACATCTAAGATGGTAGGAACAGCTGGTTACAGGGGATTTGCAATTGTTTGGGTGGGTGTTTAATGAGAATTCACTTTTTCTCAAGTTGAGCCCTGAGTCCTGAGCCAAGCTCAATGTCCATTAATGCCTTAAAGCTTGCTGTCTAGCTCACACCTCCAGCTGGGACTAGTTCAGTTTTACTGAGTTTTCCTTTCAAAGCCTTTTCAAAGGCTTTAGTTCAGTCCTTCCCCAGTGAGGCTGGTCTGCTCTCAGTGTCATGGCTACCGGTGAAGAGACCTCAACAGTTGCTCCATGTATTTTTGGACAGGGTAGAAATATTATTATTGTTAGACACAGATAATGCCACTCAACTCCTCGTGTACAGAATTGACAATTATCTGAGTGCTGCTTTTCTTCTTGAACAGTAATGAAGCAGTAACTAAAATTTGGACCAGTAGCCAGGAAGATTGCAATTGATGGAGTGACACATAAAAACCCTGTTTTGATTTCAGCATTCCTCATTTGACAAGTGTTTATCTAGACAGTGTGTAGTCAAAATGAATTGTCATTTTCTGCAACCCCAAGTATTTGATGTGTCAAAATTCCTGTGAAAATAGATAAACAAAATTTGAAATTTCCAGATGGACAGCTATACTGCAAGCAATCTACTCATGTTTCAAGTTTGAAAATTATTTGAATCACTTGTTGCAATACAAGCACGTCTTAAAATACTAGGACTTGTATCATAGAAGATTTGCTGTAATAATGAAAACAATAGTTTCTATTCAAATAGGTTATGTATTTTGATTTTGGTGGATCTGATTTTACGTCATTCTTTACATTTTCTTAGATGCTCTGCCAAAAGAAAGAGGGGAAAAATGTTCTCCAATGAGCCCAACACAGGCAGATAGACCAAAACTGTCCTTGGCAGTGGGAGTCTGCTGTATTCATGTTCTGGCGAGATTGTGAAGGATGCTGTTGGGTACATTTCCTGTGACTTCTAAACTTCTTATACTTTTCTGTGATGAGCACATTGAGAAGCAGCCTGAATGCCCAAAGCTTGATTTTTTTGGAGAAACTTACATGTGCCCTCCAGTAGTCTTTGAGATTTTACAGGCTTCAAAGTGCAATCTGAAGTTAAGTAATGTAATTGTTGTTCTATATGTGCTTTGAGAGATGTGATTTATAGATATCTAAATTCTCATTTGTGGACCTTAGAAGTGTAGATACCTGGATGTGGAAAGTGTAATTAATTTATGAATCTTTTTGTCCTCCCTCTTTCAGTTCTATGCAGCTGTGTATGTCACATGTGCCTACCTGGAGTAGATGCAGAAATCCACATGTAATGTGCAAGTTCCATATTAACTCTTTCTGAATGAGCCATGCAAGCTCTGTAACTCTGCTCATTACCTGGAATGGTCAAGCTATTTTTAGTTTAGGCTAGAGAGGAAGTTTACATCCAGATGAGTTCTGAGTTTAACTGAGGTCAGAAGGGCATAGACTCAAGCACTGAGATTCTGACACTAGTAGTGAAATTTCAGTAGCTTGTATAATTTTGTATATTACTGATGAAAAGTTTATGCAAAAAGTTTATACAACAAGTTTCTTGAATTTTAGAGAATATCTTTCCTGTTTTTCTATGAGCTCAACCCTGAACTTCCTTATGGTCATGTCAATTTTACATAGTTTTTTTTGCTGAATTTAGTCCTCATATGTCGGGGCCGCGGGGCCCATCCCGGTCCTGCCCCTGGCCACCGCCACCTCTGCTGGCCAGCTCGGGACCACCGCGTGAAAGCGGCGCTCACGCCGAAAGTGAAAAAAAAGGAAAAACCAAAAAAATGGGACCGTGAGGGCCAGCCTGCCCCGAGGGTATCGGTGGGGCTGCGGCTCGGCGTAGGACCGGCTGCAGAACCCCCTCCCCCGTCCGCCAGGACACCTTGACGAGAAGCGAAGAAAGCGACCGGGAAGGTGTCACCGCAGCAGCCCCGGCAGAAGAAAGAATGCAACAAGCTACAAAAGCAGCTGCTGTGTGAGAACTCAACCAGCACCGATCTCCAAATCACCTCATCACTTTAAATGTAACTATTTTGCATTGTTTTACCTTTTTTTATTTTTTTTTTTTGGTTGTTGTTGTGTTGTTGTATGAAAATTATGCCCTTCCTTTTTCGATTTAATATGAACGGGGGAGATGTGGAGGTCTATTTACCCACTGGTTTTCTTATTCCATATTGCTCCCCTCCTTTCCCCTGCCCTTAGCCCTGGCCACTCCCTCGGGTCCTCCCTATTGTTTCCTGTACCCCACTCTGTCCATGTACCGCCCCTGAGCCCCTGAGAAAATCCCCTCAGAGGTCTCAGCCTCTGCGAACCGCCTTGACAAGATGCAACAATGAAAGTGCTCTGCGGCCTCCATGCGAGTCCCTTCTCTGCCTCCTTTGCTGTCGCTGTGTTGCAGAGCCCAGCGAGCCCGAGCAGCAGTTCAGGGCCATCCAAAAAGCACTACGGGAGGGCAGAATGGCTGCCCTGCCCTAAGCAGTCCAGCTGTGCTCTCTGGGAAAGCTGCAGTTTGCTACACCAAACCTAACAGTGCAACACTCATAAATATGAGTATAAAGGAAGAAGTACTCTGTGTGAAAGGGAGGAAAACTACACTGCAATGGAGCCTCAATCCATATCTCATCTCTTGCCTTCATACAGCAGCAGCTACTATCCCTACAGTAAAGCTGAAATATCCCCATATCCATCAAAATGAATAGCTGAAATTGAGAAGAAATTATTTTCTGACCCCGTACTCACAGACACTTATTTCCTGAAAAATGCAATTTTGATGCTGAATTCATTGTTCTATCTTAGATAGCTACATAAATTCTTAGTTGTCATAAATGATTAATTTTGGAAGTCCATTGACTCAGTGACAGCTTGGAGCACTTTGTTCCTCAGGTCCACCATAGATAACACAAAAAGGTAACATTTGTGACAATAAGATCTCAAAAAATGTTACCTACACACAGCACTATGTGTATGGGTATTGTACTTGGCTTTGAGACAGAGGAGAAAAAAGCACATTATATAGTGTATTATTACCTTTTGATTATAGCTATATATGTCAGAGCTAACACCCATTTTCATCTCTGCTTTCTAAATGTGGCCCTTTGTTTTATTTATTGTTCGTGTTTTAAACAGAAGATGGGAGGAAGGAAGGAAGGAAGGAAGGAAGGAAGGAAGGAAGGAAGGAAGGAAGGAAGGAAGGAAGAAAAGAAAGAAAGAAAGAAAGAAAGAAAGAAAGAAAGAAAGAAAGAAAGAAAGAAAGAAAGAAAGAAAGAAAGAAAGAAAGAAAGAAAGAAGGAAAGAAAGAAGGAAAGAAAGAAAGAA
>JACBWW010000004.1:6205310-6286021 GCA_020086605.1 Lanius collurio
AAGGAAGGAAGGAAGGAAGGAAGGAAGGAAGGAAGGAAGGAAGGAAGGAAGGAAAAAAATTTGCATTGTGAAAAGCCAGTGGTATTTGATACTAGTTGATGCTACATAGATTTAGCTTGCATTGCCCCATTTTCTGTGGTATAGGTCTTATTATTATCTTATTATATACAGTTTTTATATACAGCAATTATCTATTAATACAGAATCTTATTATATACAGTGCAAAAAAAAAATTCCAGTATATTAAACAATGTCTTACATTGATATAAATCACTACAGCTTTGTACAGCATGTAGAGGACTAAGTATTAAATATATTGGGAGGTTGAAATATGACCTCTAAGGTCCCTTCCAACCCAAACCATTCTATGATTCTCTGATTCTATGTGCTATATTACACAGGTATTATTTGTTGTGTATGAGTAGCTTGGTATCTATTGATGAAAAGCTGCATCTCACATATGCTTAATAATTTTATGTGGACATTGAACATGGGAAGGGTTTTACTGGACCATTATTTGCAGTATTCTGCGCTGGGGATGAACTGCATCACACAATCCCATTCCTAACCTCATTATCCTTCATCATTAGCCAATGAATTACTTTTTGCTTCTGCACTTCTTTCAGGAAGCTTCTTCAAGGCTTTGTGCAGCTGACTGTAAGGAAACTTGCTCTTTTTTTTTTCCTAAATTAATTCAGGCCACTTTATTTCCCTCCCAACATAACCCCGTAGTTAGTCCTCCAGTTCTTACCTTATGTTAACACAATTCATAGAGAGCAGCCACATTTCATCTGTGCTCTCATTTTTGTCTCTCCTCCCAAAGTAGGCTCTCAATTCCCTACAAGGATGACTAGACCTTCCTTCCACCTGTTCTGGTCTGAGTTCATCTTTGCACACAACATAACACAGAGCACTGTCCTCACTTTACTGTTATCTTTTATAATTATATGAATACATCTCAGTTTCTATTGGAAATACTTTGCTTTTGCTGTGGGCTAGTATCATGTTGCACTTTATCATCACTCTGGTGACTCATCATAATCTTGTGATTAAGTTCTGTGCCCAGGTCTTCTGCTGGATCTGTCATTTCCAGCTGACCAGAACCTTTTTTGTAATGGTACTTATTAGTCACAGTACACTAAGTGAAGAAATATGTTGGCTATCACATTCAGGAACAAGTAGGTCCTACCATATTTGGTAGCATGTTTTTTCCAATATGTCTGGGAAATTATAATACAATTTCTGATAGCCATTTTCTTTCCAACAAAATATTAATGAGGTCCTCATCCAGGTTCAGATTTGATCCATGTGAGGCAATGGCAAACTTCTGACCCTAATTCATTTTAAAGCCCTTCATTCAAATTGATTTTGACCTTAAAAGCTATGGTTTTATCCATGTTAATACAGATTTTTATTTGCAGAAGTGGTCTTTATTAAACTATGGCAGTATTCTACTCCTGATTTTATTTCTAGCTTTCAGAAGACTATAATATATTTCAATATCCACTTTCCAATAATGAATGTTAGTCCACCAAGTCTTGTTATGGCTCTACTGTCTAATTTCCTGTCCTCTCCTATTGGTTTCACTTCCTCTGGTTTGTAACCTTGCCACCTTTCATTGGTTTCCAAACAGCAAAGTTGTCTCTCTGTTACTTCACCCATTTCAAATCAATTCTTTATAATCCTTTCAGTAACTGAACTGTCTCCATGACTACTCTATATTCTCTGCTTATACTTTTCTCTTTGCTGCTTCTGCTGGTATTTTTTTTTCTTTCTGTTGTAATCTTTCATCTGTTTTTCTTTTGCCTGTTTAGCAACATGGGATTTGGAGAGTGGAACATGACTTTTTTCCAGTTTTCTTCCTTGGGTCTCTCAGTTTAAAGCTCTTCTGAATGGTGATGCTAGTTTGAATCTTACAAAATCGGTCACTCAGGAGCTCTGGTAGAGGCTGTTTCATGTGGGCATTTTCTCCAAATGCTTCCTTGTATATTTATTTTCTTATGTTACTTCATTTAAGGTATATGTTGGACCTGGATTCTTTTATTTTCCTGTGGCAAGAGGTTAGAATATTTGTAGAAATATTGTCAGTTGCCATAAAAGGATGTAAACAACTTCTTCCCTCTAGTTCAAGAATAAGCCCCATGTAGAGTGTGTACAAAGTCAAGAATCTTGATTTGTCAGCAGAGTTATTCAATGTAAATCACGTGTAAGCCACAAAGCTGTTTTGGCTGCCACTTCTCAGAAAGCTGCTTGTGGATGTAGAGTATACACTGGCAAATTTTCTCCTTCCCATCATCCTGTTCCAAAGGAATGTCCCTATGGAAATACTTCTAGAGAGACACACAATCTTCAATTGGCAATCCTTTTTTCTTTGGATGCCTGGCTTTTTGCCAAGAAAGGCCATTTCTTGATTAATCTGAAGGCAATATGTATCTGTCGTATTTCTGATTTCTTCAGATGCCTCTGACTGCTCATTCCAGCTGACTGGACAGCTGGCTTATTCTGAACAGAGCCAGGTAATGCTTCTCTGTGGAGCAGATGTCATTGAACACAATCAGTGAATTCCATTAAGTCTGCCAGATGTCTTCTGACTTAGTCAACAATTTTCTCTTTCATTTAAGGGCCTTGGGAGGGTATGGGTCCACCAATATAAGAGTACATTTGAAAAAAAGATTGCAGTCATGTTTAGTGTCTTCCCCTAAATCCAGTCAAGTCTCCAGACAATTCTACAGTCACAATGATCTGGAATATTTGGTTGTCAGCTGTCTTAGTTAATTAGTTGCAAGGAGCGTTACTGACTCCAATAGATGTTACATCTCTCCCAATGTTAGTAGTGGATCATCAACTTCTAGAAGAATTCTGCAATAGAAGATTCTGGCACTTTATGATCACTTTTGACCCTCTATCTTTAGTGATTGGTTTGTTCATACAAAAACTTGTGCTTACATTTGAAAGTGCAACTATTATCACTAAACACAGAGATTAGACTTCCTTATGTGCAAATTTCCAGAGCAGGTCCAAGCTGAGAGTTTCTATTGTGGATGAAATTTGCACAGATGTTCACTTCTTATGTATTTGTAAGTTTTGACATCCAGAACACTGGAGAGCAAAAAATTCCTCTAGTATGTCTTTCTGTGGGAAAAAAAAAAAAAAAGGGAAAAAAACCAAGTGGGGGCTGAACATTTTCCACTGGTTTGTTTTCTGTCTTTGTTCCCATCTACTTATGCTCCAAAATTTTCATGTGGCACTTTGGCAAATACAGGTGTATAATTCATGCTGATTCTTTTGTCTGCTTGAAAAAGGCTTTTGTCTTTGGAAAATGTGACCCTATCTTTTCATGGAAGTTTTTGACAACTCTGTGTATTTTTTTTTCTGTTGTTTCAGTAACCTCTTGGTAGGCCAAAGGGATGCTGTGTTGACACTACCTTGGCCAAAAAAACTCCTGGAGTTTCAGTTGGCAGAGTTATTTTCCAATTTCTTCCCTTGATTACTGGGACATGCAACTAACTTTATGCAGCTTCTTTGTTTCAGCCAAAAGACGGGAACATTTTGTGGAGAGAGAAAAGTGTGCCCTCTTTACATTCTGTTTATTTTATATTTGAGGAGTCCTTGAGGGAGGATGTTTTACATCACTTCATAGTTTTAATAAGGAAGCTGTCAGATTTTATTTAACTGAGCATTATTAAGTGAAAGGATACAAATACTTCAATCCAAACATCTTTATACATATTTTCCAGAAACTTGCTTCACCACATCAGTTTTTCAGAATCTGAAATGTAACACATTTTAATTACACATAATATGATCATAATGTGATGTAATGAAAAACTTGTTAGTCTTCAGCACAAGTAAATAAAAGAAAGCAACTCAAAACCTTGAATTTAATTTGTTATTTTTCACTTGCAAGTTTTTCTATGCATATCTTAACATCTATTGCTTGTTCCTCTCTTGCCTACTCCTATTTTTTTTTTGGCAGTGCTTTTCCTAATGTACTCTGTGAGCTTGGAAATAAATAGGTAGAGGGGAGAGGAGGTAAACTGGGAAAAAAGAGTTCCTGTCTTGTATTTACCACTTGCAAAAGTGGAGACTGGCCTCTTTCCGATACAGTATTTTAATTTATTTATAGTCTGCTTTCATAGTAATTTTTCTTAATTGCTTATTCCCTCCAGCTGAAACAGTGAAGGCAACAACTTCAATGCTCAGAGAAATCACTTGGCACTGAGAACAACCAATTACTTCTTAGAACAAGGACAGCCAAACCCTCCTGGGGCAGATCCATTGCCATAACAATGAATTTTGGCTGATTAGACTTCTGTTTTGTTTCTTGTGTATACATTTTTGCAATGATATCTGCATCTATATTTCATTAAAAGCTCAACACCCCCATCCTTGTCTTGTTTCTCTTACCTTCTAAAAGATCTGCTTTCTTCACATTCTGGTCTCTAAATCTTGTAAAAATTGTCTCAGCATGACATAAATCTCACACATATAATGTGTTCCTGTTAATGTTTAAAAAATGAAGTGCAATTAAACAAGTCAAAGGTGGTTATCTAGCTACTTGCAGAATAATAAATAAACTACACTACTTTGGTATAAGAAGTTTATTTTACCTATGAGAAGATTAATTTGAATGTTTGCTAAATTTTAGGATTGCTGAAGACCACTCATTCTCATTCAAAAAAAAACCCCCAACCTTTCATTCAATACCAAGCAGCTGAAATTATTGACAGCAGATTCCTTTTAAGGTAAGAATTATGTATCTTTCTCCTCTCCTAGTTTTTAATGATGTCTGGGATTTTAAAAGAACCTATGGGATTTAGCAACAATTTCCCTTTAAAGGGCACTTGGATTTGGAAGTCTAACTCTTCTAGGTTCTTTCAAAAATACAAGCTGTTATTAATAAACTATCATCCAATGCCTGTAACATTACATCAGACTTCAGCTTTTTTTAAGTCCAGGAGACCATATGGGTAGTTTATTCTCAACCACTTCTAGGAACTTCTAGCTATCTTACCAAATATTTAAGAAAATTTGTTTAGGTCTGAGAGATCACCGGTAATTTGGCATCCACTCTAGGAATTCATGCAAAGAGGGAGCACTCGTTATTTACTAACCTGCTTTATTGAACTACAAAGTGTTGTAATAATAATCTGATTTAACTGTGAAGGTGTTCTTATAAAGAGAGATTACATTGATTTTAATATATCTAGATCCTGATATCTAAATGATTTGAAAGAAAAGACCTGCATCATAGTAGTTTTATAATGATGTTTTCCATAAGTAACTAGGAAATCATGATAGCTTTTGGAGATATTCAAAGACATCTTCTGAATGCTAATGTGCTAATATGAAATGTGCTAATATGAAAACCTTATGAAATCCTTTTTTACACCCCTCATATCACTTTTCTGTGGGAAACTGCTTTTACCAGGATGTGTCTAGATTTATTGGGGAGAAAAAGTGAAAATGTTTCAAAGAAATCTGTTAAATAATTTTGCAGTTAAAACACGATTGACACAGTTTCAGGACTAATACTTCAAGTGTATGCTTTACACTTTAGAGGGATGATTCTTGAAATACTAACCTTTCAATTAAAGAGAAAAAATTCTCACATTATTAGATTTCTTAAGTTAGGTCTCATGGGCAGCAGTTGCGAATTCAGTGTCTTCTTCTGTATGATATTGCTGTGATTGAGGCAATCATATTGTTGAGACAGGTCCTGCAAATGTTTCCTCACTCTGATTGCTACCAAATCCTAGCTGCCTGCTGCCTCCTAGAATAAACATATGGTAGGAAAGCTGCTGGTGGAAATTTTGTTTTATATTCAGTGTAACAGGGTAACAATGGTAACAGTTGCCACTGTTCAAAGGGAAATGACTGATTCAAAACAAAACCTTAACCTGGCAACCTGTCAGAGCGAGACAAGCAGTGATGCCAGTCAAAACAGCAAAGGCTGTACTGTTCCTCCTCCCTCGGTCTTTCTCCTACTATGAAAGGCTGTATTATGTTTACAGCATTTATTTTATCTCTGAACCTTTTGCTGATGCAGTTCTCCAGTGATTTTTTATAGTCAGTTCCTGCTCTTTGGTGGAATACTTGAAGAAATTGTCAGTCTGTTCTGTCTGTTGCTGTTATGCCTGTGTTGCACTTCAGTGCCTGAAGTTTTACTGCGTGTTACACAAAGCTTCTACCTTGGCTGGAACTGCAGAAGCTGCTCCAAGAAAAGGGTAGGAAGTAGCTGTACCATGTTGGGAATAGGTAAGAAGAGCTGTGATAGCCAGCAGCTGCAGGTAAACTTGGGCAAGGCATCCTACAGTGTCTGGCAGCATCTGGTGAGGCATCTGACAAAACTCCTCTCATCCCCTGTAATGTGCTGGGCCAAATGTGGGCAGCAGGAGGTTTTGGTTGGGTCAGGGTGGGACTGCACACCAGGCAGATGAGTTCTTGAGTAAGGCTGTTACAGTCCATCAGTTTGGGCCCTTAGATCCTACACTGTGGCAGAAAGAAGAGGAGCCAGGTGCCACCCTGGGGCACCCCAGGTTTGAGGTGGAGAAGCAGCTGGCCAGTACCATACTCTGCAGCCTAAGCATAGAGCAGCAACATGAAAATTGATGTTATTGGTACCTCTTGTGTAGAAGGTCAGACACCTTATGATGATACTGCTTTCTGTGCATCGACTGGATAATGCCTTTACTTCCAAGGAGATCCTGAAGTGCAGCAGTCAACTGCTGTCACCTGAAGAGCATCCTGCACTGCAGTGTGCTCCTTGTAACACACTTCAGCAGTGGCTGTAGCCCACAGCAGATTAAAGAGATGAGCATAAGTCAAATTGTCAGTCATTATCTCTTTGAAATAGAGAGTCTTCCATGTTGGTAAGGGCACTAAACAAATTGGATTACCCAAAAAAAGAATCACAGATACTATCTGCATTCGTTGGAGCCAATGGTTCCCAAATAACCTTCTTAAGCCAGGAAGAAACTTAGCCAAAATGCACCCAAAGACCTGACCTTTGCCCAGCACCTCCCATACCTTGGTGAGTGATTTTGGCCAGGAATGAAGCAGAGAAACATTGGCATTTCCTCTGTCAAAATATTATTCTGTCCCCCTGGATGTAGACAGTCTTTTCAAAATACATTCAATTTTTATCTGCAAAACAACAAGAAAATTTCCTCACAAGAGGAAACTTTAAAATCAGCCACTCAGAATAACAGCTTATTTAAACCAGACTATTTACAAATCCAAAAAAATATGCTTGGCCAGAACACCAAGATGGAGGCAAATAAATATTTCTCCTGCAACTGCAGGTTTATAGATTTAATATCCTTATGCCTCATCTGGTGACTTTTGGATTTTCTTTTGCTGTAACTATTACCTTCTTGTCCAATGCATTTGCTTGCTCGGGACTGACCATAAACTTGGATGGTCTGTGTAATGGAAGGGCAGGAGGCAGATGCTAGGTGCAACCATAACTGTATCAGAGAGGAAGAGATATTTATAAAGTTAGTCTGGTACCTCCCTGAAGTACAATCACTGCTTTGTGTGAAACTCTGTTAAGATGGCAGGGAATTGACCACTGGTGCAAGGCTACTGTTCCAAGTTGTCCACAGTTCTCTTTTGATAAAAAATATTTCCTACTTTTCATTTCATAGACAAAAGACAGGGTCTGCTGCCACCTGATAAGACCAAGGAAAACTTCAAGCCATTGCAGCTGTACCAGTTTTAACCAGGAAAGGAGTTGGTAATGAGTACTTGATGTGGCAGACTGGGACTGAGTGAAAGAGGCTATTTGCTGGAGAGCCAGCATCTCCCTCCTCGTATTCTGATTGCAGTCCTTATCTTATTCCATTTTCAGCTGTAAATTTTGCTTTGGAGCAAGGTAATGCTGTGGTTACTTTCCTGACCAGCCTTCTTGTACCCACACTAGGAGGGCCTGTCTCTCTGCTATAAAGACTTTTCCTAACATCTAGTCTAAATCTTCTTTCACACATGAAGCTAATTACTTCTTGCCATCCTTTGATGGAAACAGGATATGTGATGACTTTAAAATTTTTAAAGTCAACTTTGGCTGATGTTTATAATTCTGTCTTCAGTCTTCTGTTTTTTTCCTGATAGGTCACATTTTAAAAATTTCCCCTTGTTCTTTGTTCTCCTCAGGAGTCTTCCAGTTAACCGCATCTTTTTTAAAATTGAGACCAAAAATAGACGTAGCAGAGGCTTTACCAGTCATTAGTAGAGTGGATAATTTCCTCCCATGTTTTATGTAGAGCTTTATTTTTAATAAACACAGAATTATATTATTCTGTTTTGAAACATTCATCTACAGTTTACTCATACTCAGTCTGTGATCCAACTTACCCAGTTCTTTCTTTTCCAGTCTCCCCTTTTGATACTGTATATTTGAGATTTTCTTTTAATGCAGAACTTTGAACTTTATAATGTTTCATCTAAGTGATTTCATTCCCCTTTCCCCACTAATTTATCACACTTACTTTGGATCTTCTCTTTCAAATTGCTTTCAGTCTCTTCCACTTCTGTCTTTGCCCAAGTTTTAGGACTATTTCCTGTTCCATCAAGTTATTAATGACTTCAAATGTTCTGAGACCTTCTCAAGCATAACCAAGTTTGAAAATAAGCCATTGGCAGTCACTTTTTTTCCACGCAGTTGTATACTTAACTTATAGAAATAATATCTAGATAATATTCCACTAGTTCTCTTAGTGAAGAAATTGTTTTAAAGAGAATCTGTATTTTTTATATTTATTTCTCTAAATGTATCTTTTTTTTCTTCATGAGTATAATTATTCTAAAGTATTTAGAAATTGTTCTATTCATTTCCCTCATTCTCTTTATAAGCATCCTTGGATTCCTGGATCAAATTATTCATCTGGTTAATTGAGTTCAGCTATAACACAGTTCCTTATCTGGTGAATAAGACTCCAGGCTGGTGTTTGTTCCTTACACATTGGCAAGCCCAGGAAAACAAAATGTATGAAATGAAGTGTGTAGTTTCCAAAAGTATATGCCTGCCTGTCACATTATCCTTCCTGTGCTCTTTCAGTTAGGACTATACAGTTTTGTATGGTTTACAATACAATTTTTTAAAAATTTCATTTCCTCCACCTGATGTTTTTTGCTGCTTACTTTCTTTTCCTTCAAGACTAGAATTTGAACCACTTTTTTGTTGTTTTTTTTTTTTTAATGGCCACTGTAGATTGAAATATTTAGATTTTCTTATTTATCAAAATAGCCTCTGGATTTTCCTTGAATATAGGCAGGCTTAAAATATTTCAGTTTTTTTTTTATTACCTATTTTATTTGTCTATCTACTTATTTATTTAATTGAGTCACACAGGAGAAAATGGAGCCCATATTTTATTTCTCCTCTAGCATCGATAAAGTTTCAGATTTTAGTAAAGTTTTACGAGTAAAGTGCAATATTAAAATATGCTTATTAAAAAGGATTATATCTATCAATAATTTTAATAAATATTACTTTTCCTGGCTCCACTAAATATGTGTAAAGAAGCATTGACTTCAATAGTGCTGGAGGATTTTTGAGTTATGTAGATAGGTATATGTAATAATTTTTTTGGTGATTTTGTAGAGCAAGGCTTTACTGTAAGGCTTTGAATAACAGGATATGACTTTTAATATAAATACAATAATGCACAGATAATGCAATGCCTAGTCTTTTTTCAGCTCCTGATTTTAATGAAGCTTTTCTGAGGCATTGAAAAATACTTCCACAGTGGTTGCATTATTAACTCGGTGCAAATACACTTGGACATTAGAAAATGCTCTCTGTTGGGTAATTTTTTTCAATATTATGCCTTCTTCAAATAAGATTTAATGAGAACTTTTGCACTACAGTGAGAATAATGCCAGTGTCTAGATTGTGTTCAATTTTTTGTTAAATGCTGGCTCTTAAGAAATCCTGTCTTTTATTAATAATAATAGCCTTCCTCAGGGGTCAATATTGGCACCAGTGCTGTCTGACATCTGGTTGGTGACGGGGACAGTGGGATTGAGGGCAGTCTCAGCACGTCTGAAGGTGACAGGAAGGTGTTTGGTGCAACCTGCAGATTGGAGGGAAGGGTTTCCTGTCCTGTGAAGACAGGCTGAGAGAGCTGGGGGTGTTCAGCCTGGAGTAGAGAAGGCTCCAAGGGCAACTTGTTGCACCTTCCAGTACCTAAAGGGGCTATGAGAGAACTGAAGAGGGACTTTTTACAATGGCATGGAGTGATAGGACAATGGGGAATGACATCAAACCTGCTGAAGAGAGTAGATATTAGATGTTTAGATTAGATATTAGGAAGAAATTCTTTACTGTGAGGGAGGTGAGGCACTGGAAGAGGTTACCCAGAGAAGCTGTAGCTGCCCCATCCCCAGCACTGTTGAAGCCCAGGCTGGATGGGGCTTTGAGCAAACCTGGTCTAGTGGAAGGTGTCCCATGGCAGGGAAGTTGGAATTAGGTGATCTTTAAGGTCCCTTCTAATCCAAACCATTCTGTGATTCTATGATTTTATGATATGAAATAGAAGTCAGTCAGTTGAAAGTAACCTGTTGTAGCAGGCATTAAAAGTCGTGAATCAGATTAGGCTCAGTAGCAATATGTTTGTCACAAAAATATATTATTATTTAATATTAATTGCATTCTGGTTTCTAATTTTTTAAAATACATTTTCTTTGATTTGTAAAGCTTTTTTTTGCAGTTGTGAAGACTTGAGATTTTTTAATTTCATTTGAAATGAAATTTCCTATTATTTAGGATTCTTAAGAGCTGGAGATTGAAGGAAAAAATGAAATATTTGTAAATTATTCAATGATCTTAATAATTTCTTCAATTATTGTCTCATTTTCAAGCTCCTGGTAGGAATACTTGTATTTTCTGAAATTAATACCTGTTTGGTCTTTGTGTTTTACTTTTGAGTGTGCAACTTAGTTTGTATTTGATTCTGATCCTTGAGTATAAAAAAGCTTAGGCAAAATTAAATGAATCACATTTTTGAATTATAACAAATAATGCAGAAATAATAAGGGATAAGGGCTCACTCTAGTTTAAAATATTGTAGATCTTTAATATTGACTCACTTTAATATTGGTTTGAAAAATTAATGTTGCTTTCATATTCACTATTTATTGAGTTGATTGAAATCTCTGTTTTCCAGTAAAATAGTGTTATGTAAGCTCTGTTGCAGGTTATCTGTACTGATGAACCTGATTCACTAGGTGTACTTGAATGGGACAAAAGAATTTGAAGAGCTGATATTAAAAGTTTCTTTGTGTCATAGTTTCTAAAGTCACTGAGTCTCAGACTGCAATACAAATTAGAGACTCCTACTTTCTTGCAAAATTTCGTGTCAGTTTTCAAAAATGTTGTGCCTATAATATTTATACTCTCTAATAACTATCTTTTGCTTCAAAAATTTATAATGCCCTTTTCTTTCTGGAACAGCCTAGTATTTCAATGGTGTCATATAACTTATTTTTTAAGCTACCTAATTTGTTTTTATTTGAAGATTTCTTAGGTTAACTGGTTTCTTCAGATTGCATTTATTTTCTTTGATATGTGACATTATCTTAATGATAGCCTCGATGTTGAAGTCCTGTGTTTGACTAAGTGATTTTGCTGAAACTGTAAGCTAAGATCAGACAAGGTTTCTTCTCAAGCCGTAATTCGAGTAACTGAGTCTGTGTGATGTGATTGGCAGAACAGAATGACTAATCTTGCAATGAATAATTTATTTGATAAATGTAGATTCTCACTTCACTACATTTTAAGAACAAAGCAGATATTTTGAATTATTTATTATTCAAATTTAACGAATTTTTATAATTAAAAAAAAAAGATTGTTATTGATAATTTCCCTGGAAGTATTGATTTGGATAAATTTGAAACTCAAGTGTAACTCTAAGTGGTTAATTTCTGGTGCATGTTAAAGATAGCTTCTGCTACAAAATTGGATAAACTTTTGAGTGCTTGGCACCATTGTTCATCATGAAGTTTTAAAATATGGTTTCTAAGAATGCTGGTGCATCAGTTCAGAGGCTCAACTTATATATAGTATTTGTACTATATGATTGCTCGAGCATTTGTGGAAAGCACATATAAATGATATTTGAGCATATTCAAAGTGTATTTGTTTATAAATACATGAGAAAGGAAACAAACTATTAATTTTACATTATTTTGGCTGAGCTTATGTAATTTGTAGCTTCATTCTGTTCCAATTCAGATCTGCCTGCTTCAGTGGAGGAAGGCTTTGCACCAAGTGCAGAACTGGGTGACAATGTGGAAAGATCTGCCACAGCTTTCTGCTCTTCCAGCTGAACCTTTCTGCTCTGGATCTTCTCCCAAGTCTGCCTGCTTTGTGCTGCATCAGTGGAAAACTGAAAGGCTGAGACTTATTCTGTGGGAGGCATCCCTGTAACAGGTCTGTGCTTCTCCTTACATGGTCCACAGCTTAAGCAGATTAATCAAAAATCTCACTCTCCTTGAAATTGGGCAGCAATTTTCTGGAAGTGCTAGGATTTGTCTCCCAGGATGACAAATAAAAATTACATCTGTGCTTCCATCTTTTGCCTGTATTTTACCAGAAGAAGGTGTGAAGATTTAAGGTCATAATAAAATCTTCCAGGAAGACAATGAAGGGGGTGTGAATTTTTTGCCTCGGGAATTTGTTTGCTGTAATTAGATTGCTCCTGCAGTGCTTGTTTTCTGAAGGGAGCTCTGCATATAGCAGATAAAAACAAATGTTCTTAAAATAGGAATTGCTGTCTGGAAAAGTTAAAAATGCAGTTCAATCTTCAGCTATTCAAATGCAGGCCTAATGAGAAGCTATTCAGAACTTTGTGGATAGAACAGAATAAGTGCAGGGTCTCTAAAATGTTATGCTAAAAGTGATATTCCTGAAGAAAATAAGAATTGATTTCCATCTAAATACACAATATATGCTGAACATTTTTTTACTATTTGTGGGAACATCAGGACTACTTCCAACAAAGATCTTAATGTAACTTTGTGACTCATTTTAGGTTTATTTAGTTTGAGACAAAAATACTGATGCCCAGTGAAAACTGCAGTGCTAATAAGGGTAAATAATCAAACATATTTCATGGTAAGTATTTTAAGAATTTCACCTGTGTTCTTCAGATCCAACCTCCACTCTCAGTATTGTTAGTATCCCGATGAAAATGTGTTTTCAATCTCCAGCATTCCAAGTTTGTAAGTAAATAATTCTGTCCTTGAACCAGAGTGCAGATTAATTACTAGCTGGACATTGTTCCTCTTGACCAGAGAATGTGAAAGTTTTTAACAAAGGGAATATTCATTAATCTTGTGAGATGTTATTTTTGGAAGACAGATATGTATTTCTGAGGGGAAAAAAGCACTCACAAGGTTTAAACAAAGGGCCAAATTTTCTGTATACTTGTATATCCCATGTTTCCCAAACAAGAAGATATAATAGCTGTGTGTCCTCGTAATGTCAAGTGCAATGTCTGGCTACTATGAAGCAGAATATTTATTTTGAGGTATTAAAGAATTAAATATGTATTATCAGGCCAAATCAGACAGTCCTGTTTTTAAAAGACACTTGAAAATATCAATTGTGAACCGTCTGAAGAAAATTATTTAAAGAATGACAATGAAAATATATAATAAAGTAGACAGACATATATCATTGATGGATGGGCTGTGTAATTAAAATCAGTGGCTTCTGTACCAGGAAGTTTAATCAATTTAGGAGGTGGATGGATAAAACCAAATCTAGATATATGGGTACTTTTACTATTATAATTTCCTACTTTTTTTTTGTTTTTGTTTTTACTTAGTCATGTTACTTCAGCATTAGGTGGAGCAATATCAGTGCAGCTCTGGCTTGCTTGCAACATGAGGAATGTTGCTCTGGAATGTTGCCATCCCTGGGTCCTCTTTAACTTGCTTTAGTTCATAGAAGGTATTGTGGCCTGTGTGTATTATACATGTGTTCCTTTGATCCATAGAGTGTCTGAATCTGTTATAGGCTGTAGGTGGCAATTTTGGATCAAAACCTTTGATTTAATAGTGCTGCCTTGGTCATAGGAATCCTTGGAACAGTTTCTCTTATCAACAAATGTTGTGAATGCTCCACAAATACCAAGGAACTTTTCAGTTGTAGACAAAAGATCTGAATTTTTCCACTGTTCAATTTTCAATGGGGTAAAATTAGATAATTTTCCTCTGTAATGGCAAACCTCACTTTTCACTTGAATTTAAAGGGCAGAAATTCCTTCTGACACAGAATACTTAGAAATATGCAAAGTCTTTCTTGAAGAGCTCTAAAGCTGGTATTTTGGATCAGATGAGTTCTAAACCATCACAGGTTGGAGAAATCTAAAAAAAAAAAAAATAAAAAAGAAAGAAATTTTTGAGACTACTAAAGACTCTAGATCCTAAAAACTAAAGCTATGAGAAAGGAAAAATACCACAGTGGGAGAGAATAGGAACAAAGGGCTACTTAATAAAGGAAGACTTAATGAATGAGTTTCCACTGATTTATGTCCACTGGAAGGGCTGTGCTTGACACACCTTAGACAACAGTGTTTGCCATAGAAGTATTTTTGTGCATGGTTGTGTACACAGTACAATAAATATTTGGTCATTACGACTAGAGCTAACAGCAGAGTTCAGGACCGTAGGTGATAGGAGAGCAGTGTGAGGGCAGGAGTTTTTGTGGGCACCACCAAGTACTTACAGTGACCGAGCCCACAAACCCGTATCCTTAACAGTTACTGTCAGGTAATGCTCTGCTACGGGGAGTAAATGCTTGAAATGAATTTCTTGCTGCCATCTTGTGTCTAAAGGCTAAATGGCAAGGAAATTTCTGGAGTTCCAAGTACTGATTTTACATTCAACATCAGGTTGTTCCTCTTATTTCTCTTGACACCAAAGCATAGACAGAACTTAGTCCTAATATGAAAGTTTTCAAGGTTTGCTCTTAGGAAGAATGGGAAAGTGCAATTTAGCTTGTGCAAGAGATTCAGTGAGTTTTTGGTGGGAAATACTTAGTAGAGTGGCAGGTCAGATGTTAAAAGTTGCTTTCCCCAAGAGTATTCCCAGCAGAACAGAATTATGAAGTGCCAGAAGAAATGATTAATAATATTACTTACATGATGGACAGGGTGGAGCCCGTGTTTGCAATACTGGTCTTAATTAATTTTCTTCATGGTCCACCTTCTAGCATGATGTGCTGTGCTCTGGAAAGACCCCAAAGGGCTGCTACCCTGTTATATATATAATCTAATAGAGCAACGTTGTGGCCTATAATAGGGTGCTTTTCTAGAGTAGCCACAAAATTTGATGAAGGTGACATTACCTGTTACACAACTTTTTATTAATTCCTCTCACGATTTTTTCTTCATTCCAGCTATTCTTCCTCATGAACCTTTGCTTGCCTGTGTTCCCTTTCTTATATCCTGGCAAGTCCCAGCCAAACTTTAACTCCTTCCTTTCCCAGCTGAACTGGAACTTTTGGCTGATGTGAGGGGCTGTTACTCTGTGCTTCTTTACAGGGAAGCAGTGCCATTTCTGTTCGTTTGGTAGAAGGCCAGCTGTGAGAGACAAGCAGATGTTGACTGTGTCTGTGGCAGTTTTGGAGGTAGGAGTGCTTGCAGTAACTGTTGACTGTGATGATGATGATGAACCTACCTTATACAGCTGCTCACTGCAATGGTTTTGTTGCAAACATCTGAGGAGACTGTGACCATATTTACCATGTTATGAATGAAGACAGTGGTAGCAAGAAATTATTGACAATGCAATGCAAAATGAGTGCACCTGAGTAAGTGGGTTTGTGGGAAGACATTTCTGAAGCAGAGGAAAAGGATGATCTTGCATTGAGAACAAGCACCCTCTGTGTTCCTTGGTCTGTGTTAAACTCATCTAGATCATCCAGTTCTTTAGCAAATGCTTGACTTCCTTTCCAAGCTGTACCCAACCTATCCTGAGTTTGTTTGCCAACAATGTATGACGATGCTTTCTTGGGTAAGTTTTTGGAGATCCACATTTACCAGGCTGTCTGCACACCCGAGCATCCTCAGTCCTGATGCAATAGAATTAATGCAGTGTAAGAAATTGGTCCACCTCTTCCTATTCCCTGTCAAACAAGTAAACATCTTGGGGGTTCTTGGCGTGAAAAAAAATGTTTGATGACATTAAAAGTAAAGACAGTCAATGAAACTTAAAGGTTTTGCCTTAAATCAGTGATGACTGAGGTCTGTGGACTTCAATGAATTTCTGTATGCATAGGTGAGAGAGGGAATTATATAAGTGCAGAAATATCTCTTCATTCTGTAGGCTCTGGAAATACTGTTGGCGTAAACCACTGGAACAAACTACCCAGACGAGAAGCGAATTCTTTCTCTCTTGACATTTCTAAATAAGACTAAATGCCTTTATGGAAGATATATTTTGTTCAAACAGAAGTTATATGGCTCAGTGCAAAAGTACCTGGATGAAACTCTGTGGCCTCTGTTATACAATCAGATGTCTTTTTGGATCCCAGATCTAGTGATCTTCAAAGTTTTCTATGTCTTACTTTTTGCAGTCTCATGTTGTTTGTTATATTTGCTGGTTTTTAACTAAGACTAGACTTTTGGGGAGCCAAAAGCCTTTCTGGAAAATTGTCTACAGAAGGACTGTAGAGAATCTAGTAAGTGGTTGAGGGCTACTGTCCCACTGACAGTAATTCTGCATAGTTATTGACATACTGAGTGACTGAAATAAAAAGTCATTCTCAAAAGAATTTGTAAGTCACTGTAACATGCTTGAGATGTGAAATATATATATAAAACATATATGTAATAGCATGCAATGTTCCTGAAACATGAACTGTTATTAAGGTTCAGTGCTGACTTGGTTTGAGGTGCCTTTCAGGTTCTACTTCTGAAAAGCTATTATTTGAGCTTTTTTTAGTTTTATTTTTAATTTTTTAAAAATCTGTAGCAACAGCCATGCATTGCAGAGTCAGGCAATATTTGATTCCAAATTTATAGCTTATCCTTACAACACTGAACTTCGGACATTCACATATTTTTTGGAGCGGAAAGCTGGCACAGAAGAAAACAATCTCCTGAAAGAAATGCCTGGGCTTGAAATCTGTTCTCAAACTGGATCAGTTTAGCATTGGCAAGTGGCCATTGGTAATCAGTCTTCTTAAAAACAGTGATAGAGTGGCTCCTTTCCTTGGGTTAAATAACTCAAACCAAGATTTGGGATCAGTCCTTGTGGTGTATAACTATCAATCTGTATATAGAATTAGCCACATTTCTACGAGAAGATTTTTTGACAAATGCAGTGTTTGCAGATCTAAATAGAGTCTGAGGGGAAGGAAAAGGCAGAATTTACATTTCAGCTGACCTTACAGAAAGAATGTATGTCACACAGGATACAGATAACTTAAATGCTTCAGAAATGCACTTGCTGTGGATGCACTTTCTGATGAAGGGTTGTCATGGAGTACAAATAGAGACAGCTAGATGCCCTAGAGCATGTATTCTTCACTGATATAATTTCAGCATAGTGAGGTAAACACTCTGCTAATGTAATGCTTAGATGTGTCCTCTGTCATAATAGAGTACAAAATCCTAAACTGTTGTGCTGAACTGTGTGGGCTTTTATTATTACATTTTAATGTATTTCAGAAAAAAACCCCTCAGTGACCTGAGAAGAACTGTAATATGCTAAACAACAGTTTTTTAAAAGCAGTACTTGATAAAAGCTGTTTCCATACAAACTCAAATCCATGAGAACTCACAAGGATTTTAGTGGCACTATGACTGACATATAATAACAATGATAATAGTTCCTCTATCATCCTTATGTCTGCTATACGTTTTGATTTCCTGATACTGTTTTTCAGAATAAAATCTGGAGTGTATTTCTTCATTTCAGAAATGAAGAAATACTCTTTGTACCACCTCCTTGAATTTCTGCAAATTTGTTCTTATTATTCACAGAAAATTTTTTAGAAAAGAAGTACAGAGTGAAAAGTTTGGGGTTAACTTGTACTAACACGGAGTGCTCTTGCTGCAGGTTCCAGCTTGATTCCAGGCCAGGCCAGTAGTAAAAGTGTTTTAGAGCTGGTAAGAAAATGTCACATGTGCTGATAAGAAATTGGACATATTGGACCATGGAACCATGATCACCCTCCAGTATCTTTTCTAATCTCCTGTTGCCAGTCTGAGCCAGGGTCACTTGACAACATCCCAGTAGCTGGTTCCTATCATGGTGGATAACTTCTGATATCTAGGTTGTCCTCAGTAAGCTGGCAATAACTCTTCCCTCTGCCAGCATCTGCATGATATCACAATTTTCAGCCTTGTTAGCAGTCTCATTTATAGTCCATGTGCAAGCAGAATTTCAATAATTTGCTTCTGTATTTCCACTCACCTGGAATCCTTTAATTTCTTTTAAGTATTCCTCTTTCCCTTCTTGGAGAATATATAGTGTTGTGTTACTGTGCTGATTTCTTTGACATGCCCAAGGCAGGCAGGAGTGAGAAAGCTCTTGAAGATTACCCAGCCTGCCAGGAGAGGATGGACTGATCCATCTTTAGTGTTGGAGCTGCTCTGGAATTTGATGTTCTGGCCCAGTCAAGCCATCTTGCCTGCCTGCAATTTCTTTTGTCTCTTCTCTTACCTTATGTGTGCAGATGGCTCTGTCTGGGGTATGTATGTGCATTAGTGCCACATTTATCAATAAGTATGTAGTGTGGTTTTCCTCTGTGTTGTATTTTAGGAATGCATAAGGGTCACTTGTGTGTCTGTCCCTCCACAGCGGTGCAGAAAGGCCTATGTTGATCTTCAGATAATGGACCTCACACAACTTGCAAAGCATTTTTTTTTTACAGAATTGTTTCTCAAATATAATTTTGAAGTCCTTGTCTCCTAATGGGTTAGACTTTCTTTGAGACTTTCTTTTAAAGAGAAATCCTTTGCTTTGTCAATGTGACAGACCCATTTACTAATATGTGTCACTGGAAATAAAAATCATGTATTTTATTAGTGTTTCTACCCATTGAACTGTAGAGGGAGGTTAGGTCAGACATTGAATATGCAAGGCAACAATTGACAAAGTAATGTACAGCATTTACTTGGTGTCCAGCCAGGGATTTGCAATGCTTTTAAAATGGTAAAGTACATAGAGAATATTTGATGTGCCAAACCACAGTAGATAGTTGGTGATGCTTATAGAGTGGAAGAGACTCTGTACATAGTCCCTGTAGTGTATTTACTATACTGTACATTTTGCACATGCTATTTATTATACTGCTTTTTTGTAGTCTTCCCCCCCCCCCCAAGTATATTATCATGAACAGAGACCCATTGGGAGAGTTTTACTTATTGTGCAATGGGAATTGTGCTTCCTGCTGTCTCCTTCTTCCACAGAATCATTTTCAGTAATGGGCAATGCTGAAGCTTTTTATTACCATATAGAAGAGTGTTCTGGAAGCAAAATTAGATGTAATAATATCAAAAAAATCCCAAACCACACAAACAGAAAACTGAGAGTAACACCTCAAACACAAAGAGAATTGCTGTCTTCTGGGAAAGGGAAAAACATCAAGAAAAGCTGATGTTTTAAACACCTCTTATTCTCCATAAATTTGCTTCCTTATTTGTCCATTAATTTTTCATTCCCCATCCCATCCCATTCCCACATTTTCTTTGTATTGACTTTTCTCATCCTGACATGTCTATAGTTCAGTCTTCTGCTGCAATGAAGACATGACCTGGCTAGTTGTGACCTCACCAACTCATTTGCCATGAGCAACACAACTGCCAGAACCCAGTTTATGCTGAACACTCTGAGGATGGGAATACAACTGCTGTGCTTCTACTAATGTAGAAACTGGATGCTACATCCCAATGATATGAAAACATCTGAAGGCTTACGGGGGGCTGCCAGTGTGCTTTGTTGTCCAAATGTGTCAGATCCTTGGGACAAGAGGTGACTTGGCATTTGTTTTGTCTGTGGCCAGACACCTGGAGCAGGGCTGAGTGCTTGCTGTATAAATCTGATCTTCCGTTTAAAAACTCTGAGAGAAATCCTGAATTTTGCTTTTTTTTTTTTTTTTTCCCCCCTATGACATATCCTGAATTATCCCTTGGATTCTGTTCTGTTTTCACTTGTGCTGGTAGACCTAAGCAAATCAGTTGAATTTTATTACAGGGAAGCTGATATGTTTTTAATGTTACCCTCAAAACCAATTAAAACAAAAAAAGAAGTTTGTCTGGGGTTGCCTAATTTGAATTATTACAGAAATATCTAGGGTCTACATGTGGGTTATTTTTGAGTATGAAAAAAGCCCACAGGACTGAGATTTCTGTTCTTCACGTTCTTGGGCAACTACTTACCTTTAAGCTTGTAAGTGTCCCATTTGAAGGTGGAACTCTTGCTTGATGTTAAACCTGTGTGTAGGAACTTGTCAGGCTGAAGTCTGAAACTTGCTTCTCATCTACAATTTATTCTGTGTGTTTGCTAGGCAACTTTAAGCCATGCACCTTTATTCTGTTTACATCAGCTGTGGATCCATTTCCCTGTGTTTGTGGAAATCCACATTTGGCATTTTCAGAGATGTCTGAGCCAAGTTCAAACCTCAGTGTTTGGATATAGGGTGATGGTAGACACATGTCTTGTCAGTTCCGCAGTTTCGTTGTTTTTTAAGTGTATTTGATTACACACGGGGCTTATATAATGAAAACAAAACTTTCATTAGTCTGGTTTGAGAGGGACTGTAGTTGAAGACAGGAAAGAGAAAAGGATCATAGGGAGAGAGGCAGGGAAGGTTGAAGGAAGACAAACAACCAATGGTGCTACAGCCAGTGAGGGCAAAAAGTCTGGATGGAAGCAGCATTTCAGAGATTGTTTAAGGGCTGGGTCTCTCTGGCTCCTTTGGAGAAGTGGACTGGTGCTGCAGATTGTTTCTGAGTCTGGGCTGCAGTTACCTTTCTGCCTGTGCAGGAGGCACCCCAAGCAAGAGGCTGTGGAAGCCTGGGAATCCTAGAGTTGTGCCTTTTAAAGGCTCCTTTCCTCTCATCCCTGCAACTTCCCAGTGGTCAGAAGAGGATATCTGGTTCCTGCTGTAGCTGACCTCCTCTATTTCTCAGGGAGAGGGAATAAAGGAGCTAGAGGAATCACACTGAATGGAAAATAGTAGTACCTTCAAGACTGCATTTTAGATTAAATTAAAATTATTTCATTTTGATACTAAGATTTTTTATAGATTTTATGGCACCATGGGACTTGACCAGTGGACAGCCAGGGGTGAAAAAAGCCTGTGCATATTTATTTATCTTTGCTAAAGATGTATTTCACAGTCAAAACTGAAACACTGAGTAATTACAATGCCTGGATCTTAGCCAGACAGTCTTGGACAGAGTAGCTGACCAGTCACATCTGTTCTGTGCCTTCTCCACAGGACCTCTTCTCAGGTTAGGAGCAGTAAAATGGATTAAACCAAAATGGATTATTTATGGTGATATGCAAAGCATGAAAGGAAAGTAGGCTGAAGTTTTCCTGAGCCTGGAAAGACAGAGAAACTAAACTGGAGGTAAAGTCTCTCTCTCTGAAGATGAAGGGCAAGATTCTCAATTGATGTACATCTCTGCAACTTGGCATCAGTGAAGCTATGTTGATTTACACCAGCTGAAAAATCTGGAAGGGAACAATGCACTTTTTGTTTAATTTTTATGTGATCGTCAGACAATCCGTCACATTCAGTTGGAGAGGAATAACATTTGGTAGATGTTTAGTCTTGATTATTTTTTTCTTGAAATGGGAAGTGAATTAAATGAAGTGAAGACAGAATAAGGCATTTTTATTATTTGAGCTAGCTGAACAGTCTGAAAAATATTGAATTTAAAAAAAAAGTCAAATAATGTATTTGACATCACAGTGAAATACAGTTAAATGCATTATTTCTTATAAGAATTGTTAATAGGAATTTAGAGAAGTCGGTTGTGCTGGACATGACTAGACTTACAAGGAGTTGGCTGTATGAAACTGTCTGTCTGTCTCCCAGTATATGTTATGTAGCCCTTGCCTGTTGCACCTTTATCACCCTCTGGCATCCCTCAGTGCTGAATGTCATCAGAGGACCCAGGATACAAGGATTATCAGTTCTGTTTTAGGGACTGGAATGAAATTTGGACGGGTGTCTGTCTCTACCGGCTGAGCTCATTTTGCTGTAGTGGAAATCATGTGCCTGTATTGCTTTGTGCCCTTTCCAAACCCTGCCCTGAAGGGAGGGTGGTACAGCAGTGGCTTTCTCAGAGACAGAGGCACTGAGCCAAGGCAACAGAAATGATTTATGGACTAAAGTCCATGCTCACCCAAAGGAACAAGTGATTGTAAGGGGCTGCTTTCTTTTTCTGCCTAAACCTGTTGTCAAAGGTGGTGGAGATGAACAGGCAATTCCAAACTACTTTCTGTCTCCTGCGCAAGCAATGCTAGACTGTAAACAGTGCTGAAGACCTGGCAGACTTTTTGTCCATCACTGGATATGCATCAGTTTTGGCACAGAGCAGGAAATGACTGGTGCAGCAAAAATTTTGGAGGACGTCATCTCCCTGTTTCATGGAATTGAAGCTCTGGGACTTCCCATTTGAGACTTGTTCTGCTGCTGGGGAATACATATATTAAATTACTATTATTCCACCCTGACAATAGGTTACAGTCCAACCTGTATTAACTTTAAAAAACATTTTTTTAAGGATGCTGTTGTTTAGTATGGGAGAAATATTCCTAATATATTATTCTCAAGGCTACCAGCCAAGCTGTGTAAACCACCCTTGCAGTCAATGGCAAATAGTAGTGTGGGAAATGTACTTCCTCTTTCATAGGCAATTTTGCCTTTTCTGATTATGATATTGTGCATCCCAAATCAGAAAAGAATACAAATACGTGATGTTTTGAGTAAGGCATGTGTTAAAAATCCCTAAACCTGATCTGAGAAAGTCTCAGTGATTTTGGAAACACTGAAAAAGCCACGCTTACCTCCCAGGCAGCATGAATGGAGAAATAGCTGGAGAGTCTGGGAACAGACCACCTTGCTACTTAACAAGGTAGGTGGGGCAGGGTAATGATGAGCCAGCCACCAACAAGCCTTGACGTCAAGGGATGCTCAGTTTGAAACAAATTTACTCTCTGGGAACATGAGGTTAACCCAGCGTGAACTATAGTAGGAAATGCCACTGAGCAAAAATCCCTTTTCTTCCAGCACAGGGAATTGATATTAGAGAAACAAGGAGATTTTGTGAAAAATTGCTTCTTGAAAAAAAAGGAAAAGAAATGTTCTTGTCTAGCTTCTGAAGACGGGTGAGCAAAATTTGAGTGTGCAAGTTATTTCACCTACAAATTACATGTGGAATGTGTGTTTTGTTGTGCAAGTGTGGAAAGCAATTTAGTGTTATGCCCTTTACCAAGAGAGGCAGTTCAGCTGAGCTGAAAGTGGAGAGTTTCTTCATGTTATAAAGCAGCTGAAGTGAGTGAATATTATGTGGGTTGTGCTGGTACACAGTAGTACACCAAATGTTACTCACATGGCTTTAGAGGTGTGCAGTCTGATTCGGGAGATGCCCAACAGGTTTGGTGCCAGAGACCCATATGAGAATATCCTGCTTTTGGACACAGAGTTCCTGAAAATATGAATCCCTGTGTGTGGTTACTGCAGAACCAGCATCTGACTCATTGCTTCGCAAAGCACTTTTAGTTGCTTGGGAAACTTGATGATGTGCACTACACAAACCCAGTAACTGCCGTTCTCCTGTAGCACTCTGTGATCTTGGAGCTGTCAGGAAAACTTTGCTCTCTGTTATCCACACCACAGCCACTAGGAACTTCATGTGACAAGCCAAAGAGAGCCCTGTATCTACAGCCACTCTGAATCCATCCCCATGATGTTCCAGCTGATGGGCAGCTCTCAAGGGGTGTTAGCATAGTCCACATCTATTGCACAGTTTTCTTTCCATACAGCAGGGGGTAGTAAAATACTCAGAGACTACATGTGCAAGAAAAGAACATCATCATTAGTAGAGCAACTGAATGGAAAACAAACAAAATGTCTATTTTTATACTGAGCTAAATCCATATAATTTTCAATAGGGAACCTTTTGAATCCTTGTAAAACAAGTTCCTTAAGGGTTTGAATGATGCTATTTAAATGTGTAATGACTTGGCCTGTTAAAAACCCAACATATTGATTGTTGCACTTTGAGGATGAAAGTATTAGACATTTTAATCATGCTGAGCATGTTTAGGATGCAAACAAAAGTCCTCTTTGTGAACCTGCCAATTAAAGTAGCTGCCAATAGGGAAAGGAGACATGTCTGTGGCTTTCTTTGGGTTAGCTGAGGTCATGGCTACAACTAATGCAAAGGTTCTTAAAGAAATTTGGCATCTGAATGCATGAAAATCCCAAGCAATACTCCACTCTTTCTATTAAAGATTTTGGAGCTGTTTTGGACTGACAACAGTGTTTACAGAACAAGATCAAGGCTTTCCTCCCCACGTGCCCCCCCCCCCCCCCCCTTATATTATTAAGGAATATATAATGCTTTAAGAATGCAAAGGACAGTCTGAGATGCTTGTGCTAGGAACCCAGTTACAGGGCTGCTGTTGAGCTTCAGAGTCCTGTACATGATCATGATCTGGTCCAACAGGGAGCTTGTAAACCATCAAGGAAACCCAGGGGAAGCTGGTGGGAATAGTCATGTGCTTCTAGTCAAGGAATGGTTTAGAACTTCACTGTTTCTCTGCTTAGAGTTTTGAAGTAACAATTTAATTTCTATTAAGTCATTGCCTGTGTATCTCTGTAGTACCATTTAGCAGTACACAGAGTAACATCACATTTCTCTTCCAAATAGTGCAGAAAAAAAATCAAACTTCTCATTTCCTTAAGGATTTCATAGAAATGCACAACCTGTGAAGTTGGTTCCTAGTCATGTTCTTACACCAGCTTAGCCTAATAAGATCTAAATCCCAGCACACTTATTCCAGTGTATGTTAAGAGCAATCTGAATGACTAACACACAAGGTACACCAGCATTTTCATACACTGTGAAAATCTGAGTCTGGCTCAGTGTTCTGTATTGCAAGAGGAAAACTACTTAAATCCATGTATGATATGGAAGATATTTGTTTTACATTTCTGCAAAGGTTTTAAAATTTACATCTAAATTTTTGTCTTTATTTTTGTCTTGGCTGATGTGGCTTTGCAGGAAGATTCTGAAGAAGATATGGAAGTCCTTCTGTGAGTGTATACTGACTTTGTGTTATATAATGATTTGAATTTTATTGGTAACTATTACTAAAGATTCTGAAGTAAGTTAAAAAAACAATCAGTAAGCCAAATTGACTTTATTTTCAAGAATCTCCAGCTATCACTCACATATCCTTGCCAAATATGTCATTTCTCTTAGCAACAATTTAGACGACTTTGACAAGTATTTTTAACCTGTAAAAGAAAGTCATAGACCTCACTTCTGAAATCTGAAGTTCTGTGAAGATACCTAAGGACTGGATTCAGTGATAAATTGCTTCCCCTCCTGACAAGACCATGGAAGCTTTTCTTGCAGGGAATGCTTAGTAATTCAGGGAAAGCGGTTTGGATGGATTTTTGTCTTTCCAGTTGAATCTGGCTTTACTTTCTTTCTAGTATTATAAATTATTGTATGTGTAATAAAACACATGTACCTCTTGAGAAAAATGTTAATTCTACAGAGAAACAGGCTGATTCAAAGATGACATTAGTTGTAGATGTATTTATCTGTAATTTATCCACACTTTAAATTGTCACCCAGGTTATCTTGGAGCAATGGCATCTTGGTAGCTGTGGTTTAACATAAAATGTCCAAAATTTCACTTGCAGATTTGCCTGCAGACAATTTGTATTGCAGTCTTTAATGCTCTTTTAGATGCCTTTAAAAACAGATATTTCTGGAATGACAGATGCTAGCAGTGGAGATAGTTAGTTGGTACTAGCCAGTCAAAGTAAAAAAATGTCCAGTCTTTTGCAGCTACCTTGTCAGTGGTTTCTGTCATCCCTGTGGGTTGTATAATGCAGAGTGATGTGGCAACAGCTGAATCTGGTTGAATGTGTGCCAGAACCACGAATATGTTGCTGGATATAATGTACCTTTTTTCCATCTAATGAGCAAAAGCACAGATTATACACAGGGGTTCTCACATCCCACTCTATCTCTCATTCCCATCTTTGGATTGCCTACCAAGTGCTCCAAGTGCAAACTAACCTCTGAATTTGTTATACCAGATGCTGCCATCTCATTTAAACCATATCTTTGTAAGACATATTAATACTTAGCAATTTCAGTTAAATAATCTCTTTACTCTTAACATTTATTTAATCAGGTGGGTAAGGCAGATCTGCAATGAAATCACATTGTTAGTGTCCTCTTCTAAACATTCTACAGCATCCTGTCCTCTTCAAGGGTCTCTTTTAGCTGCTGAGTTCCATTATCTTGATTTATTTTTTGTTCAGTGCTAAACACTCACTGTTTTAAGGTTAGTTATAAACTTCAGAAAATGTACTTATAATAAGAATTTTACCTGACCTAGTGCCTTATTATTGTTCTGTAACTGTTTTTTTATCTTTTGAAGGAGTCCTTTTATTACCACTATGGTTTAATTCACCAATTTTTGACTTTTATTCTGGATTAATAATTTTCAAACAGTAGGTTTGGATTAAAATTCAAAAAAAGTTTTCAAGAAGTCATTTTATAACGAGATACTTGCATGGCCTTTAAGAATGAAAAAGGGAGTGGATATGTTCAGTTGTTCCAGAAGACTCCTATGTACAGGTAACCTACAGATTGGATTTGAAATTAAAAAAAAAAAAAAGAAAAGAAAAGAAAGGAAAAGACTTCACATGACTAGCAGGAAGAAGAATGTTGATATCACTGGGGGTGAATATCTTTAAATTTTTAGTAGGAACTGAGCAAATAGAAGGTATCAGAAAGGAAGACTGCAGCAATTCTGATTTTTGCTGGATTTATAAGAGTTTAGAAGGAAGCTAGTGGTGTAGTCATAAGCAAATATTTTATTTTCAGTATTCCTGGACACATCTTCCATTTAAGGAAGGCTTGGGATAAGGCTGGGGAACTGGAAAAAAACATGTCAGAGAGAGTAGTATGGCGTAGGCAGGAGCATATGCTTCATATTAGGTATTCCAGTACAGATTCTTCCTCTCTCTACAGCACATGTTAATTTTAGGGCGAGGGCTGGAATCAGGTTTTCAGAAAAAAAAGGTAGAAAGCCTTTTAATTCTTGCATTCTTCAAGGCTGCCAGAGATAGGATGAAAGTTTGCATAATTGGGAACAAATGCCTTATAGTTGTATTTACTATACAAATTGGTCACTTTGGATCAAAGGAAAAAAATTAGGCTTGGGTTTAGGATGGCATTATGACCTAAAAGAGGGAATCTTCATCTGCCAAACTCACTGTTGGATTGTTTAGAACCAACAAAGATTAGAAGGAATGTTGTTTTCCAGTGAATCTCAGTGAGCCTTTCTTAATGAATTGTTCTCTCATTTTGATTTCAGTTTTTTGGCTTAATAGCAGAATTTAAGAAGAAATTGCCCATTGAGCCTAGCTTGTCCCTGGGTCTGGAATGGCTTCAGTGGTAGGAATGCAGGTTAGCATCATGAAGGGTGAATACTGTTATTCTGATACCTTATGGAATACCTTGTTCATCTGAGTGGGAAGGGTGGATATTTGGAGAGACTACTGGTGACTGTACAGTTACTGTCTTCAATGCATTTTAGCTGCAAGAATTAGTTCACTGATCATATAAAAAGTAGAATTATGGTTGAGGTTTATCTCATATCTGTGAAGGAAAAGGTGTGACCTGTGAATTTAGGATGACGGTATCAAAAGATGATGTTTCATGTTTAGAGATTGCTTCAGGGATTAGGTCTACAGTTTCTTCTCAGATTAGGAATTTAAGTTTTGAATGTAGAAAATAAGTCTTGAATAAGTCAAGGTCTTGTTGGAGTCTGTATGTTCACAAGTGATAAGAATATCCATTTCTCCAAATGCCATTAATTTTTGTGCTAGGTTTCACTCTAGCTATTGGTTACCTTGTAATTATAACCTTATGATTGTGTAAGGACTTGGGAACTCAAAAACACATTGTTTCCAAGAAGTTATTAAACTCCATAGTTCTGTAGAAGCGCTTACAGAAGAAACTGTTTATAATGAACAGCAATATATGATGTTCACCCAAGGGTTCTAGAGGAACTTGGAAGCTAGATAACTGTAAATAATTGTTTTGAAGAACCAGTGAAGACAGGAATCAATTTTTTAAGTTGGCAGATAGTCAATATGGATTTTTAAGGGTGGGTCATGCCTCACAAATGTAGTAGCATTCTTCAGAGAAATCAATAAGATTGTGGATAAAGGAATTATGGTTGATTTAACCTATTTGGTTATATCTTTTAAAGAATCTAAGAAGTCAGAGGATTAAAGAAAAAGACAGAAGTCAGCAATAAATGGTCAGTTTTCATGGAGGCAGGAGGTTGTCAGTGAAGTATCCATGGGATTTGTCCTAGGGCCTGCAGTGTTCCCAGTATTAAAAAATGGTCTAGAAAAGAGAAGGAGACATTTTTTAGGTGTCTTAGTTGGCTGACATTACTAAGTTATTCTGAATAGAATGATAGACTCATAGATTAATTTAGGTCAAAAGTGACCATTAAAGATCATCCAGTCCAAACCCCCTGCAGTGGACAGGGACATCTTCAATTAGATCAGGTTGCTCAGAGGCACATGCAACCTAACCTTGAGTGGGAAAGCTGTTCCAGTGTTTCACCACCCTCACTGTTAAAATTTCTTCCTTGTATTTACTGTAAATCACCCACTTTAAATTAAAAACCAATACCCTTTGTCCTAAGTAAACAAGACATACTAAAATGTTTTTCTCCATCCTTCTTATAAGTACTGAAAGACTGTAATGTGTCTCCTCAGAGCCTTCTCTTCTACAGGCTGAAAAACTCCAAGTCTCTAAGCCTGTCTTCATAGCACAGGTGCTTTATCCCTCTGACTGTCTTGTTGGCCACCTCTGGACTTGCTCCAACAGGTCCATGTCCTTCCTGTGCTGAAGACTCCACAACTGGATGCAGTGTTCTGGGTGGGTTCAGCAGAGCAGAGGGACAGAATCCCCTCCCTGCCCTGCTGCCCACCGTGCTTTGGATGCAGCCCAGGACACGGGTGCTTTCTGGGCTGTGAGTGCACATTGCTGGATGATGTCCAGCCTCTCATCCAGCAGCACCCCCAAGTCCTTCTTGGCTGGGCTGCTCTATATCTGTTCATCCCCAGCCTATATTGATACCAACCCAGGTGCAGCACCGGCACTTGGCCTTTTTTAGGTTTGTGAGCTTGGCACAGTGTTGGGGTCTGAGCACAGGCCCCCTTTTCAAGATTGCCCAAGTCCCTCTGGCTGGCATTCCATCCCTCAAGCATGTGAACTGCACCTGGTATCTGTAAATTTTCTTAGAGTGGACTCAGTCCCGCTGTCTCTGTCTTTGCTGAAGATATGAAACAGTACTTTTCCCATTACAGACCCCCGAGGGACATCACTTGTCTCTGATCTCCATTTGGACATTGAACATCCGTCATATCGCCAGAGATGGCGACCACTACCCTCTGGATGTGACCACTCAACCAGTTCCTCATCTGCCAAACGGTTCATCCATCTAATCAATTCCTCTCCAATTTAGAGATCAGTGTGTTTTGGGGGACATGTCAAAGGCCTTACAGAAGTCTTAGTAGCTGGCACATCTGTAGCCCTTCCCTTGTCCACTGCTGTGGCCATGCCATTGTAGGCAGACGCTATCATTTCCCTGTTCTCCATGTGCCTTAGCACACCTTCTAGGAGGGTCTGTTCCATGAGCTTTGAAGGCACAGAAATTAATATGTAACATAATTTTACTGTGAAGAAGTTAAGAAAGGAGTAGGATATGTAAAGTGAAACCAGGAAGTGGCAATTTCAAAATTTTGCCTCTCATTGCATTGTTGAGATGTCAAGATTCTTGCCACAACATGCTGCGGACAGTAAAAACTCTCAGATGTGAGAAGTCCTTGGATGAAAAGAAGAAACCATTGAGGACTGTTAAAGATAGAGTTGCTACATCTGGTTAGGAATTGCTCAGACACAAATCCCTGGAGGCTGAAAAATATTCTGGGGAATTAGTGCTGTACATTACACTGCTCTCACATTCTTCTCTGGGACCCATTTTTAACACCATCAGGAATGGCTGCTGGGTGAATTGGAAGCTTGATCTTATAAAATATGATAAGGGATATGATAATTATAAATTAATCTTGTAAAAGAAGAACCAAATATTCAGAATATCTGATTATGCAGAGGTATTATTTGAATTTTCCAAAGACTGCCATTATCAGTGCAAAACACTTGCTATCCTTGTCGTATTTCTGTATGTTTAAAAAGAGAAGACCAGTGCTTTAGTAAGATTAATTTGGTACTCTGCACTCTGAGAACCTTTTTGTATCACTTTATTTGGAATCAAATAAATTTTGTATTTTTTTCCTTTTGCATAACTGTCCTGTTTTCCAAAGTCAAAACTGAAAAGAGAAAATAAGTTAATTAAAAGCATAATATATGTTACACATCATGAGTTGTCTTGCAACATAAATTGTACAGTTGCCAATCAAGCAAGGCCATGTCTACTGAGCACAGACTACTCAGGTTTAAGGAGCTACTCTCAGTTATCTTTTACTGTTTCTGCTGTAAATATAGTAAATTTTCCACAGTGCCATCACTCTTGCTTTAGGACAGGATCCTCACTGACTGAAATCAGCAGCAATTCTGTTTAGGCATTTAAAATAGTATCAGCGAGTCATGAAGGAATATTTGGTCCTTTTAGTTGCATGGAAAACCTAATAAAAATTGTAAAAAACCCTAAAAATGAATAAAAAGCCCCTGTGTTGCTCAGAAATAAATCCAAAAATTTTCCCAAATATCAGGTGCAGAGAAACTTGTAGATACTCAGCACATGAGATCCCCTTTGAAGCAATATACTGTATACTGCTGGTGATAGGCTTTCATTAGCATTATTAGCTTCAGCTTCTTAATTTGTACTCCTGCCATCAAGTCCTGTGTCTCCATTCTCTCTCAGACACTCTCTATAGTCTGGGTGCATGAAGCTTTGTTGCAGTATTTTGCAAACACAGTAGAAAGTGGCAATATTGTTAGATGTGTCCTTGGATGCCCTGTGACTTGCAGCAGCAGCAGGAGTGATGATCTTGTATTTAGTATCAAACAATAGCTCACTATAGAATTTTCTAAACTAGAGTTGGCTTCTCACCATGTCCCAGAACCAACCTGGCATTTCACAATAGAGGAATCAAATGTCTTTTGGCAGCATCTGATGTCATCGTTGCTTAGGGCCTGATCTCAGAATTTGGCTGTCATGAGTCACTTCATCTACTTGTTGTGTAAAACACAAAAAATGTGGGCATCAGCAGTGCTGTGACCTTTATACAGTTTTCAACAGATTGAAAGAAGGCAGAACTGTTATTACTAATTTTAAACCGCTAATATATGTTGGGCTTTTTCAACCCATGAAGCTAATGGAAGTCTATCACCAGAAGTATACATCATAGTACTTTAAAGGCAATCTCATTTGAACCAAAGAACTCACAAGCAAAATGACAGTGGAATGTGCTTGGACAGAAATGTTGCACCTCATTTTGCACTGTCCTGTCATGGATGATGTATTTCTTTTGGCATATTAGCTAAAGTTGCATTGAGAAGCAAAAAATATGATCACTCTTGGGTGCAAACGTCACATTTGTTGTTCAGAGTTACAGTTTATGCTGAAGACCTGCTGAAATTCTTCAGAAGCAAATATTCTGTACAATATGCATGTATTACTAATCTGCCAAACCTCTGAGGCTATTGGGATGAAATGGGGGTTCTTTAACAGCTTGTGATCTGGTGGATTTGGTCTGTTTGTAATATACAACATTTATCACTTGTGGAGCTTGACTGGTATAATAAATCAATTGGATTCTACTTAAGTAATATTTGAGCAGGAGTTAAGTTGGGAGTGAATTATGGGATGATTTCATATGGTGGTCATCAGCCACAGATAGTTATGTGAGGAAAACAGATCAGAGCTTCATATCCTGATCCTTTTCTGTATTCTTCTACCTTTACTAAAGTTGTGGTGCTTCTGCTTCCTGTCTTATTACAGGTACTGATTGAAGACAAGTAGAATAAAGTGATTGTTTAAGAAAGAAAATTTAAAAAAAATATAAACAATGTGCTAATACACAGGAGGTGGTAAAAGATTACCACATTAAACAAGGCAGAACAAGTTTAAGATTTTAGAGCTATCTTTATTGTGAATTTTGTGGTACATGTTGATGTCTGAAAGTCCATTCTTTTGGGGACAAGGTATTTCTTTTAATGTTATCTGACTACAGTAGTTGCATAATAAAATTTTAAAATGTGGTGTTTAAGGACTACAGCAGGAAAATATTTGACTCACAGTCTGCTAGTTGTGCCAAGCTTTCGGTTTCCAAATCAAACTTTTTGTCTGTGTCCTTCAGATGGTCTTACTTCCAGATATTGGAGTGGTGTGGTTGGACCATGGAGTTTCATCAGTGAAACTGGGTAGGTCTATTCTGATCTGTTCCCAGTTGAAGCTGGGATTGAGGATATCTGCAGTCTCCTTCTGTTACAAAGATCACAGTCATTTCTGCACACCTCATGCTGCATCATATATACTCAGAACCAGAGTTTATCTCTGGCAAGAGCTGTGCTTCCTGAATTATGTTTGGCATGCTTGTTCTCAGTTGTGAAGTATTTATCCATTTCCTGGTATCAGCTACTGAATCCAATGGGATTATGGTCCCATTTAAATAAAATCCAATCTTGTCATCTGCTACTGAATCCAACAATTATTATCATTTGTTTCATGGGCTTCTTATCAACAGCTTATTTTGGCCTGTTGATCTTGAAACAGTTTCATTACACCTCATCAGCACCTGTTTTTACTAATTTATGATGTGACTGAAGTTGAAGTGAAGGTGGCTGTGCCATCTAGTTTGATTTGGATCTATCGCTGACTTAATAATATGAGCAAAAATGGCAGATGAGCGTCTGTCTGCCTTTTTCTGTAATAAATGTACATGAAGAATCTCTGCATCTGCTAACTGACACTGCAGATTGCTTTCCCTTCAGTGGAAGTCTTTCCAAATGGTCTCAGAAGCAGCAAGAATAGATGCTTGTGGTTGTTTTTCCTGGCGTATCAGTGGTGTATGGAGATACATAGTTTCTGCTTCCTCTGTTTCTGTCACTGCAGTTTATAGGTTGGCCATTAATTTTTCTGTCAAATTGCAGTCTGGAGCATATGTGTTAGATGGCATCTACAATACATGGCACCTGCACACTCCATACTGTTTGCTTAATCCTGTATCAATATATTATTATTATATTCCTTTCACTGATCTCTTCAGTTGCTCTTTCAATGAGTAGCATGTTTCTAAGTCTAGGTCTATTGCTTTAAAAATGTAAAACTGATTTGCTTCTGTTCTTTCTGAGATTAATTGTGGGTGCCAAGAATGAGAACTGGGCAGTATAAACAGATTTTTCTTGGTATTCAATGCAAATACTTATTCAGGTAAAGGCAAATCAAAACACTTTTGTATCTACTGTTCTTTCTGGGCTCCTTGAATATTTTGATGTTCTGTTCCAGCATTTGGGGGCATTATTCCAACAAGATTATCCTGATCATCTTCCCCCCACTGTAGCCCCTCTGTAGTGTTATACTAACGACTTTTCTTTCCTTCCATTGTAAATCCTGCAGGGAGACTGAGTTCTGGTGTTCAGTTTAACTGCCCCTACACGGACTTTGTCTGGAAATCCACCATGCCTGGCATCACTCCATGTTGATGATTTCCTTTGTTTCTCACCCTTATTTTATCTCTTTGTAAATTGTGTTTCCTATATTATTGTGGAACTCACAAGATTGACCTCTGCTGTCATCTTCCATATGCCACATGCTGAGTAGTAACATAAGAAAACAACACATTTCTTAAGGCTTTAAATTGAGAGAGCTTTAACAGAACTGAAGCCTTGTGGCAAGCCAGTGTTCCCAGATGGGAAAGATTGCATTTAAGGCCTTTGGTGCTATTAATTTTTAAAGGCTGCAAAGGATGAATAAAGTGTGAGTGAGGCCTGATGGCTGACAGGGATGGAGAGGCCTGAGCTAACCGTGGTACAGCAGTGCCCCTCTCAGCACTGGTGCCCCTGACATCTCCCTGGCTTCATTTTGGAGCAATCTCAACATGAGGTCAGGGAAGCATTTCCAGTGGGAATAGACTTGCCAAAATATGCCTTTATACTCTAGTGTTGTGCTGGCAGTAGTGTGGGGCTCAGCAGGTGAAGGGGAGGGAGGTGCTGTTACAAAGATGTTTGCACTGGGAGAGGTAAAATTCAGGTGCAAGGCTGTTGAGCGATTTTGAGGGTTTTTCACTCATTTTTGCCCATTCTGATTAATTTATATCTGAAGGCAATATTTTTACAAATTGATGAAATGTAATCATTCTTTGTTGCAATTCTGTCTATATTTATGAACTTCCACTTCCCTGAATGCCAGAAGAAGTAAACATGAGAGACTCAGTGCTTTAACAATCTCCTCAGATAATTGTCTACCCTAAGTACATCTTTCTTGCTTCATTTCTTTATCAAAATCATCCTACATGCTCTCTAGTTGTCCCTGGAGCTTTCTTGCTGCCTGCTCTGTCTGTGCCTGTACTTTTGCCCTTTCTCATCCTTGGTGAACTCAACTGAACAACATTCATTGCCCTGAATTTGAACTTAGTCCCTAAGGAAAATTTCAGTTGTTGGTTCTTTTACTAGGCCTCTGTTTTGGGTGCTGACCTCCAGTGTTTCTTCTCTTCCATGGAAGTGTTGTAACCAGATTTTACATTTAGCCTACTACGTTGTACTCAATAAAATATGACTCCTAAATTCAACTCCACTATCAGACAGCTTTTCTATTCCTATTTATAAATGCCACTGGTTTTGTTGTATGCTGTCAAACTGCAGTTCCCCTTTCCCCCACATCATGTTTTTCTTGTTTTGCATAAACTCCATGTTTCAGAAAAGAAAATAATTGACTTTTAGGGTCACTTAGGGAAGATGTTTTGTTTTCCCAGGTTTCTGGGTGGGACATTTTAGCCAATCACATTTATTACTTTAAGAAGACCTCTCAGGCATTTGAACTTGACCCTATTTCCTGCCAATAATACCTGGCAAGAGAGCTAGATAAGTTAAACTGCAGATATATTAAAGATTTATTTTAAGTAAAGCATGTTTGTAAGGTATTTGTGTGCCAAGTTATGTCTGGAGAAAAATTTTATAGCAAACACTAAATCAGAGACAAGCAGTACAGAAAGAAATGTAAAGGGGAGTAAAATAGAAAGGCTGACAGATCTGTAACTATAATAAAAATGGTTGTGGAGAATTCTATGGCATTAACTTAGATAATTGCCAGAGTCGTAAAATCCAGATTTTTCTGTCTTCAAGACTCCTGGGAGCTGCTGGAGAAGAAGAAAATTAAATGTAATGGTTCATATATAATTCAGAATTTTGTTGCTTTTTATCATTCTCAAAAGAGTAAAAGTGACCTACTTTCTATATGTTGTAGTTTAGTGGGAAATTCCCCTGACTCTCAGTGTTAGCATGCTTGTTCCCTTCTTAAGCAGGTGCTAACTCCCATCTCTGCTTTACTACTGCTGGCATACTTTGTGCTAAATGTGTTGTGACATTCTTTCCTCTCAGTGTACGGTGGAGATGGTTGTGCTCCTTCCCAAATTCCAGTTTTGTTAAGCTTCTGGGATTAATGCAGGATCTAAATTAACTTTCTGTATGTTAGTTGTCAACCACAGTAGAAGTAATTAAATAAGAAGCTCTCCTCTAAGATTTGTGTTTTTAGAATTAGTAAGTTATATGTAATGATGGCTTAAAAGAGAAAAAAAGAAGATAAAGCTCAAAGACACCATTTCTTATTTATTACAATGTATACAATGTTACAATGTATATTTGGAATAAAATGTGAAGGAATAATTAGAAATGTTCTTGAAACTCAGAGGAGAGTCAGTATTAGCGCCATTTTAAGAATGGATTTGGACAGGAAATATTTCGATCCAGAAGACTTCTTCCAGTCCATATTTACAAAATCCAAGGAGAACAGTCTAAAAAATCTTAGCAAGGAAAACTAGGAAATTTGACTTAAGGCTGCACATCAAGGCTATCTCCATTTACAGTACAACACTAGAGAAGTATGCTAGAGACAGTATGAAACCAGTCAGTTCTGATCCTGCCCTCCAAGAAGAGCCAGTATTTGCTTTTCTGGACCCAGCCCTATATGGAGAAAAAGGAGAGAAATTTAATGACTTTATGCTTTCCCATTATATTGCTGAACTTATTCGTGATTGAGGAAATTCCTCACATTTTTCAGTTCTTTTTCTATTCCCTTCATGAATAGAGACAGATGAGAGAACATGTTAATACTCTTTTGCTGAAAAAAAAAAATTCATTGACCAATAGGATATTCTGGGTTGTATGATGGACAGTGCTCTAGTTACTTTTCCAAAGAGAATTGGCTACACAGTTTGATTCTCAGGTGTACGTATAAGAAGCAAAACAAAATAATATTTTTCACTAAATGAGATGTATCCTTTAGAACTGTTTGTGGGGAAATATTTGAAAAAATAAGCATGGTTCTGTTTAGCCATGTTCTATTCAGTTATTTATTTGAAGTAGGCAGTTTCATCCAGCTATGGATACTAGACCAGTTAGCAAGAGGACTGGTTCATATATTTTTGTTTTACTTTTTTGATCCAAGTCTTGGGAGTTTGGTTCCAAAGGGAATGAATTTATGTATGCGGGACACATTGTTCAAGGAGCTAATACTTACAGTAAACAGAGGTTGCTTAACTGTTGAGTAATGCTACAATAGTTATTTCCAATATTTTGCAAGAAACAATGTTCATGCAATGTTTTACCACTAGCAATTTGTTAGTGGTTTTAATTTAATGCCAAAAAAATCTCTAAGGGCTGTAATTTCAAAAACATGGAGCATCACACATTGGGAGCTATACCCTCTTTCTACTTTTGTAAGGTAAGAGGCACATGAAAGAGACACAGTTTTTTTCTTCCATGAATAGTACTTTAAAATCTAAATAGTGTAAGAACACTCTTGTGACATCATAAATAGTAAATTATATCCATTGAAAGGAGATGCATATGTGTGCAACTTATGTTACAGGTTGAAGTCTTTAAAAATGCTTTGAAGAAAATCTTTTTCCAATGATTTACTTCAGAAAGGCAGATACAGTCTGAAGTAGCCTTATTTGTCCTCTGTTGTTGGAGCAATGATGTGTTTACATTATAGTCAGGTCAAACCTAGCAGTACTACAAGTCTATATGCCATTCTTTGTGCAGTGTATTACATTTATTGGGATTAGTATTTTTAAAGTGACTGGAAATAAATTATCTGTAAAACGTCCCTGGATCTCCCTCACTCCATATCCTATAGACATTGATAATGCTTCCCTACTCAGTGTATTTCTTTGTAGCTTAATAGTATTGCTAGAAGTTTTCCTTTCCCCTGGAAAAAGGAGGCAATTTCCTAGCAAAGGTCAGCTGTAGCAAACACTCCTGTTAATGCAATTCTCATCAAGTTCTTCCATTTGAGATAGAAGCAAGTTATTATTTTAAAGAGGGAGAACTAAAGGATGAGGTGGATGAAATACCTTTGAAATATCTTACTCTTGTTAAGTGGCAGAGAGAAGCAAAAGGTTTTATCTCCTATGCTTTTGCTTTCTCTACTGCTGTGATATTTGTGTAGGTATGCATGCCTACATAAGTATATAAATATTAAGATGTCTATATTGAATAGAGACATAGTCCTGAGCTAGAGCTGATTAATATCTACTTTTCTCTAACTAGGCATTTGAGTCTGAAATACTGGAGATTAAGCATGAATATTTTGAAGGGAAACTAGGACTTTCCCAACATTTCTTCCATCAATTTAATAAAAATTTCTTTGCGGGGGAAATCCTATCATTATCACCTTCTTTAAAAACTGCAACATGAGATCCTCTTAGCCTGAAGTAAATAAATTAATGTATTTTTTAATGTGGTATAATACTGTGCATACCTACCTACATACACAGATTTTTCATGAATATATCAACATTGCATTAGCTGTCGTGGGTTTTCATTCAATTCCAAGCTGATTGGTCTTTGGCTGCTTCATTTTGCTAAAATCTGAATAAAACCTCAGGTGGCCCTTGGGAAGGCTTGCCTCCAATGAGGACTTAGAATTTAAGATATGAGACCTATCAACTGATTATTATTTCCATCAAACTCACTCCCAATTAGCATCCACTTGTGAAAATAAGTATAAAAGTAGGCTTCCTCATAATTTCTTTCCTCTTTTCTCTAACCATTAATAACTATGAGCAGAACCTCAGTATCAGAGTCTTTGTGGCCACACCCATGCCTTTTAATACAGAAAACCCAGGAAATATTTAGGTATTCTTGCTAATGTCACCCTCTAGATTATGCTTTGCAGATAATATGTTTCTTTAAAATACTCCATGTCTCATATTCTTTGGTGAAGCATCCACAGGAGAATACTGGCTTCCATTCAGATGTTGACATACACATGGTGGTACATGGAACAATATCCATAATGGTTTGTCAGACTCCTTGTGAAATTTTTGATGGGATGCTCTTGTCAGCTTAAAGGCAAAGGATGCAGCCATGTCTTGTAACATGGAGAAAGAGCTCAGTACTAACACAATCACATGAAGGAAAGAAGCCTGTGCAGGAAACCTATGACTTGAGAAAAAGAGGCAGATGAATTGTGATGAAGTTGCTGGCAAAGACTGTGCTTTGGGGTGGAAAAGTGAGCATGGAGTTATCTGGAAAATGACTGTGAGAAGGAGATGAAGAGATGCTGAGCAGGACAAGTTCCAACCACCCAAATGCATATCAGAGGTGTGAGTGCTTGGGAAGATATCTGCAGCAGTGCAAGACATGATGTAATCACAGATGCAGAATTAAAGTATCTATTCTTTGTTGTGAGAAATGGTCCAATATGTTTTCTTTGGTATTGTTAAAAGAGCTTAAATAGACAGCAAAGGAAGCTACAAAGTAAAAGAGCTGAAATCAGTGCGAAAAATGCAAAGTGGTGAAGAGGACCTACTGAGATGGATTGAGAGGTGGAAGTGGTGATACAGAAGTGAAAATAATACTTCTGTAGAAATTATAGATGAGAATGGAGGGAGTGAAATGAGAAGGCTGAATGTAATTCCATTACTGTGGAACTGAATAGCATGAAAGGAAATATGAAGGAAATATCAAGGAGGCAGCAGATAAAAGAAAGGTTGTGTTAGGGTGGTGTGTCACTGGGGAAATGATTTTCACTCTGATTCTTGTGTTTTCTCCAGTGTGTTTCAGTGCTTATTGCCTTTCAGAACTGATAACTTTCTGATGATTGGATGTCAGAATATTTTGTTCTACGAAGGAAAATTTGCTGATGAGATTTCATAGACTTGTTTTGTGTGCCATTACTTGTTGTTAACCATGTCTTCTTCCTACTGCCCTTTAGACCCAATGTAATGCTGGTTTATACATCTCCTCCTAAAGAAACACTCAACATGAGCAAGTTATAAAAGTATTCTACAGAGTTTGCCAACACTTGAGGGCAGGAACACTCAGACATTTTTGAATACTTTGGTTCTAATTTAGGACTAACTGGAACATACCTCATCTCCACAGTGTCATTTTCTTTAGAAAAGAACATTGGTTTCATACACAGAACAAAAGGATGATCATTAAAACCCATCTGTGGGCCTCTTTAATAAACAGAAGCATGAGATAACCCAAAGAGCTTTTGCACAGCAGTACACCAAAACTTCATGTCAGGGAAGTTTGCAATGCTCAGAGATGGTTGGGAAATAAGAAAGTAGAAATCTTTAACTATTAAACCAACTAAACCATTAACCAACTAAAAATCAGTCCCCACTCTAGCAGATACAAATGTGTCCATTGATACAGCATTCCTAGAATCCCTGAGCAGTAGCAATAGTGTCCCTATTTGCATGTCTAAACACTAATGAAGAACTTCTTCCTCTAGAGGAGAAGCACATTTGATGTAAATAGTGAAACCTTTTCAATATCCACTTGACACACACATATTTTTCCACAAGTGAACACTTCTTGGACCAGTACAGCTGTGAAATACACAGAGAAAAGCTGATCAAGAAAAGGAAAAATTTACCAAGCAGAAATACAAGTTTTGGAGCATGAATTATCAAAACTTCTTATCTTCCATGTGAGAGGATGGTAGAAAATGTTATTATTTTGGATTTAGTTGCATAGGAGCTGGGTAAAATTTGAATTTGGATATTGAGGATACATTTAGACACCCTACCATATGATAAAAAAATTGTACTTGGTATATATGGACTACTATCAGTAAAATTACTTCAAAAGGAGCTGGTCACCTTGTTTTCCTGGGTTGTCTGTAAGGTTAAAAAGAAGTCCAAAATTGCACCATTTTGCTGTTGAAAATGGGCGACCTTCCTATTTCTTTTCCTGAAGGTGAGTGTAAATGAAAGAGATAGACTAGAATGTCAACCAGCAGTATGCCAGCCATGGCATGGGGATTGTTCATATCCAGGATGTTGCCAAGCAGAAAATGAAAACTAAATGGAAAGTCACTTCTCCTTGATAAAAGGTGGAAGAAGCTACCTTGCATTCATGGCAGGACTAGATGACGTACTATAAAAGACTGCTGTATTTTACCCCTTGCTCTCTAGAATACTGTAAGAGGGAAAAAACTATGGAGAACCTTGAAATTCAGAGCCAATTATTCTTCCCAAGTTTTGCATGGTTCTCAGGATGGTGAGTAATGGGTTGCTGTTCTGCACAGCAGCACAGCTGTACAGCTACTGGATTTGCTTCAATGAAACATCAACTTTTCAGTAAAAAATTGGCTGCAAGAAGATAACAGATGTACAAAAGAAAATAAAGAAAGAATAACTCTTAACATCTTTATGTTTTATTTACTAGAAATTTTTAAAGGGAGAAAAAGCTTAACTGTTATGGCAAGTTAATATTTTTGCCCTTATAAACTAATTTTATTGTGCTAATTTGTTCATACTATTGTACCACAGATAAGAGTGCTATTGTTGCAGCTTGGCAGGTTCATATTCAACCTTCCTTTTCCAAGTACTTGTATATTTGGTACTATTTAAATGGCAACAGAAGCTGGCATGAATCTATGGCTACACTTCTTGTTCTTTTAAAAAATAAAAAACACCCTGGTTAACTCTTGTCTTTGTTTAGTCTATTGTTTCAGTTTCTCTGAAAAGACAATGAAAGACATTTTACAGGAGAGAATTATGGTTCAGTCTTTAAGAAGTTTATTTCTGTTTGCTAACAAACTAGTCTTTTGGGGGCTTTGTATTTTTTGTATTATAGTAGCAGTCATAGAAACTAATTCCCAAATATGGGCTTGTAATTTCTGTTTGGGGTTATAGTCACAGAAATATAAAAGGCACAGGAACTAGGAATAGTGACATAATCCCAGAAGTGTTACAGAAAGAGAGGTCATGATGCCCCTTAAGTGAAGCTGTGACTGGAAATGTTTGGGACTTACTGTCCCAGTAAACCTATTGTCCTCATTACATGATCTTTTGTGGGCACCATACAAACACATAACAAAAAAGCTGTCTCCTGCCCAGAAAAGCTTATTTTCTAATTTACAGCTTCTTTGAGAAGCTACTGTCCACAATAAATCTCCAAAGGTTGCTCTGTGTTTACAATCCATTAGAGTTTTCACTGAAGCCAGCACTGAACTCAGGCAGCGCTGACCTGTGCGTGCTCCGGAGTGTTTACACTGGAGTGGCTCTGGTGGTCACACTCCATCCTGTCCCTGCCAGTGGCATAAAAGCTGCTGTTTACAGAGGCATGGAAGGGCAGGGAAGCAGGCAGTGATCCTTTCTGAGAATAGTTTCCCAGTTCTGCAACACACTGAAAGCCAGGGACTTCTTGAGCGAGATGTAATGATGTGGATTTGAGGTGTCTTTGCCTCAGTGGATTTCTCATCCATGAACTTGTCTAGTTTTCTATTGAACCCATGTCAGCTGCACCTGGGGCACAGTGTTCCACCCCAAATTGCTTATTATTTTGAGTGTGCCTTGTTTTGCTTGTTTACAGGCTGGTACCTGCTAAGTTTCCAGGGAAACTCAAGTTTTTAGGACAAGCAGTACTTTCTTAGGATGGCCCCAGATAAAAGATGTACCCAAATGCACACTTACTTTGCAGAAAAGAAAGGATAAATATTGTGATACTGTGGATATCAGCACTTTAAAAAATATGTACTTTAATAATTAAAAGCTTCTATAGGTGATATCTAACCAATATAATGTCAGGAAAAGTCACTAGTGCTGGGAAAAAAAATCCCCAAAAAACATTGTTCTGCCTAGAAGACCCAGTGTGCATAACAAGACAGTCTTCTTGTTCAGAGCCTTGGGAGACAAGGTTTTTGTTTATTCACAATTGGATTTTTTTACATATAGTGGTTCAGAGAATACTCTCTCCATCTCTTTTTGCCATTCACATTTAGATATGATATTTCTACAGCATGGTTCCAAAAATTATTTAAATTAACCTACCTAGAACTTCATGCTGCTGCAGCTAAAATGTGCAACTGGACTCAGTTTACAGCCAGCAGCAGTGTTTCCTCTCCACTGCAGTAAAATGCCAAATAGACCTTAACTTCCAGAAGTGACCACACGAGTCTTAATTTGCTAAATGTTTTTAAAATGCATTTTTCACTACACTAATTGATAATTTAAATTATGGTAATTTCATCAGGAACAGAACATCTATTGAAACATTTTCACATCTTGCAAGTAAAGTTTAGCATGTTGTACAAACAGAAATTCACTGTATAGTTTCACATGAATGCTTAAAATAATTATTAAACAAGTCTTTGTTTTCATGCTGGGCTGAGGTTTCCTTCCACATCTGTAGTAAATTGTTCTAAGGAACATTGATTCAAAAGAACCAGATTGCTTTTTAGTAGCCTGGTTAGGATAGGCAGATGAGTCATGAAGAAGATTACTGTTATAGTTGATGTCAGGAAAAAATCCCAAGTTCTAAGTATTATATTTTAGTAAGTAAACTGCATAAAAGTTTGGTTTCTTTAGCAAGATCATCTGGTTTCACTAAGTCTTCTGCCACCCTTTGAGCAGTCTACCTTCTATGTCTGTGGGATACGAATAGATTAAATGCTAGAAAATAAAAAAATGGTACAAGTTTATGTGCCAGTATATATTGCCACTTGAGAATTTTCCAGCATGTGATTTATGGTTATTATGCATCATGCATAATGACTCCAGGTGACTTTTGCAGACTGGATTTAACTTGAATGGTATCTGATGTAATTTAATGAGCAAATTGCCCTTTATCTGAACAATGGATCCTGTAGCACCAGTCCTTGCAGGCTTTCTCTTCAAGCAGCACAGATAATTGTCCTTTCTGAGTTATTCCTTTGCCTCTTTTTGGGGAGACTTCATCTGTCTTCCTGGTAATGAGGGAGAGCTGTGTACAGTGTTAGAAATGAAGACAATCTATGTTACAGAAGAATGCTTTTCTTCATGGCACTATTTTACAAAGTAGGTGTGTGTGGCAGGAGACTCACTTTTATTTTTTTAACTGGAGTCATATAGTGTATAAAGTGAAAGTTGAGTGGAAGTCCAATTTGAACTGGCAGATTATACACTAGGATTTGAAGAAACAAGGTCCCATTACTATAACATAGAAGAAAAACCCACTGTGAGCCAGCCTTCTTGAGAGGGGATTAAAAAATCATTAATTTGTGATAATACTTATTTTAGGGAGCAGGAGATGAGCCAAAGTAAAAATTATATTAGTCTTTCAGGTATTCCAAAGAGTGATGTATATAAAAAGACAGCTAAATAATTGTGGGAGTTATGCTCAGCTTTGACATTTTATGTTCTTTTCTCTTAATTCTACACATGACTACATGTAACTATGGCAGTTGAAGTCAACTTTTTGGAAACAACTCTAAAATGTTCTGGTTTCAGCTGCATATGTCAAATCTCATACTAGTGCTGTTTCTGATTTCTGTCTTGCATAGTAAATGGGTGTTGGCAAAAATCCAGAGAGTAATAGTGTAATCTTGACTTTCAGTTTTAAATTAGACATAAGGGAGAAATTTCTGATCTAAAATGTAATTTGAGAACCCCACTTATACTTTGACAAGAATTAAATATTCTATCCATATCTGATTTGCTTTTTATTGATGATCTAGAGCTGGTATGGCCATTATTTCTGTGAGAAACTGCTCAGTTTTCTTCAAGCATTTCTCCCTATGCTGTTTTACCATCTGTTGATGAATATAAGTAAATATTGTTATTGTAGAGATACTCTCTAGTCTGGCCTGTAACGTGTGATCCAAATTAAATCTTGGCTCTCTGGGGAGTTGATGATTTTTAGTGGTTCTGAGTATGTGAGACTGAGAGTGTGTATAAAAACCACAAACCACCAAGGTCATTTTTATTTATTTATTTGCTTTGGAGACCCTGCCCCTACTTGGGGAGGGGGTGTTAGAAATCTGGGTGCATGAGGTAAGTTCTCCTTACATATGGAGTGAATTAGAAAAGGCTGAGAGAGAAAAATACTACATTTTCCAGTGTCCATCATTATGAAATTGGAATACATGTTAAGCAGCTGCCAACTTTACATACTGAGCAGGATACTGACAGTAAGCTTGTCATCTTTAGGTTTCTCATTTTACCAATATGTTTCTCTTTGGTCTTGATGGGGGGAAAACTTAGGCAATCTCAGAAATATTAAGTAGTGAAGCACATCAAGTTAGAATTATCTAAATGGAAAATTTAGGCACATTAATAATGCATCATATCTTTTCTATTAAGAAAAAAAATAATAGCAAACGTTACAGGATAAAATTTAAATATAACCAAGTTAAATAAAGACAGAGCAGCCCCATGGTGGGAAAAGAATTAGCGTAAAACAGCTTGAGAGGAAAAAAAGACATAGCAGGTCTATTTTCTGTATCTGTAAATAAATACAAAATGAAACACTGAAAATTCACCTAAGAGGCTCTCCTTGATTTTGGAGGAGGTAATTCACTGGAAATGTCAGAATAACAGTAGGTGTAGGTGAAAAAAAGAACTGAATTCTTAAATAATATTCAGAAAAGTATTTAAAATAACACCAAAATAGTTGTCTACACAATGTAATTCTCGGTAAGTAAAGGAAAAGAGAGGAAGAGCTTACTTTTCTGTGTTATTTTACAATGTGAAATTAGGCCATTTTTCCAGATGTGTCTGTTATGTATCCAGTTGGGCAAGCCAAAAGGGTATTCTGCTGTTTCATTGAATAGAGTTCTTTGTAAATTAGACACACTACATTTATAAAGTATCTGGCTAAGCAGCTACCTGAACTGATGTGAGATAGCAGATGAAATATACTGAAAATTAATGTCGTGTGCTTTAACTTTTGCTAAGAAATATTTTCCTCACTGAAATGTGAAATGATAGTGGGAACTGAAATTAAATCTTAAGAATAGGAAAACATCTAGGACTTCATTTCCAAAGATACAGAAAGCAAAATGAGTGCAAAACATATTCTGTGAATCAACCATATAATTCCAATATGAATAATGAAGTAAATTTTAATGATATTACTAGAAGGCAAATTAAGCAGTTCCCAACTGACTAAAATGATATTGTGTACTTTGAAGCAACATGGAATTAGGCATCATAATGGAAACCTTGTGATCAGAGAAATATTCAAAAGCTGTAATCAAGTATATTGTAAAGACAGGCCTGAATCAATGTCCTCTGTACCCTTATCCAAACTAAACCAAAATGCTGAGGTATGTAACATTCATGTTGTTAGTGTGTCATTCAGAATAACTTTCATGATTCAAATTAATGCATAATGAATACTCCTGGCTTCTGTTAGGAACTCTATGTCCCCTCTTCTGGAGAGCAGAAATCATTTCAACTGTATACCCTACATGCTGGCACATTTTCATTTACTCTCTCAGTTCCAAAGGTTAACTCAAAGTGTTTAAAGTGTTTCCACTAAATATAAACTAGGTTTTCCACTAGCTCTTTTATGTTTTTGATTTCTCAATATTTCTCAGTATTTCTCTTGATTTGGCAGGTCAGTCTGTTTGTATAGGCACTGACCATGATTATGTTCCGTTGGTTTTCTTTTGCAGGAGGCAATCAGAACTTTGTAGAGTCAGGGTTGGGTTTTTTTTTTTTTTTTTTAATTTCCAAATTTCTTCTAATTGAGAGATGAAGAGAGACAGAAGGAGACAGAAAACTTGATGGTTTTTTAAAAAATACATTTTTGAAGTGTATTTACATAATAGCAACTTTCTTAATTGAAACTTTTTTAAAGAAACACCAAACTTGTCCTAATCTGCAAAAGTCCTGCTATAAAAAGCAACACTCTAAGAGCTAGTAGTCTAGACAAGCTAATATAGAATAGTTCTAGTTTAGGAATATAAAGCTGACAAGATTCAGCCTAGAGTTGCTTCTTGAGTCATTGCTGTGATCTACAAAATAGCTACCATCTGATGTTTCTTGTTTCAGCTTTATCTGAAGCATTTTGGAGTAAGAATTATAGGGGGAAAGTACAGCTCTTCTAATAAGACAAAAACTGACAGAACCAATTTTGCTCAAAAGTAAGCAAAAATTGCTGTGAATTGGAATGAAATTTGTAAAGTACTGGCACTAGCACAGCTTGTTTTAGTACTACGATTAGAACAAGTCTGCAGCTTTCATATATCCAAACTGACATCAGTCTGGAATGACTTTTCCAGAAAGAGTATTATGGTGAAGAGCAGAGTAACGTGTAGGCATCCTCAGCAGTGGCATGCCAAACAATGAACCATGTGATTTACTTGCTCAGTATTTAAAAAAGAAACTGCTACAACATGAGTGTATTTCCCTATACCACCCTGAAGGCTTGACATAGTGCAAAAATGGATAATTTAAATGTGTGACTAGGATACATCTTTAAGAAAGCTCTATCTTACAGCATGGTATGAAATGATCTCATGATTTGTAAATAGTTTTCCCAGATTAATTATAATCCTGAAATTCAGGAATATTTTAAATCACCCTGATTTCATAGATAGATTCTGGTCTTTGCGTGTTCTTTGCGTGTATATACATGATATACATAAATAGAGAAATGTACTTCATTCAAACCAACTGCAATCATGAAATCAGTTTTTCACATTAAACTGTACAGGAGGCTATGATTACATCCTTTTTATTTTTAATATGAGTTCACTGCAATTCCCAAGGTCTTAAATGTTTCAAACCAGCTGTAGTAGTAGAACTTTTAATTATACTCTTGCTTAGTGAGTGACATATAGCTCTTTCTCAGTTTGAATTAGCCCTGGACAAACAGATAGGAGTAATGTGAACTAAAAACTAAATGCAGAACAGCTGTGGACAGAAATGAATGCCTTGATTGAAAACACTCTCCTGGTAGTTTTCTCAAATGTTGCTATGGTACAAAAATTGCGTTTTTATTACAGATTTTCTAAAGTGACAGGTGTCCTTTACAGCAGCTTTCCTGCTTTTTACCTTTAGTTTTGAAAACTGAGTTGTTAATTTGCAATTTACTTCTATATACTGAAAAAGGCAGCACATTATTGTTCCTGCAGTGACTACACTCCCTTTCCCCCCAAAAAATGCATCTGGACAGAATCTTTTCTGGGGAAGGGTCTAGATTGCACTGGGTATAATTTCTAAGAAATTAGAGGTCATTAATGTGTTTCCTGTGAATGAAAAATAAACCATAAAATTTTTAACTAGCTGAGATATAAATTAAAAGTGTATTTTTGATAAATTGTATTGCTCTTTTAAAAAAATTATTTAGAAAATATAAACATTTTGTTTTAAAAATAACCTCTGCTACTACAAATATACCAATTTCCATAACTGAACACTTAATATTGGATGCATTTTTACTCAGGGTAGAGAATATTAATAGTATCATACAAAAAAACCAACCTGAGCCTTATTTCCATCACAGTATCAATTCTTAAGTGCCATGGGAGATTTTAGAAAATAAACAGGGAAAAGTGAAACAAAACTGCCAAAACAAAACCGTCTTAAAGTATGGGCTTCGGACTTCACTTCTCACTGCCCAGGTGCTCTTGGATTCTTAACTGTGTCAGCAATAGCTCAGAATCGAACACATCCTGAGTTTGGTGCTTCTCAGCTCAGTAGCACTTTGTGTAACCAACCACACAACTTTGAAACAAACAACTCAGGGCAAGAATCCAGAACAGTTGCAAAAGCATAGATTTTTCTCTTTGTCTGTGTCATTGCTGAGCATGACTTTTCATATCCGGCTGTGTATTAAACTCACTTTCTATCTGCTTTGTCTTGTTCATACTCAGGGTTTAACAAAGTGTTCAAATAGTCATCACAAATCTCTGTTGTCTTCCACAGCTAACCACTGCACATGAACTGAAATTTAGACACCAGTATTTAATATCTGTATGATATTAGCCTGAGGTAAGTGTTACGATGCTTGCTGGGGGCTTGGTATGATAAGAGACGTGCCCCTGCAGAGTCAGCTGACAAAAACTGTGCAGCCTGAGGCACAACACCTCAAGTTCTTTGGAATGGCAGTATTTTGGATGAGCTATGTCACTTATTTAAGCTCAAAACCTCTTAAGGATGTCCTTTGCTGTGGAAGGCTGAGGGTAGGTACCAAAATCTCCCTTAAGAGTCGAGGGCAAAAAGCTTCTCCTGGAAGAATTCAATAAAAAAATCTAACCCACATACACTGACTCTCTGTACTGCTGGAGGAACATGCTTCTCTTAACCAGCTACAGAAGGTGTCACAAGTAGCCAGTTTGGTACCTAAGTCCAATACTTGGTTTGGGAATAAGTGTAAAATACCCAGAGCAGCGTACCAAAGACATGCTGAATGGTGGTTTTTTGTCCATTTCATGGGACATACTACTAGAAGAATCTACACCAAACTCCTTTTGAAATCTCTGACTTAATGCTTGAACATGTAGCACTGATAGTGCTGAATGCCTTCTTTGCATAAGTATGTAGTTCACTTGGATCAAACAATATCACTACTCGGAGATTAAATTCTGGATTCTTTGGCCAAATCTTTTTCAATTCTGTGAAAGTTTATTGCAGTCTTCTAGCTGGTATTAATTAGTAAATGTAATATTTTCCACTAGAAAAAATAGCTAAAGTCAGAAGATTTCAGTTCATAGGCATGAATTGTTTATATGGCTGACATTTCCATCACCTGCAGCTTCTTAGAGATTGATACATTTGAGCTTTTTACATTGCAAGATGACCTTCATGAGGCTATACTAGAGAAAGAATGAAGGCAAATGTGGATTTTGCAATTACATCTGAGTATAAATTGGTTTGCTTCATATTGCTTCCAAGTTTTCAGTTCTCTGATTTTGGGTTAAAACAAACTAGTTTAAACACAAACTGGTGCAGTTATGAAGAAAAATTATTGTTCTTTGATTTCTGTGCTCTGATAAATGTGATGTAATATTTTTAAAAATCTGGTGTTCAACCTGAATTCTTAGGCTATTTCAAGGGAATATACAACAGCTAATCTTTCACCACTGGAATTTAAACTTTAAATAATACCCATGTCCAGGCCTTCTGAATGTGAGTTGAGCATCTTTTACAAGATCCTAAAAGTAGGCTACAGAAATGCTTCTTTCCTAGCTCCACTTGGTATAATTGGGGTCCTGTATAGTATTTGCAGAATCCCTTACCACAGTTAACTTTGTTCTGGAATCTGACAGCCATTTGCTTTTTCAGCTGAAGCAGAATAAAATAAAAAAAAGCAAAATTGTCCCGAAAATGAACACTGACAATAAAAGCCCAGCTGCTGTAAGAGGAATCTGTTAGTACTTACTGGTATAGGGGTAAATCACAAACTCCAAAGGGCTTTCCTAGGAGACATCCAGAGAGGAGTGGGAGGACAGTCATTGCCTTTCTTTACTTAGGCAGCATGAGAAGGACAGCTCAGATCTTGGACATGAAATTTCTTCCCACTAATAAGAACTAAACTATTTTTTAAAGCACTTAGAATGTTTTTTTAGCTATAGTAATAATAATAATGGAGTTATTAATATAGCTTCACTCTGTCTAGACAGATCTATATCTAGATGAAAATGATGAGAACAAAAAGAAGAGAAACAGACTTATTTCTGAATTCAAACATCTCTAATTCCAAAAGTTTCATTGAGTTCCCACCACCCACCATGCTGAAAGGACAGCACTGTACAAGAAGTTGGCAGAACACCACACTTACAGCAAGCACTCACTGCCATGTTTAGCAGCCAGGGCTCAAAGGTTGCTGTGTTTGGCCATCGCTGATATCAAAAGTCAGGTGGCCCAGTTACAGAAACAGAACTAGAATTTGGTGTGAACCAAACAGATGTGTGCCCAAACTCCTGCAGATCAGCACAACTCACCTGTCCTGTCCCACCCAGAAACCTATGGCCCTGTACCTTTGCACCACAGGTCGAGCAGCCTCACAGCCTTTCATCCTTTCCGTGCAAGCAAGTGCTCGGTTCCCCCTGCAGCCGCCTCATTCCCTCAAGCTGCAGGTAATCTCTTACAAACCTGTGCCATATGTGACCTGCCACTCTCAGAGAAGCTGTCCACTCCCTTCCTTTGCCCGAGAAGAAGCTCTTCCTCTGGGAGAAGCTCCTTCAAGTCAAGCAGCTGCCCCAAACATTTCTGTAGAGCAAACTGCCCTCTTCTTGCCTAAGGTGCTACTTTCCTCCTATCACCTACCTAGTGCTTCATGGTTTAACACTTATACAGGATAAACTGTAACTCTTCCAGTATTGGTATTCCTAAATTTTTATCCCATGTATTGTTTGGCATTGGGATTTTGGCTAGCTCCTGAATGGCAGGTTATTCCAGACTAACTCTCTCTCACAGAACTTTTCATTCTATTACTAAAGTTACAAGTTGCATTTCAACACTGTTTCATGATGTTGCAGGTCTTCCATTTTTTTTTCTACTAGGTTGTGCTGTACTCAGTATCAGGAATGTCAAATGCTTCTGCTCCACACTGAAACTAAAGAGCATGACTGCAATGATGACCATTTCTCTTTTAGTGGTTCATAACCCTCCTCAGGCACAATGCGGCTCTGTGGAAATATTCAGTGGTTTTCCATATTTCTGGATGTTTTAAACTCTGCTTATTACTGTGATTTTTGAACTCTTGTATTTCCGTCATTAAAAAAAGCCTTGAGAAATTGTGCTTGCAGACCTCCTCACTGAGAGGATCAGGAAGGGGGAAAATACTGGGTGTCAGTGGGGGTGGCAGTGTTTTACTGTGGTAAAAGCATCATGCTATTGTTATTTCCTTAATGCCAAACTGGGATACTGCACAAAGATCCTCTTCTACCTCAACCCTAGTCCCCAAATCCTCAAATTCCCCAAACCTGTGTCCCACCAAATATCACCCAGCCAGCAATCTCATCTTCCCTGATGTATATGTACCAAGGCCGTCCCACTCATGATCAGTCTACTCCAGTACACTTTTGATGTATTCTCTTTGCCCAGTCTTGCACCCCAGTCTTGATGAGATTATATCTTGAAGCTTTCTCTTCCTCTGTGTCCTGTATACTCACCTGTAAGTTTCCTATTTCTGTCTACATTCAAGTCCTTTTCTACCTGTGCATTCCCCCCATTAACCTCTCTCTCAATTTCAAGTCTGTATGTCTGTAGGAACAATTACTGACAAGTCCATTTCTGTTTTTAAAGCTATGAATTTATGAACCTTCCCCATGTCCCCTTTCATTCCCTTGGAGGCTAGTGCCTACTAGCTGGCTGAACTTATCCCTTTCTTGGATCTGTCCTCAGAAATAAACATGCCCCAGATCTTGTTTCTGGCAGAACTCTAAGAAAACCTGGACACTGGCTGCAGTAATCAAAAATCTGCTCAGATAGCAAGGAAAAACAAGAGAAGTTTGGGAAGAAGTCTCCATATAGAACCCCGTATGGAGTTCTGTCCTTCAGTTCTTGATTTATTTTAGTCTTGGTACACTTTGCTCTTGGTTCTGCAATCACTCAGGTGCAAGAAGACCAGCTCCTGAAGGCCCACTTAAATCAGCATCTGTGGCCTAACTGATCAGCATTACATAAGATTAACTTCAGCATAAAATAACTGAAAGGTACATTGCTGCACAACATATGTAAAATACATGATCATGTATTTTGATGAGCAAATAGTTGGCTTTGTTCTCCAATTCTGTAATCTCTTCCATGTGGGACCATCCCTGCACCCAGTCAGAGCCCTCATGGCCTCCATGGAGTTCTTTGCTCCCCTGCCGTGGCCTTGGCCATGAAGTAGCAGCATTTGACATGATCCTTGAAATGACTTTTCTAAAGATCTTGTTCCCATACGTAATTTTGTGGGGCTGTAATGAGGCTGAGGGACAAGCAGAATGAACAGGGAGAGAAGGAACCTGGGTTTGTGCCAGAACATGTGGTGGATAGTAGCAGTCTGATTTCTAAAATGGAGGTGTTGCAGCCAATGAGCTCAGTATTTCCCATATTAATGAATTTTAAGGTTGGCAAGAAGCTGCTTAGACAAACACAAGAAGCGTAACTAGGAAGGATAAGAAATACTCTGTTAATATTACTCTCCTCCACCCATATTTATGTACAGAAAACCCCCTCTGTTTATTTTAAATTCTACTCACGTTAAACAGTGAGATGACTTTAAGTGACCAGTTTGGAAACAGTTTGGAAATATTATATCCACAGATAATTTTGTTCCCAAACTGAATTATATGTGTCACACTGCAAGTTATTAATTCAGGCCATGAAAGAAATAATAAGATAAAAAAGTATTTCTTATTGTCAGTCAACCATATGTGTTTCAGAACAATTAGTGGTTTTGAATATTTGGATGGGGTTGTTGTACTGGCACTTGCAGGGAAGACAGCAAAGTGACAGTGAAAAAGAGTAGTATAAAATTTTAATTCTCTTGATACTGTCCAGAGAAACAATATTTTTTTCCCCCCCTGAGTTATTGACATAAACATCCATTTTGATTTTATTCAATCCTGAAAGGGATGATGCTTTAGGTTTGTTTTCTTTGTTAACTCAAAATGAGTTGAAACACTTAGTTTTCCAGGTGTCTTAGCTTTCCAAAGCCTGCTGAAAGGAGACAGTATTTGTTTATAGTAGACTCTTCAATTTTTTGAAGGTTTCCATTGGAACTACTGTAGAAAGATAAAATGTTTTGCACATTTACTATTGTATATTCTCTGGTAGTTTTAACTTCAACCCCAATATATTTCCTTTGCATTTGTGCTTTGAATTGGTTTCACTGATGAAGACATAATAAATTATACATTAAAGAAAGTGATCTTCTTAGAAGATCATTAGACAGTTCTAACTTGTAATGCATCAGAAACCATATGCTTTGTGCATTGGCTCACAGCTGTAAAACTGATTTGAAATTACCAAATGAAGGCTTGGTGCCAGTTTCCAGTGAAACCAATGACAAAACTTCATTTATTTCAATGGTTCAGAGTGAACTGTGCAATATTCATGACTACAAAATAAGAGTTTTTGGTTTTGAGCCAAAGTCTCATTTTTCTTTTTTCAGAGTTGCAATGCTGAAAATGTAGGCAAACCCCCTCCACCTTTTTTTGTACATGAAGATATTTAAAAAAAAGTTAGCTTTTCAGTCATTTTAGTTTCTTCACTGTTTCTTCACTGCAACCCAAAGTTTAGTAACTCAGGGCAATTAGGTTGTAAGGAAAAGGGGACTGAAGTGTCGAGTGCTTCTGGTGACACCTCATGGGATATAGAGAGCAGCCTGGCTATGTGAGACCTCATAGCCTCTCAAGGGGTTGAGGGGACAGGTTCTGTCCATCAGTATCCATGACGTTGCCAGACATATCATTCCACTGCGGATTCCATTTGTAGTCTGATCCTGTGCTCAGGTAGCAAAAGGAATCACCATTTAGTGTATGGGAAGAGGACTGTTTAAGCACCAAAAGGGCATTTTGGGAAATGTGCTCACCCTTTGTTAAAAATCCGTGTAATTAATTTTTTATTTTTGTGCAATATTGTATGCAACTGTCTGTCATCTGCACTAGGACAAAACTTGTAACATGCCTCCAAATTAATGGTGGAAGACTTCCAAACTATTGAAGGGATTTCTGAACATACATCCTCTTGAAAAAAAAGTGGATGAGTGGTGTCTCTTTCACACTCCTCTTGTTTACATCCTGAAGAGCTTTTCCAACTTCTAAAAGATTTCTGCCCCTTTTAACTTTGGAAAAAAGGCTAGGCTTGTGGCTTGTAGACTGAAAGTGTCCACTGTCTATGGAAGTTTGAGTTGACTCCTCTTAGAAGGGAGTCAATGCTGGACTTAAAGCAAAACCTATCCCTAATCCTGGAATCATCATGAAGCAGAGAATGTTAGAGTCATTTACAGCTGCCTGGCATTGTTGCTGAAGGACAAATTGGAGTGGCTGGTCTGCCAGGCTTGTCAACACCTCTGAAATCTGCTGCCTGGCCCGGTCCCCCAAAAGATGCCTTGGAGAGAGTCAAGGAGCCAAAGTGACAGACACAGCCAGAGTCCACCTACTTGTCGCATTTTCTTCCTTTGTTTCTCTTCCTCTTTTATAATTGCCTTTCTTTTTGCTTGTTCTTATCCCAACACTAATGTTGTAATATTGGTAAGTGGTTTAATTAGAAGATTTATTAACTTGTGTTTTTAATCTTTTTACTCAGAAAAAGTACCGAAAACTTAACATAAAAATAAAAGCTATTACACAATCCAATAGCTGGGTGCAGTCTGTCCCCTTTGAATTCCATGGCTAAATTCCCGTTGGCTTTCATGGGAGCCTATTAAGGAACAAGCTAATGTTATTTTGTAATATGTTTGCCACATGGGGTCTCAATTTAGTCACTGAACTAAAGCCACCTAAACAAGTGGCCTTCTTTTTAGTGATGTGAATGACGCAAGTAGCTAAATGGGAATACAAGTGCCTAATTCTAGTGTATCCACAGTAGAATATGGCAACCACAGTCCAGTACTGTATCTTCATATATATGGGCTGGCATTTATTGGTCATGCTGGGAATAGCTTAACAATGAGTGCTTCAAAAACACTTCTGTTGTGTATATCCCATAAATCTGAAATAAAAGCAGATAGCAGAGGACACAAGTAAATATGAAACAAAAATTAGGGATTAGCTTGACAAAAATAAATTAATACCTGTCTGAGGCTTTGCTTCATGTTATAAATTAATCACCTCTTTTCACTTAATTTCTAATATTCAAAAAACCCTAATGTTTTAAAAATATAAAGCAATTTAAACTGTTGTCAGAGCTGGGGATAGAGTTTTCCTGGAGCAACATTCTTAAATTTGGTGAAGGTTCAAGAGCTGGGTAATTTAGAGAAGAAAGTGTGTAATGCACTTGGTTATTAAACACCAAATTATAAACAAGTGCTTCAATATTTGGGAGATCATGACCTCCAATATCACATAATTTTAAACAATTAGGTTTCCAACTAATAGTAATATGAACTAAGACTCTTAGAATTTACAAAGCCATTGTTTGCTCTTTTCATAGGATGAATATTAATATTTTTTTTGTCAATTTAAGGATTAAGGCCAAATCTGATTTTTTGTTACACCTTTGTGAAGAAGAATTGCGAGTTCCACTAGTAAAGATTTTAAAAAATACATATATTCATAAAGTATGATATATATAAGAATAGATGTATAATGCTCTCCTGGCTTTAAGTGTTAATCAGCATATACATTCACACAGAGCATATGAATAAACCCTCTCACTTGAGACCACATATTTTATTCTTTCAGCACTTTGGCATGTGAGCTTTGTGATTTATGCACATATGTATAATGAGAAATGTCTCATAATGTTTCCCTTCTCAGTGACACAATTGTGCTGGAGTTCTTTGCTTTTTGACAGCTTTCAATGTGTGATCATGAGTTAGACTTCCTTTGGTAAACCCTGAACTATTCTTCATTTCCCCTGGGGAGCTGTGTACAGCTTCTGCATGTTTATCTGAGTTCTCCATTTTTAATTTGAACCTTCTCAAGAAAGTGACAGCGTTCGTTCTGGCTCCCACTTACTGGTGTGCAAGATGCCTTTATTTTTTAGGAGAAAGGCTCATTCCAGACTATTCTAAAGCGTCCACCTTTCAAGCCTCAAGCTTACAGGATGGGAGACTCTAATCTTCAGAAATATGTCTGCCAGTGGTCTTGTTTTTACCTTGTTTGGGTCTTTAAAAACCACATATACTTGGTCAGATTGTGTCATCCCACTTCATCATCCCAGTAATGATTTCATGCACCAAAATTTGCAAGGGCTTGAGAAGATGTTTCTATGCCCTGAAAAATTTTGTTGCACGCTTGCTTGTTTTTTAGGCCATTAATCCCCAAATCAAGGTGCCATTAAATTTGCCAGTAAAAGAATTCCAAGAGAAAAGGTACTTACCACATTCTGTGCCTTTATTCCAGCAGATGTCTGGGTCCTAACAGGTTGACTGTGTCACTCTTGTCCCAGTAGCATGTCCTCTGTGAGTAAAACAATCTTTTTGGATAGTGCCAATTGGTTGGAAGCAATCTCTCCATTGTCAAAATTGCTGGGACATGACACAAACCCAGGCCCTTCTTCACTGACACTGTGAGTGTCCTCAACCCTTCTGGCATCTATCTCCTGCACCAACTCTCTGAACTTGAGGTGGTAAGAGCACATTTCCCTCATTAGCCCTGACATCCAAACCAAGATTTCAGTACCAGCAGAAATTCCTTTGTTTCTTTTTATTCAAAGAAATAAAAAGTGCATTTTATGAGAGGCAATGAATGCAAACAACCATGGGTGGGCAGAATGTCTGCTGGAAGCTGGAGCTCATTCTTCAGCAGAGACAATGCCTTTCTACATTGCTGCTGGGTCTTTTGATAGGCTTCAGAAAGAGCAGAAGAAAAGGAGTCCTTGGCCCTTAGTAATACCTGCCTAAAATTCATTCCTAGAAACACATGGAGTGTGTCAGGATGAATACTTGTACTTCTTTCAGAAACCAGCTTGGCATGTCCTTCGGAGGCTGTTTTGTTATCTTTCTCCAGGAACAAGTCAAACCCTGGATGTAATTGAAAAGACCAGAGTACCTTTTCATAATTGATTAATCTTTTTTTTTTTTTTTTTAATCTTCTAGGCCATCGTGAGGGGTAATATGGTTACAAAGTGAGAAGTATACTCTGTTTCTTGCAGATGGGTTTCTGGCTCCTGATCTTCAAATTTCTGTAATGGCTGATGAAATTGATTCAATTTCTTAAGGGCTTGCCTCCTCCATGAGACTTGAAACTGGTGCTAATGACCCTCACTTAACATCCTCTCTGTGTACTTACAGCAACTTCCTCACTGATGTATCTGTCAAAGATGTATTTATAATTGAATATTGCTTCCTACAGCAGGGTAAGAGAATCTTTTTCTATCATCTTCATTCTTCACATGATGTCTCTTTCAAGAGCTATCCTTATTTCTTGCTCAGAATTCCATCTCAGTCAGCAAATTAAATTTTGTCAATTATTCATGTCTTTCTTCCACACTTTGAATGCTAGTAAAGCTCTATCTTATTTCTTGTTTCTCTTCTTGATTTCTGACAGGATAAGAAATTCCAGGTGTTTTCTGAGGCTCTTTCTGTCAGCAGTTTAATGATCTGAGGATGTTGTCATCTTTGTGTGCAGACTATTCATATAGATGAGAGGCTGTCATGGACTGTTTTGAGACTGCACTCATGATTGGAGTGAATTCCACTAGCTCTTCAGCTAACTGGGTGGTAATGCTGGGAAATTTCACCTTCCCTGTCATCTGATGAGCATTCATGCGGTGCTCTTTTCAATTTCATGGGATACTTGGCCATCCGGGAGCATCCGGGAATGGTGCTGTATTTGGCAGCGTTCTTACAATTTTTATTGGTATGAAGAACTTCCATTACTTCTCTGGAGTAAATATGCAGCCTTCCTCTGGGTTCACGTTTTGTCAATATACATGTGTGCAATCACTGTGAAATAGAAGAACAGCTAAAAGTGAGACATTTTCTTCAAAGTATGCTTAAGGATTTTATGCTTGTAGTGGACGTAAAGGAAGACAAAGAATAATTTTTTCCTCTAGACAAAAGAGTGGAAGGAAAAATAAAGTAGAAATAAAAATTCCGTGGTCAAAAAGCAGATATTTTTGCTACTTTCTTCCATGGCATGACTGTATTTGTGTACTACATATATTTGCTGGTAAGTTGCCTCTCTTCCTTTCCAAAATCTGCATGTCAAAAATGCTAACAGAACTATTAGCACATTGAATGGGCCATCATATTGCTTTTGGGAAAGCATTAGCCAGGGATGCTAAACTTCACTTCTTGCTTTCAAAATCTACCACATGAATAAATATCACCAATCATCACTGTTAGTCATTAGCAAGTAACCAGTTGCAACTACTGGGATCTAGAGGCAATTTTTTTTCTGAACATGCCTTTCATGCTGTCATTTGCTTAATTAGTGGCAATAAGGCAGCTATGCTTGCCACTGGGGTGAGAAAAATCTGACACCTGCTGCATCCTGGGTAGAAATATTTCATAAAGATCCTATCTACTCAACTGGTGTGCAGGAGTTTAGGATTTGACTCAGCATCAGAGAGTTATTGTGGCCTGTTTATGTTAATTGTCCTGTTGCTGCCTTCTTCCAGTGCCCTTAAGAGACTTGCTTCACTTTACCCCAGTTTTATGCCTGGCTCCCTTTTTGCACCATGGATAAGAAAAACTTTGTGATGCTTTTCTGCGCTATGTTTAGAATCTTAAATTCAAGACTTGGAATTTCTCAGGCAAATTCAAAGTTACTCAGGCCCTCCGAGGATCTGTTTCCCAGTTAGAACAGAGAAAGGAAGCCATTGCAGTGGTTGGAGGGCAGAGTTATACAAAAGGTTACTAAACATTATTGCTTGTGCTTGATGACTTCCAACTGCCTTGCCACCCACCTTCTTGCTGAGCCAGAAGCAAATTTGAAAAAGAAACCGCTGTGCATCACTTCCCTAGCAGAACATGCTGCAGACAAAAGGAATCGAAACCACAACTAGAGAATTGGATTTCCCCTGCTTTCTCCAAAATAAATATTTGTTTGTGACAAAAGCAGCCAGAAGAATGAGACATGTACCTTTGACACTAAAGGCTTGTGTGTTTGTGCCAGCTGCAGTAGAGGTAGGATAGTCCATTGAGTGCTATCTCAGGCCAGCCTGCGCTCCATCTCCCCCACCTTGTGAATTAACGTCTTCAGCTACTTGGACAAGGCAGAGAGAGGAAGAAGGCCCAGAGAATTCAGTAGGAATCTATAGCAACTGAAAAGCAAAATGAGCAGTGGGGCTGCCTGTTGGAGTTGCTCCCTACACTGCTTCTTCCAAACAGCAGCATCATTTCTTCTGATGCTATTGTGGGGCAGCCTCATGAGCTGGCTGTTTTTGGAATGAGCTCCAAAGGGATGACATTGGTACAAAAGTATCTGTACAGGTGCCCAAGTGCAGCAGGCAGCTCACAGCCATTATCTGGGGAGGAGATAAGCAGCTCCAGGAGATGGTTAGAAAGAAGGAGAGGAAATGAAGGTGAGCTCTTTGGAGTACAGGGACTGTGTCCACTTCTGGATGCTGACTTTGAAAGGATCCCATGCATCTCTGAGCAGGTGTCCTGGGGTGATGTTATGAAGCTGCTTTATTCCTTAACCACTCAGTGTCCAAGGATGCTGTGCCTTTAGGATGGACCCAGGGGCTGGAGCCATGGGGCCAAGTGCAGGTCGGTTCTACGGCTCAGCCCAGTGGCTCCAGGGTCTTGGCAGGGCTTGGGAGGGAATGCACTGTGCATTTTTTTGGGGGTTTCCTTTGTGTTACAGCTAGCTGGGAAAAGGTTCTGTTGGCTTTTGTTTCTTGTTCCTTTTTTCCCTTTCGTCCCCCTTGCCTCACTGCCTCCCTTCCCTCCTTGTAGGTCTGAGGAGCCTGCAGGGTCTGCCCAGTGGGCCCATGGTGTGGCCCTGGCTGGTCCGAGCCCACGTGTCTATTCTCTCTCTGGGAATTTGTTGTATTTTGAGGGTTTTTTTTATCCTGTTCTACCCTGTTTTGTTTGTGTGTTAATAAACAGTTTGGTTTCTTTTTCCCGCTTTCACTTCTTGTGACCCATTTGTCATTGATGGAGGAAAAGGGGAGGCCCTTTTCCCTTTGGAGGAGACACTCACTCTGGAGTGTTTCCTGCCGAAGTTTTGTCTCAAAAACCAAGACAGCAGGGCTCATTCTTTATACAAACCCAGTACTACAGATCTGTTCTTTGTGTAGTAGCTTAGCAGTTAGAAAGTGGACAACATTGGTCTCAGCACCCTTCTCCACACAGTTTGAGTGGGTTTACACACCAGTTTTCTATTTTCTCAAAGGTGGCCTGAAAGAATATATTCCTTCTGTGAGTGGTTGAAAAGGCAACAGATAAGCAGTAGAGGAGATAGCAGAGCACTGCTGCTGTCTGATGGAATCAGCTGGAAAGGCCTTTTCTGAACTCTAGAGCTGTTCATCAGACATCCTCACAGTAAAGCTGTGGATGTGACAGATATTCTCATACTTTGAAAATCAAGTACCCAACTGCTTGATTTTCTTTTGTTTTTCTTGCACCTTATGCTTCATTTTTCATATAAAGGTGCAATAAGGAAAATATATGGAACAGACATTTTCCACTAAAGAGTCAATTTTTATAAGCAGTTACCACATGAGATTATCTGAAGCACCACAATTATGGCCTTTCGCAAGCTGAGGGAAATGTTGTGGTGTCTCATATGGCACCATTTGCTAACACTTAGCCAGAAGAGATTTTTATGGTCAGCAAGCACTCTAAATTAATAATGTTTAGCTTTTTTTTCTCTTGTCCACTTTTCCAGTTCTCATTTTCAGCTGTTACCTGGCATGAATTTCCACAGAAGAACCTCCTCTGTCATCAGAAAGCCAGAAAAATCCATTCAGATTAGGAGATGGAAGGAGGTTTAGAAAGAGAATCTCTTTTGGATCATGCTTGTGCCTTCACAAAAGCCATATTTTTATTATGCCCTTACATAACCTGTCCCCTGTTTCAAATACAGCTTGAAAAAAACCTCCTTCCTACAAGAACATGACCAGCTGAGTAAATAAAAAAACCTGTTGAACTTGTGGATTGTACTTACTGAGGCCCTAACTATTTTGATACATGTGCCTGCATAGCAATACATTTTGGAGAGAAATAGTGATACTGAGACACATGAAAACAGTTGGTAAAGGCTACAAGTTAACCTGAAAACATATTCCTGGTAACACAGTTAAAGGAAAGGGAGAGGAGCTCAAAGGTAAATTCAGGTCAATTGGCGTCTTCCAAAACAAGACTTGGACGACTTATAAAACAAAGTCATATGCAAAGAGGGAAAAAGTCACAGAAACATCAAATTTACCACAGTGTCATGAGAGTGAAAAGGAGGAAAAAAAAAAGACAAAAAAGAACCCAGCAGTAAAATGAATATATTCATGCAGTGTCAGTCTCTCCAGACAAGAAATAGTGCCAAGCAGAACCGCATCAGCGTGTGGCCGCTTCTTGCACTGACACTAAAAACATCTGTTGAGGTACAGTGTTTATACTGTCTGCCAAACAAGAGTTTTTTAATCTTAAAACATATGCTGGAAATAGGAAAATTTGGACAAGAAAAAGAAGAAAAAAGAGGGGTGGGTGGCCAATAAATTAAAAGTGAAAAGTGGGGAAGGACAGATTGGAGACAATGTTTTCCACAAAGCGCATCGTAGTTAATTCAAGTCATCTCAGGTCACCAAGGAAAGGAAATTTCATGAAGGAATTCACAGATTGCTCAGAGAAGTTGAAAGAAACAAAGTGGTGTTCTTCTTGTCAGACTTCATCCTTCAAATATTGGGTGTTGAGCAGGTAACGATAAAACTCAGATTTTAACAAGAGTTCAGGAATACATCTAATTTGAGATGCAAGAGCTGATGCTGACAGCAATACTCCTATTTTTCAGGCATTCATATCTCACATTTTTTTTCAGAAAGCCTTTATTTAAGCCCCTCAGCTAAGACAGGGCATAATATTGGCTCTTCAGAAATTATGCCTCCAGCCTATTTGGTTAAACACTTATGCAAACAAATTTTAGGTGCATACAATGAGTAAATTATTTAAAGATTCTCACCTTCACATTTACTTCTCCAGTTGAAGAAGCTAGAATACAGAATTCAGAAATATTTCAGTGAAAATAGATGTCAGATATGACCAAAGAAGTTATTCAACTATTTCTAGGACATTTTTCAAATACAGTCCCTAAGTATTCCTTATGATAAAATACTCTCATAGAATGCAGGTTATTTTCATTTCTGAAATAAACTATATATTTTCAAGTAATTATTTGGTGAAGTTATCTAAGTGATCAGTTTCCTGAATATCATAAACATGTATGAATAGGAGATTTGGTTTTATACCACTAACCTTTTGAAGTCAAGAAATTCTTTCTTTCAAATCAGTCTCTCTTTGGTACCATCTCAGGTCTACAGTATGTGGTACATGTCTAAAGATCTAAAGACAGAAATAGGCAATGAATACACTTTAATACAATTTGTCCACTCAAATAATTCCATGTGAATTGTGCTTTTAGAAGAGAAAATGTGCCTATAGTAAAATGCAGGCCCCTAGAAATCAAAGAGGAAACTCCCATTCTCTTCAACAGATTTGAGATTTCATCTCTAGTATACTTGACTTTCAATACAAAAGATCTATGCTTAGTGAATCATTGGATATGGTAAATTGCACATTTTCAAAATCTACATCAATTTAGTTGTGCTGCATATCTTTCAAGATTTGCTTCAGTTTCTGTTCCATTTATTAAACATTGTATTTATGAAAAACACCATAGAAATTAATAGATGAATGGATTATACACACCAAGGCTTACGAGAGTTTTTGATCCCTCTAATGTGGCAAATGGGACAATTTAAACTTTGAATTATGGTAGATTACACCCACTGTAGACAATTTATTTCTGGGATATAAAAACATGTTGGACAATATGAAAATCAAATTCTAGAACGAGGTGATGGGACAAAATAGGAGGTGTTTCCTAAGGGCAGTACTCAGAACTACATAATTTTCTGCCCAATTTGTTATTTAATGGCTTTGATTTAATTCTGTATATTAGGTGGGTACATAGCTGAGTTTTACTAGACATTTATGTTGTAAAAATACAGAGATTTTATGTGCCCATATAACAGTGTTTTCAAATGTTTTTGTTTCTTCCTAAATCCTGAGAGAATATTTTCTATGACCATCAAAAAGCAAAAGGCAATGTGAGCCTATGGATATCTATCCCTTTATTGTCAATGCATCACAGTCTGAAAAAGTGCAATTAGCACAGGCACTGGAGCAAAATCTTATTGGTTCTTGTGTTAAAATGCTGGTAACAAATTGCAGTTAATTCTTCATGATTGGAAGACAACAATGTTTTAAAAGACCATTAGGACATAAAATATTCTAGGCTGAATTTTTAAATCAGGTGATTTCTGTTAAAATTCAAGATCATGCTGAGGTTTCAGAACTTTTTGTCTCCCAACAGGAGACTTTCCAGTCACCTGCAACAAGTGGCAACATAGATCACATGGAAATACATCTTGCAGTACCCTTCTTCCAGTGAATGTTAAGTTTCTTGTGAGACCAAAGCTTTGGCTGAATCTTTGGTGCTTTTGAACACATCCTCACTTTCAGGTCTGTGAACTAAATTTACAGATTATTTCCACTTTATCTGGCACTCTTATTTCTCCAAGAAAGCTGACTAACCCTTTCTTCCTTGCTCAACATCTGTTTGTCTTCTTTAGTGAGAAGCGACACACGGCTCATTGCAATATGGAAGCCTGAGATGTAAGTGAAATTTTGGTGACCAATAACTATTGACCTCCATGTTCAGAGCAATTTCACGTACAGTGGATTAAATAAATACATATATTAACATGGTAGTGTGATTAGAAAACTCATCCTCTGTTACTTGTCTGGGCTCAATTGACCACCATCAATAACCGATTTAGGTCTTTGATATTATAAAAAAGCCCCCAAACCCAAAAACCCCAACTGGTAGCATTTATGGTTTTTTCAAAACTTTGGACAGCATAAAGAAATACAGTCTAAGGTTTCACCAAACTGTTGAGTTTTGAAAAAATACTTTTCCCCTTAATTTGAAACATCATTTTCTCAAAGAAAATTGAATTAAAAAAACAACAAACATGTTTTTTAAATTAAACAGTGTATTGAGCTATGCAAACAATAAAGATCCTTGTTTGAAATTAATTCTTGTCCTGCTTCTGGGATTACCATGGGAATAAAATTATAGCAAAACAAAACAGTAAAACCTGCTACAGCCTAGAACTTGCACTTTACCAGAAGCAAAAGGAAATTTCAACTCAATAGTTTAGAGTTCTATTCTGTCTCCAAAAACATGATTTTAGAATTTGTTATAAATTTGACAAAATGAAAAATCTCATCAGTCCTGTCACCAGAAGCCAAAGTTGTACCTCTAACTTTTATTCTTTATAGCTCACTAGTTTTGTTTTCCTCCTCTATACCTAAGGGACATTTTGAGGTGATTTTCAGGAATGTGAAAAAAAAGAACGGTGCATCATATCAAGAGATATTAATCATCTACATTTTAGAGGAAAATATTTCTCCTAGGGCAGGAAACTTGCGTAGAGGTGGGAAAGGTCTCATAGAAAAATCTGAAAACTTTTAAGTTGATTGTATTCTTCTTTTATATTTATGTGAAAATTAAAAGGAAACCAACCCTCTCCCTCCCCCCCAACAAAGCCACAAGAGGTAACATCTGACATGTGATACTGTGTTAAAACCCCAGATACTTCTTTTAGAAACAGATCAGATTTCTGTGAGGAAGCACTACTTGTCAATTAACATACTGACACATTCAAATTGGCTTTAGAAGTGTAAGTCTTGTAGGATATCGTAGTATAAAACACATCAGTTTTGGGTTCTCAGTTTTCTGAAGTTGTCTGTCTGCTGTAACTACCCCATCAGTCCTTTGCTCTGTTGAAATCTCACCATCTGTTTTGTGTTGAGCCACTTGAATAAACTATTGCTCCCCTTATTCTTTGTGTACCGAGCTGCCTTTTGGAACACAATATTTGGTCAAGTTCCTTGGCCCACAAATTTCTCCTTCTTATCCAGCTGTCCTGCCCCAAGTGCCCCAGTTGTGCTCAGGTTCTCAAGAGTCCAAAGTCAACATTGTAGAGGCATGGGCATGCTGAGTTTGTGGTTGAGGGCACATCCAAATATTGCTACATCCCAGATTTGGTTCAAATACTTAGCATAGCGCATTTATTCTAATTAAATAAATGACATTTCTGCAGAGGAAAGAAGAATGGGGAGAGAAAAGGAGCAGGGATCAACTGCTGAAGTGTTCCTTGTGTCAAAAAACATGAGCATTCCTGTAACATTACACTGACTCTGTCACCAGGGACCCAGCGGCCCAGTTTCAAGTTTTTGCTCAGTGCTCCAAGAGTCCCAAGTCACAGAGCTGTGCCCATGACTTAGTACTGCCAGCATTAAGCAGATTTTCCGGGGAAATTTTTCAAGTACTTTTTTTTTTCTTTTTTTTTTTAATTCTGTTTTCTTCAAGTTGAAAAGTCATGTTGCCTCCCTAAGGGCCAGAGGCTAACACGTGGAATAGATATCAATGAATTGTTTTCGTCCTCCAAGCTAATGACCATGTCATAATTCCTTCAGTCTCTTCCTTCTCATAGGGGAGTTTTAAAAATATAATTTTCTTTGCTATGCACCTATCAGCTAAATGGTTTGTTGAGCATTTTAACACAGTTTATGTACACATTTAAAATGCTTAAAAATGTGGCAAAATGTTGATTTATCTTGTTACTTTATTAATTTTTGCTCCATCTTCCATTTCTTCAGGCTGGCATTCAACGATATAAATTTTCAGTGAATGTGTATGGTTATTTTATATCCTCCTAAGATGGGATTTTGCTGTATCACTCACTACATAATAAAATAAATGGAGGAAAACTTCTCAGAGCGCGTACTGCCAATTTATCCTAGAATGTCTCGGCTTGTACTGGCGCGTGGCCTGACCACTGCAGCAGCACGGTGTGCTTGTGGCCGCGCTCCGGCCAGCGGCTGCCGCGCCGCTCCATCGCCCACTCGCTGTGTGGCCCCACGCAAATAACCCAACCTTGGTTTTCCTCGCTCGTAGGGATGGCAGCGCTCGTCTGCAGCACTGGAAGACTGAGACTTGCAAAGAGGGAATCCAAGAGCTTTGATCCTGCAGCTGGTTACAGGGCAGTGAGCTGGCAGCACAGCCAGGCTGGCTGTGCCTGCTGCATCCAAGGCAGGATGGGCAGGATTCGCTCCAGGAACCCTCCTGCTGAAGCCATGACTGGGCTCCCTGCTCTATCGAGCCCTCCCTGAGAGGTTCATAGGTGGAATGAACCCCAATAAAACAACTTTTTATAGGACCATGAATGCAGCAAAAGGTCTAAAACTGTAATAGAAAAGCACTCTTTGTGAGTATTGGTAGTAATTTAACTATTGTCAAGAGAGAGTTTCCACCTGTTATAATATTTAACACTGCTTTCAAATAAACAGAATATCCAAATAGATCATATCTGTGTCACAATATTAACAATATTAGGATCCAAAACTTAATCCAACCCATTTATTACTTTTGCAAAATGCAAACTTGCATTTGCCCCATTTTGTAGATGACTTGGATCTGCATATAATATTAAATCAGTTTTCTTAGACTGCTAAGTGCCAGCAAATGAAGAACAGACATAAAAGAGTAAATTTCAGCAAAAATCTAATTTTTGAAAACTGTTACTAACCCAGAGCATATTTGTGCCTGGATTTTCATTTTTTTTTTTTTTTTGAGATAACTTAAATTTTGTCCATACCTTTAAGCATTGGCTGTTCAATGCAGGACAGGTTATTAATCTCTACTTTAAGAAAGCCTGTTTCTCTTTCTACTTTTCCTTTTTTGTCTTTTTCTTTTTTCTTTCTATCTTAATTTAAAGGAGATAAACTGATAATATCTTTGCCTTTTCCCACCCACAAGAAAGAAAAATGTTGCAGGTCGGTCAAGATCTGCTACAATAGGTTTTATATTTTAGAAGATTTAATCTGCAGGGATGAGTTAATGTTTCCAGGGAGCGGCATCTCAATACTAGTTAGTATGTCTCTCTCTTATAAATATGAGCTCAGATGGTTGAAAACAAAGTTTGAATACTAAGGCAGTTAATTAGTTTGGCTCCAAAAGGCACCAAATAATATCTCCTTCAAAACAATCTCTAAGTGGATGAGGTTCTTGGAAATACTATGACACACCATCATAGTTGGTTGTAAACATAGGTCTGGAGCCTTGCTCCTGACAGTAATAGAAGATGCTAGAACATAACCAATTACTTCTGTACATACCATTGTTTCTTCCTGGAAGTATAATTTCTTCTTATTTTAAAATTAATATTCATATTTTATAGCCATAGAATATTGGTGTGGAAACACTATTTCTGGAATATGTTTAGGCCGGTGAAAAACCAAATCAGGACTGGAATCTGAATTTAAATTCAGAATGACAAAAATCTAGCATAATGTTATAATTCCAGAATTTAAACAGCCAACTGGCAGAAAACTTTCTCTATGACCAGGTATAAGTAACACCCTTTGCCTAAAATACAATATTCTTTTTTTGTGTCTTGCTTTAATGTATTGTAAAAGGAGCCAGAACTTCAACAATATCTTCATTTATGGCGTATTTGCCGAGAGGATCTTAATTGATAAAGAAAACACATATCTCAACATGTTTGCAAAATTAACTTTTCACTGACACTTGATTTCAATGTCAGAGTAAAGGGACTTCAGTAGCGCCAGTGGGTAGGGAAGCAGAACAGAGAAGGAGCCATAAGAGAGACCTGGGACACAGCCAAGTTCTAGAGAAAATATGTGCTATTATGGCTCATTGTAATTTAAGATAATACAAGAGAAACCCAAGAGAGAGGTATATTTGGAATCACACCCAGGGCAGTCATTCTTTTTGGAATGGGATGAGAACTTATGTACTAGTATCATCCTGTTCTTATTATTAACTCAAATAGCTGTAGCATAAATACCAAAATTTCTGAAAAAAAACCCCAGCTGCATCTATGTATTCTATGGAAGACTGTCAACTACTAGTAATGTCTGTTAAAATTATTAGGTATCATCACAGATTAATCTATTTTTAAATGTGGGACTTGGAAAAATTCAAAGAAACCTTATGTTGTGTGTGCAAAGGACACACACAAAGTCCAAGTCTCTTTTCTTTGGCACATCTGCAACTTTAATATGTCTCATGCAGTTTTTGAAATGTTTTTATGAAAAAATAGAAAATGTATATTCTTATATGTCAAGGAATGTATGAACTAATTGGTGAAGTCACATGGGCTGCGTTTTGCCCTCAGACAGAGTCTTCAATTCCTTTGTGTTTAGAAGATTTGAACCCATCTTTTTTTTACCAGTAGAAGGAGAACAAATGAAGCAGTGTTTCAACAACTGAAAACCATCTCAGAAGACACAGATCAACTTAGACTAGAACTAAACCAATGGCAGAAATATCACCACCACAACCCTGCAGTCCTTTAACTGGTACTTATCTGACCAATAATGGCTGAAAGCCATCTATCATTGCTTAAACTGCATGATGATAAAACCAGAGTCTGGAAAATATCATTACTTGATCTATTTGGTAAACTTTCAAATATTTCTTTCAGAAGATTTGCCAGGCAAACAGCATAGTATAAAATTTAGTGTTATTTAATTTGTGTTTTATTGCTTTTAAATGTAGCTTGCAAAAAAGGACATGATTAAAGATCTACAGTTGAGTGAAGGTACAAAGCTTCTGTTGTAGAAATATGAGTGAGTCTGGGTCTGTAGATCATTTATAGATGCCTTCTGGCCCAGAAGATTGTGCTGCAGGGGGGTTTAGTGGGTTTAGATGTGTGTCTGAAATGAGCTGAATAGGTTGAAGCAATATCTTGCTTGACCTTTTTCTTTGTTATGGCTACTGTTGGTGATGTCAAGGCCAAAATATTGGTACATCCAAGCAGGGAGACCATCCATTCCTTATTTCAAAGTAATATTACAAAATTCGTTCTTTCATTTCCAGAATGAAAGAAAGGCTCAGTCAACAAACCAGTGCTTTACAAAGACACTAAATAATGAAGCTTTTAATTGAACTTAGTTTTTACTGTAGAATTCAATCAAAGCAAATCCAATCTTTAAGTAAAACCTATCCACAAATCTTCCTTCAAAAATAGAGCCTTCTTTTGGATTTTCTGAAGATCTCACTGTCTGGCAAACCTGAAATAGGAAAAAGTCCATTTAGGTTAATTTTAATTATTTTCTTTTAAAGGGAAAAAAAAAAAAGAATTTTATTAATACAGATCTTTAGTTTTACATGTGTGACCCAGGAACATTTGTGGACAAATTTCACTAACTGTTCTGTATACAGGTAATGTTTGGTACCTATGAATGCTGCTAAGTGTATTTTTGATGGCTAGCAGAGTTTTGATGGCTAGCATGCAGGATTGGAATGTGCAATGTGGCAACATTTTCTTGGGGCTGCAGGAGAGGAAGCTTCCCAGCTGAGGGGAAGGTACAGCAAAGAGGTTTTCTCTGGGCTTTAGGCAGGACAGGTCGAAGCTTTGAAGTCTTTTGAAGGAAATGAAAGTTCTGCCTCAGAAAATTGAAGTGGACACCAATCAGCTCCAGCACTGCTGGAAGACTTTTTCTTTTGTATTTGGTAAAAGAGAGGAAAAGTACCAAGGACTGATAGTGATTAATGCAAATATGACAGGATTTGCTTCTCAAGGGCAGATTTGATGAGTGACTGAACCTAAAGCCTCTTTGCCAAATGTGTCTTCATTTCCCCAAGTCTTGTCTCAAAAGAAAGGCATGTGTAACAGAGAAAGCAATACCAATTTGCATTTATCCAGCATGTTCAGTATCAAAAGCTCCCAATACTTTTTAATAATTTGCATGGCAAAGATTTCAAAGACTTTTAAAATGCAGAAGATGTTAAATGCATTTCTTAAATAACTGCAGTCATTCTAAAAGAATTGCAGCTAAGATATACCCAGGCTTCAATTGTTCAAAGATTGTGATTGTTTCAGTTATTTTTATTTTTTTTTCTAACGGATTAAACAACCTGTGTTTATAGGCAAATATCTTGGAGTATAAGCCTGGAACACATGTAATATAGAGTAGAAAAATTATTTAAAATAAGTCAAAACTGACTAATTCAGTTGAATATGAATTTCTGTATTTTATTTACTCAAGAAATTATTTCTTAAGTACCAAGAAAGAGACTAATAACTGTCCCAAGATTTTTTGTAGATAAAGCAAAAAGGTATTTTAATCACTCAAGATGAAATTATAATAGTAGTTCCAGCATAGTTGCTATGAAATAAAGAGATAGAAATTTTAATTAAACAAATGTGAAATTACAGAAAAAATGTATTATGGCAGTTTTAAAAGTAAAAAACTGTATGTACATGTTATTGTCTCATGACAAAAATTTAAAATAGTTTGGTTTTCTGATGTTGTCTCACAGAATAATAATAATAATGCATCTTCATAAGGGAAAGTCTCTCTGTAGTCAACAATATAATCTTTTTCAACTGGAAAGACAATAATTAATTGAAAAAGACATGCTTTTCTTTGTGCTCACTAATGGCTTAACCTGTATAAATTTTAAAAATATCTACTGATTCTTATTCCACAGTTGAAAGAGGAAGAATCAGTTGTCTGGACAATATTTTTGAAGATGGGAAAGAAATAGCAACAGGAATATAATAATACAAGAAGAGTGATGCAGTTAGTGGTTAGAACTTAGAGCACCAGCTTTTGCATAAATGTAGAATAATGGTCTTGGATATGATAAATTATAAGACAGTGTAATAATTGCAGGTTAAGTCAATGACAAATTATTTGCTGAGAAATATAAATGTAAAGTACAGAAGCATCATGTTAAATTAAAAGGGGATTCACTCAGTAGCATATCCAGTTTCTCAAGTATCTGAGTTCATGTTTTGATTCTCACTACTGTCAGTGAAGAAAAAAAAATCCATTCTGGATATCATAAGCATCACTGAAAGACTGAAACCTCAAAAAAGGTTGAATACTATTTCTTTGTATGAAGAACTGTGCATAGAAAGATTGTGTAGTACATTTCGATGCTTCTAGAATATACCAGAATTTTTTAAACACTCTACCCTACAGTTGTAGTGCTTTCAATTATTAAAACCTTCTGGAGTTCTTCACCTCTCTTCTTACCTCAATGCTGTAATCAAGAGAATATTCTCCTTCTGTGGATAGACATGCAAGCAGAAGCTATTTGGTATTGATTCTGATGTGCCTGAGCTACAGATTAGAAGTAATTTAAACCATGTGCAACAAAGAGTTTAATGAATTAATTTAAACCAATTATGTATGGAAATTATACAGACAAATAAGCATAATTTCAAAAGTAAAATCAAGTGTCAAATAATTTAATTGCATGCTTGAGGGTTTAATTGCATGCTTGAGGGTGTTTTACACAAATGATAGAAAAAATGTTATGTGCTAACAAAAGTGGTGCATCCTCTAAAAAAACTGTCTTTCATTTTTCACAATGTTCTATACTCCCATTCTAGGAAGAGTGCCATGCTGTTTCAGAGGCACTCCATAGTCAGAAGGGATTTGTACACACACAGATCCTTTCCAAGATTGGGCCTTTATTTCAGATTTTTAACAAAAGGGAAAAGACTTGAACCAGGCACAGCTAGTGAATCAACAGCATTGAAAATACACAGAAGTGATTAAGCATCCACAGATGCATTTAGAGATTGATAGCTCAGAAAGCAAAGATCTTTAATGCAGAACAATGGATAACAGAACACCACGGGCAGTAGAAATATCAGATCAGCTCACAGAGCACCATGAGCTTGTATAAATATCACCAATGTGTCTTCCAGTAAGTTAATTCAGAAACAACTTCTGAACTGTCAAGCAACATGAAAATGGGCCAAAGGGATTTGCAGAATGGAAAAGCAATAGAGGTAGCTCCAAAGTAACTCCAAAATAGTAGCTGTGAAACACCTTTGATTGACACCATTGCCTCTAGCAAGGAATTTTTGACTCTGTTAATTTCTTTTCATTGACTAAAATATTTGAAATTATGCTTTGGAAAACCACAGGGATACAATAACTTGTTCTGGGGAACAGCACACTGACTCATCTCTCACTGAAGTCAATGGAAAAACTGATGTACTTCAACAGGTTTGACCAGCTTCATGTCTGAAACAAACAAAATCTTTGACAGGCTTTCACGATCATGAGGTAAAAATATCCCAAGATTGGGGCTTTGAACTTCTCTGTATGTGAGATTTTTTGACTTTAAAATACCAGGGATGGACCCTTGTATTTAACCTTGAACAACCCACACTAGTTGCTGTAAATGTCCCTCTCCCCTCCACTGCATGTTGGCCAACATTTGGTGACCCTGAAAATTATTTGTGGAGAAGAGAAGCATGCCCCCACAGTCTCCCACGCTCACCAAGAGCACAAAGCTCTACAGAAACCTTCTTTTGTGTTTGTTCTCAGAATTAAAAAAAAAAAAAAATTAATCAAAATTATCTCTTCTAATAATAAAAGGACTCATCATCTGGCTAAAAATAAGCACTGGAAACAAAACATAAAAACTGCAAACTTTAATTAGAAACATAGAAAATTGAACACGTGTGATTCAAACCCTTGGCTTGTGTTTCTGCCTTGAAAATAGCACAGCAAATCTTGGTTAAATGCTGGATTTGTCCTGGACAGGCATCAGGAGCACCCAGGCTTCTCAACACTGCTCAGCCCCCAGCCCAGGGTAGCCTGGAAGAGCCTTTTTCCCAGGTTCCCCTCACCCATGCACAGGAGGGAAAAGCTGCTTGCTTTGGTTGATCCACCCCAGACACCCCACCAAGGTTCCTGTCTCCTCCATCAGCTGAAAGAGCAGCCTTGAAGATTTTCCTAGTCATGAGCTAGCTCTTTTAGATGCTTTTGAAGGAAGTGGAGTATCTCTCATCCTTTCTCCAGCCAAATTTTCATGTGGTCAATGAGAGAAAGTGAGGCAGAAAATGGCTGTAGTTAGTAGGAAGCTATTGCCCTTTGAATCAGAATTGCAGAAATTTTGACTCCCTTGGCAGTTGTTGCAGGGCACTTGCTAAAATATTCCTGCTGAGACTGAGTGCAGAACCTCCTGTTCTAGGAGACAGATCTTTTCCTCTGACTTTAACTCATCACACCAGATTATCTATCTTTCTAAGATACCTGATATTTCTATGCATTTCATTGCACTAACACAGGTGAAGTCATAAAGAAATCCTGCTTCAAATATGGGAATATTTCTGAGGCTCGGGCTGCTGCTTTGAGTAGTGCCAAACACAGTGAGGTGCTGATCACTGAACAGTGGGGCTGTTTACCAAAATACAAATAAACAATTGAATAACTCCTTGGCAATTTTTCCCTTTATGATGGGCATCTAGTTACATTACAATATAAAGAATTATAGGAAGTAATATCTAGCGATTTAAAATTATAGAACTCTGCTTTACATTTTTTCCCCTAAGTTCTTTAGATGTCTCAAGAATTAGATTTTTTTTTTCATGATGGCCTTGATCTACCAAGTATGTTAGAGGAAGTAATTTCATGGTTAACTGTTGTTAGGGTTGGAAGATAAATCACTTCTGTCAAGTATCTTGCATCCCTTACACATACATACAAGCAGAGTACACAGAATTGATAAGATTATCCAACTTTTTCAAACACTAATCTTTTCATAGCATGCCATTGAACTGGTAAAGAGGGACACACTTATCTTTTAAACTATTTATGAACAATTGTCTTATGAATTTTTATGCAGACACCTAATGGCTGACATCTACTGACACTCAAACTACTATGTTATGAATTTAAATTAATTTGTGAATACTTTTGTCCTTTCTGATTAACTCTTATATCTTTCAGGTACAGTTTGTACTGAAACATGGAGGTCTAGAGGAGAAAGGTTTTTAAATATACATAAAACCCAATTATTTGCTGGTCATCTAGTGCAGCATTGCTGAAACCTAAGGCTGCTGTGAGGCAGCTTGTGAATAAAATTCTTTTGAGATATTAGCAGATAGATGGTTCTGACAGTGACTGTGCTAGCCTGGGTTAGCCAAGGCTGTCTCAGCCATGATCCCAAAATACAAAGGTCTGCCTATACTTCCCCTAAAGTGAGCTCAGGCCCTGTAGGCAGGCACACTTCATAGGTGTGTAAGTAAAAAGGAAAAATCTCTGTTCTTTCTCTCTGAAAACAATGAGAAAAATTCTAACTAATCTAAAAGTCAGTGAAGATTGTTCTGTAGTTTCAAAGAGCAATAAAATAGCAAATTATTTCCAAAACTGAGATGGGAAATACATGAAGATACAAAATGAATGAATTAAGAGGACTTTGAGGACTAGAAATTCAGAAAGGAATACAAAATAAGATGAATGTAAAAAATATTATAAACCTGTAGGAATGAAGGGAACAATAATGGAGGGGAAAGAATAATTTTAAAAAGGAGAACCTGGATTGTATCAAGAAAACCTAAATAAGGAAATTAAAAGAAGTTGATTAAGAACATTTTGATTAAAGCATAAGAAAATAGACCAAAATAAAGGTTAGGCTAAGGATGATATATATGATATGTGCGTTCAAAACAGCAGAGACCTGTAAATTTCATCTCAAATTATTCAAAGCTCCAGCTAAAGCAATCAGCAAAAGATCAGGGATTGTTCTGGGAATTTGTGGGGCATAGAAACTGGAAAAGACATTGTCCATCTTACTGGCTGTGTAGCTTAAATTTGTCTCCTAAAAATTATTGGTACACATTATTAAAGAAGCAATACACATGACAGGACTGATCTTTTTAGAGTTAGTCCAAAGCTCCATTGAATTCTCTATCTTTTCCCCTGCAGTGGCCAAAAACGGGTACTCAGAAAGAGAATGGAAATGGAGAATATTTAAAATATCATTTTTCCAGCATACTCTCCCAATCTTCAGTGACCAGTGGCTCAAGTATTTCTTCGTGTTTAGTAGCCTACAGGGGATTTATAACTCCTTATTGTGTCTGGTTTCCTCTTGGACACCTGTAACCTTTTATCATGAACACTATCATGCAGCAACAAGTTCTGCTTCTGATGCACAGGTTCTTTAAGGAACCATATAAGGGGTAAAAAACCAAACCAAAATGCCTTGCAGGTCTGATAGGAAAACAATGTCAAAAAGTCAGTTCTATTTGCATGACAGAACTCTTCTAGGGGTTACAGAAAAGTGGATGAGATGATATACTGTGATTTTAGGAAATGATGGGTTTTGCCCAGTGACTTTTCCATAAGCAAAGTAAGAAAATAAGCTACATGTACACAGAGCTGAACAAATGAACTATATATTGCTTGCTAATGAAAAAGGGAGGTGGTTCTGATGGAAGCCTGAAAGGTCTTGGTGACATTTTTGTTAAGATGAATGATGCTACACATCTTGGGGGGGTTGAATATTACTCTTGCAGAAGTTGCTTGCAGGATGAAGGGAGAAGAAATTGCAAGTGTCAGTGAGTGTATTGGCAATCAGAAATAAAAAAAAAAAAGAAAAATCTTTCCAGAAAGCTCCTGTGGAAATCGATTTCTGTTAAGGACTTCAGGAGAGAATTTCCAAGATATTGCGAACAGTCTTAGTTCTCAGATCTGTTTCTGATGCAGCAACCTGCTTACCACAGAAATGTGTGTGTAATTGCAGGTTGGGTGGTTTTAATTCTGAACTGGTGTGTAACAGTACAGTTACACTGTTGTCAGTGGAATAAGGCCAAACTCCAGCACCAGTTAAAGATCTAGTGCATGTGTTTGTTTTGTTTTACAAAGGAAAAATGTAGATCATAATGGAAAGTTTAATAAAAGACACTCTCTGATAAGGTTGCTGGGTAAAAGATTTGAAAGAGTGTCTTGGGATAGAGAAGTTCTGAAACAGTGGATCCAAAGCAGTCAGTTTGTGAGTGTTAAAATGTTAGTTACATATGTTAAATGTTAAAATTTTAATTACATATGAAACACACTAATAAATTTAAGTAATAAAACCAGAGCTAGTTGAATGCCAAGTGATTCCAGAATAGAATCCAGTGGGCTGAAAGTTCAGGGTGCTTCTTGGCCAGTGAACAGCCATATGAAACCTCACTCTCCTGAAATTCAAACTGGATCCTGCAGGCCAGACCTGCAAAGGTATTTGGGTTTCCCATTCTTTTATAGAATCCCAAAGTAAGATGCTTAAGTAGGGGTTGGGAGCCTGAAATCCTTGTATATCTTGGCTTGTATATGCAACATTTTCTATAGACTTGAGCACAAATCACAACCACGAAGGAACACCTGGGGAGGGAGAGAGGGGAACTGATCTCAGAGCTTCATATGTTTTTTATTACTAGGTAACTCTTTCCATGCAGTGTGTATGTGCAGGATGGTTGCCGCACTTGGAGTCTGGCTCCCAGGGAGGCCAGCTTACATCACAGACTTGGGAATAAACAGCCAAAAGTTCAGCACTATTTAGTAAAACCCAGACCAAGCTACTTGATCTTCAGACACAGAAAATACATCTTTTTCAGTGCTGTGGAGTACTTTATTAGCTGTCAGTAGATCTAGCATGACTTGTGTTCCAATTTCCCATGGCTGCAGTGTGTCGCCAGAAGTATCTTTGTTAATTTTGAATATGTTCTGTGTTGTTGGATGGGGTGCAGGACAAGGTTGAAATGTCAAGAAATTAATCTGAAATGTTCTGGATTTCTCCCACATTGTGGGATCCAGCCCATACTGCAGGTGGTGGTCCTATAAAACAGTTGTTTTTCACAAATCATTCTGCCTGTTCATTAATTTAGCCAGAGGACCATTTCCCTGCAGTCTTTTTTAAGAAAAGGGCCATCCAGACCAACATGCCTGCTCTCCACAGTCTGCAAAGAGTTACATCTCACTTGTCAATGTGCATGTGAAGACAGAGAATTCATTGGGCGTTATGGAGCAGCCAGCTGAAAAGGGAGACCACATCTGTAAAAAGCATAAAGAATCAAAGACATTTCTAAGGTGAAAGTTAAGAATTTCACTTCAAATTTCTGAAAGTGCAATATTATCTCAGTTGTAAAGCTTTATAGAACAGTTTAGAAAAAAACCCACACCAGCAATAATTGACACCTATGGAGTTCATCTGTTGGGCAGACTTTGCCCTGTTCATGAAACGGACATAGTTGCACAGGTCAGCATTTTCAAACAAGATTACAAACTGAAGGCTCCAGGCAGGACTTGCTAAAACACAATTAGTGCTCTGGGTTTTTTTTGGGGGGGGTTTTTTGTTTTTTTTTTTGAGAAAAATTTAGGTGTTCCAACATTTATGTTTTCTGAAATAAGAGCAAAAATGACATAATCCCATTTTTGTTTTCTGAGGAAATGATTTAGAGAAAAGGTGCTATCCAAGAAGGTTATCTCAGTTTGAGACAAATTAGTAGGAAACATTCTGAGATGAACATATCCTCTAATGGAAGGCAGGTTTTGGCAGCCCCTCCCCCACAGGTCTGAAAGAAATTTCTTGGAGGAAAGTGAAAAAAACCCTGTTTATTTAACAAGCAAAGTTCATACAGGCACAAAGATAAGAAAAAAAGTGAATAATGTTAGATAATAAACCTTTTCATTGTGGACAAGACCTGGTAGATTCAGAGTCCTTTCTGTAGGTGTGGCTCTGCTCTCTCCAGAGCTGGAGTGCGGGGTGGACTTCTCCAGGCCACGGTGTGGGGCCTCCTGGTGATGGTGTTCCAGACCGGAGCAAAGCTGAACAGTTCCAGGAGAAGAAAAACTTCTTGCCTCAGCCAAATGAACGAGAAGTTAGCTAAAAAGCAAAGGAATGCAACTCTTCCCTGCTGCAGGGCCGAGAGCTGGGAAGAGAGCGAGTGAGTTATCTGTGTTTTTGAACACAGCCGCCAAAAGGATTCCACCGGCTTCCTCCTCTCTCCAGGACCTAGCTTAAAGGTACAGCATTCGTGTCTGGGCAGTAAGCAAACGATAGGGAATACAGTATCCCACAGTCATGCCAGGATAAAGGTTTACCAGACAAATGGTTGGATCTTTGACATAGAAGCTCTTGGTAAGCACCTTCTCTGCCCACTGAATTACCAAAGAAGCCTTTCTGCAGTCTCTCCTCTCAGCCACTGGCGTTCATGTAAGCAATTCAGTATTGATTGAAGAAGACAAAAAGGAGAGACCTTTAATCTAGATGCATCTGGGAAGAGTGAGAACCGATTTGAGCCCTTGCTCAAACTGTTCAGATCACAAAGTCTTGCATACTGAAGGGCAAATGTTCATTCTGCCTCTTCAATTGCACCTGGCTCTGAGAAAATTTCAGATTCAAAGCAGTGTATTTCTGTGGACCATGCAGAATTTGCTGCCTTGGCGGATTCAGTGCTTCTCTAAAGGAGTCTTTAGCAAGGGACATTTCAGATGATGTTCTCCAGTGGTGCTGAGTGTGTGCGTGCTAACAGTCCCTGCTGCCTGTTCTCACTGGCAAGGAGTTAGAACAACTTTTGACCCCAAACAGGCTGGAAGGCATGAGTTAAATGATATTTTTGATTCCTATTTTCCCTACAAACAAGAGCTAACCTATAGCTTACAAATTCAGTGAATTCACCAGGGAACATATACTTGGAAAGAAGAAATTATAGATGAGATGGGATATAGAAGATCTTTTGTACAGAAAATCAGATAAAATTGTGTTTTTCCTGAGTGCCTTTGTGTTGTAAGGTCACCTCTTTGGTGGAGAGAAACTATATTGGCACTTAGACAAGATTAAGAGCAAGAGGGCATGGCTACAATCTAAGTTTTGGGAGGGGTGGACAGTACTTTGAATAAGGAGAGGAACTAGGGACTTATGAGAAAGAGCACTGTAAGGAAGCTAAGGAAATGAAGGGCAATTTAAAAAAAATAATTGGCTGACTCTGAGCATGAGCTGGCTATTTAAGAAACTTGGGTTCAGTTTCACTTGTGCCAGGTACAAACTGTCTCATCTGCTGCAGGGAATAAGTTTAAGATGTCACAAGATGAGAACCTAATGTAGTTTGGAGAAGTTGGAAAACTTATGTCAGACATAATTTTATTCATTTAGAACGGTCTACAATCAGATAGTTATTCAGCCCATCTGCAAGGTACTTTAGTCCTTGAGGAAAGACAAAAAATGCCCAGATTACCCTGAAAGAAGACTGCATCCTTCTTTCCCTACCCTTCTGCCATTATCCCATCCATCTCCTTTCCTCTACAACTGCAAGTCTTTGTGCAGCTAGTCAGTGAAGGTGATTGGGAAATGAATCAGTTTAATAGTAAAACTTCTCCTGAGTTAGTTTTAACCTGGATTGGTTTCCTGATCTGGTACATAATGCAGCCAACATGGCTAACAGTGTCTGTATCTTGCTTTACGGCCGCGGTCTCTGCCTTCTGTGATTTGCATTAGCCTTGCAGCTGCTGCACGTGTGCTCTGCAGGACTCTCAGACTGCACTAAGGAACACTGTGTTATGGAAAGAGAGGGCTGGGTCATCCATGTGGGGAAATAACACTGTATTCAACTGGAAATATTTTACTGGAAATGTGTCTATTGCCATCATTCAGGCTAAGCTTACACAAAATAACTCAATGACTGAAATATGCATGTCATAAAACTACCTGCGCTAATTTCAGACTTTTCTGTGATTTCATGACTATTATTAATGCTCTTATTCTCATATAGCATTGCCAATTAATGAGTTTTATAAATCTGTTGAGAAACTATCACGAAGCATTCATCCTGTCCTGAAGAATGGCCCTTTCTAATGGGCCTTTCTAATTCTCAGAAGAGAGGTTTGGAAATACTGAATTTGAAGACCATAGTTATTACTGCATTTAAAAAAGCATTTTATGATCAACGCATCACCACTCAAATTTTCTTTTTCTGCTATCAGTCTAGGTGCAGAGCTGTGCTGTCTCAAATTTAATTGTACTCTAATCCTGCAGCTCTGCCCATCGCCTCACCATCTTTAAGTCTCTGCTTAAACTCTCTTTTCCTCTTCATAGAAGGTCTTAGTGAGTTCCGCATTTGATCTAATGTTTTTCTTTTTCTTTTTCTTTTTCTTTTTCTTTTTCTTTTTCTTTTTCTTTTTCTTTTTCTTTTTCTTTTTCTTTTCCTTTTTCTTTTTCTTTTTCTTTTCCTTTTCCTTTTTCTTTTTCTTTTCTTTAACTTCCTTTACTCCCTTCCTCTTCTTTCTTTCTTTCTTTCTTTTTCTTTCTTTCTTTCTTTCTTTCTTTCTTTCTTTCTTTCTTTCTTTCT
>JACBWW010000004.1:6286257-6344343 GCA_020086605.1 Lanius collurio
GTTTTGCTGATTTATCCTGCATGGTCATGGACACAGACATGCTTCATGTGTTCTCTTCCCTTTGCATCCTCTTACCCTCTTTATTCCTAGTTCTTCGCCTTCCATATGCCCATTCCCTTCCCCTGAGTTGTTCCTTTTCTTGACCTCTCGGTCTTGTCTGTCGTTTTCACTGTTTCTAGTCTGTTCTACTTGCTATACCATATGTTAAATGTCTCACATCATAAATAAAACACTTTTGACTCCTTCCATCTCTAGCTACTGGCCCCTCTGCTGTTGCTCTTTCATCTCTAAGCTTTCTGAATATGCTGTTTACACTTTTTCTTCCTAGAGCTTTTCCAATCTGGCTTCCCTCCTCTGCTCTTAAATGAAACCATTCTTTCCACAACATCTAATGGCATCTGCTTTGCCAGATCTCAGACTCACTGCTATTACCATAACTTCTCTTGGCCTCTCTTCTTTTGCTGTCCTTGAAATCTCTCTGGGATTCATCAGGTCTGGCTTTCCTTGGCTGCTTCTCTAATAATTTCTTTAATACATCCTCTGGAGGATCCTCCAGTACTTGGTAAAGAAACTGAGAGTTTTAGCCTTGTAATTTTACCCACAACCAAAAACTCCCTTGTCATCTCTTTGTTGAAGATTCACAGATCTACCAATATATTTCTCCCATCTCATTTTGTCCTAAATAAACTTTTTAACTGACACCTTTGTGAATGATTTACTATTTAAACTTAATTTGGCTGAATGACAGATTTTTCTACAACAGACCTTTTCCCTGTGTTCTTCTCACTGAATGAGGACTTTAGTGTGGTTGATGTCCCTACTCTGATTATCATCTAGATCCTCACAGCCAAGTGATGTATAAATTTAGCAAAAATATAATTTCCAATGTGTAATGCTTCCTAGCCATGCGGGTTGCTGAAGCTCTTTTCACAGAATCAGAGAATCACAGAATAGTTTGGATTGGAAGGCACCTTTAGTGGTCATTTAGTTCCAACCCCCCTGCTATGACCAGGGACACCTTCAGCTAGATCAGGTTGCTCAGAGGCCCATCCAACTTGACTTTGAATGTTCCAAGGGATGGGGCACCCACCACCTCTCTGGGAAGTCTGTTCAAGTGCCTGACTAACCTCACAGTTAATGATTTCTTTCTAATACCTAGTCTACTCTCTTTCAGTTTGAAGACATTACCCCTTGTCCTATCACTATGACCCCAATTAAAAAGTTTGTCTTTTCCTTCTAATGTTCTTTTTTCCTGACAAACTATACAGTATATTTTTGTCAGCCCCTCTTGATCCCCTAATGTTCATTCAGGAAGCAGGAGAAAAAACAATATCCCTACTTCAAAGTTTAGGGATGTTTCATGTATCTCTCATGTATTTCTGGCTTCATAGCCCTCTGTTATATCCTTTATTCCATCAATAAAGCACTGCCTACCTTCAGAGTCAAAGCTCTTTATGCCTACTTCCATTTGACATATATTATAAACTCCTGCTGCCCCCATTAACTTCCCAGATGAGTATCCTTGTGGTTTTGATGGCCAAATTTCCTGTAAAATATCTGTAAATCTGTCTTATTGCTTTGCCTCAAATCCCTCTCTAAATCCCTTTCCTTTGGGAAGCACAGTTAGGCAGCTTAAAGTGATGATACTAAAGTCTCTGGTTTTCTTCCTTTTCCTTTGTTTTATTCCATTGCTTACCCTAGACAACTAGTGTAAATTTTTTCAGATCCTTTCATCTTTTTTTTTCCATCTTTACTACATTCTAATTATAACCATAATATCTATAAGAAGCAGAAAAAATAAGTCACAATTGCACAGTAGTTAATTATGACTCTATGAAGCTTTTTGCATGTATCTATTGCATGTATAAATACATGACTGGCAACATGAGATGGGCAAAAGCAAATATTCCACATCTTTCTATGTAAAACTTTTAAAAAGTGGGAAATTTAAATGAATAATAGAATGGACATTGTCATACACCTGCTATCAATGTCTAGTTTTTTTTAAATTTCAAAATGGGATATATGCACTTGTGTTTGCACTTGTGTATATACATGTATATATATATGTGTGTGTGTGTGTGTGTGGATTTATATATAGCCTACTGGATATTCTACTTGGCTGGTAGTATGTGTTGAACTTTTGATGTACTCTATGAAAGGTGGAAAAATTGTGTAAAGTAGTTAAAGTAGTGTTGACTGATGAGCGAGTACTTCTTAGTAAAAGGAGATAGTGTTTTGTTCTGCCAAGGGAAGTTATCCTTTGTGTGGGACAGGCATTTTGAAGCTTTTTTTTTTTTCACTTGGTGTGTGGTCATCCTGAAATGCTTTAGAAAGGTCTCGTTTTCTTCTTGTGAAGCAGATTTGTTTTTCTTTCCTTCTTTCTTTCTTATTTTCCGTTTTGGTGGATAGTTCATTTTCCTGGTAGGGAGCTGTTGTTTTGTGGATTTTAAGTTTTTAGAAGTAATATCTGTTTGAGCAGGAGAGATCCTCAGTTAGCAACTGGCAAGGCTATTTAGAACATGAGGCCTATTTAAAGATGTTTGCCATATTTATGCATTTTATATAAATTAAAACCAAGAATAATTTATTATTTAAATTATTAAATAATATTCAAAGAATTTTCTTTTTTTTTTTCCAAAAATTGAATTTTTTTCAATAATTTTCAGAAATGCCCACCAGAATGTAACATAGTTTTCATTTCAATTATGATCAAACTACACCTTAAAGGATGTAGTTTGTAGAATGTGACATATATTAGTCTAACCACAAAAAATGACACACAGATGCATCTGTATTATGTTTTTGCAGATGAAAATCCTATTTTAAAGTATAAAGGTCTGGTCTGAGCTTGAAGGCGGGACTTAACTACAGACGGTCATTTCAGATTGCCAAACTTGAATGACAATTCTTGTTTGCCTGTTACCTCCAAGAGCACTGTGTTATGAGCTGCACTCAGAGGGCCAAATTGGAAAACTCTTTCCTCACATCCTACATGAATATGTATGGAGTTCATTGTTGCAAGAGATAATTCACCAATGGTCTCCTTTTCAAGAGATAAATTAAATCCGTCACTGCTGGCAATTGCCACAGTTCTGAAAGTCCCGTCCAAATTGAAAGAAAGAGAGAAAATGTCTATAAAGTGGTTAAGAGTACTGGGTAGCCTGTTCTACGGAAGAATGAGATTGGTATGTTTTTCTTAGTGATACAGAGGCTGAGAGATTTAAAATCTCTCCCTCAATGCTCATGGGAAGAGGGCATTTCAGGCTATTTCAACACAAGGGGAGATGAGTACATGCCAGTTGTGACAATATTTCTGCTGTGATCTACAGGAAAGTGCTACAGGTCAGAGCTTTCAGATGTCAGTCTTAGTAACCTAAAGATAATAACCCATGTCCAAACCCTGTTTAGTTTCACTGTGGAGCCTATTACAGTCCTGGAAAAGATTTGTTCAACTGACTTCTGTAACAGTCATGTCAATTTGCTCTTCCAAAGTGCCTCTTCCCATCCTCCATCCTTATAATAACTTACAACATATGAAGATGTATTTTATTGATCTTTATTTTAAATAAAGATTTCACAGTGTTTATGTCCTCTTTACTTTCTAAGTATAAGGCAGCTTTACATGGGAGTTTAGTAAACCTTCTAATGTTAGAAGCTGATGGCCAGCTCAATGACCATGCAGAACAATGGTGGAAACCTCAGACAAAGTTCGGAAAGTTATTACTAAAAATTGAACCTCGACATGAGTCTAAGAAATAAGTGCAAACTGACTCTAAAAATTAGAAGACAACTCTCTGAATACCACTGCAAATACCACTGGCAAGAGACATGTCTCTAAGCTGTCTTCAGACTCCAGAGTAAATAAATAAAATATTTCGGCGAGAAGAGGGCTGTATATATTGGCAGTATTTCCTGACTTTGTGTGTAAAACCAAGCACGATTCGAACTTCCACTAGGTAAAGACACCAACACAAGAAACTCATTTAAACTGGTCAAATTCTAACAAACATTTTCTGTGAAATTTTGGTGAGGTGGAGTTTGCCAGAAGTTTTTCCAGGAATTAACAACCTCCAAAGACTGCAAACACTTTTTCTTCTGAACATCTCTGGCCAGAATCTTTCTCCAAAACTCATAAAGCAAGAACTTGAGAAAACCTGCCTGAAAAGCAGTCTGCTTAGTAGAAATATAGTAAGAACTTGCCAATTTTGAAGCCAGAGAGAACCTAAATAAAGGCAGTGAAGACTTTGCACTCACTCTGCTTCCCAAGCACTATGGAAGAAAATGAACAAGTTTTAAACAATCCACTGGGGGACTTGACCTTTTTCTATCCTCCCTCTTCTACTTCCAAACTCCCGATTTCTCTACAGGAAAGTCATATAAATGGCTGATCTCAGTTAATGTCTATTTAAACTTACTCCTTTGGGCCTCTCTCCCTACTCCCTTTCCCCACTCTTAGCCCTTGGTAATCAAAACTTGGCTTATACTCATTCCAACTCACCCCCCAAAATCAAACAAATATTCACATTCAGTATGAGATCACATTACTTGGTGATCTCAGTTCTGGTGTTACCTTACACTTTCAGCTGGTCAATTATCTCTTTGGAGCAGTTAGAAATGTTCTATTGACCTATTGACTCAGTGGTACAATGTTTGCTCTCTTCCAGCAAGTCTAATGGACAAATGGCACTGAGCACGTACTCTTGGAAAAGATGCACTTGCCAAGATCTCTGGTGAGAATCAGCTCTATACAAAACTTAGAGGCAAAAGTAGGTCTGTGTTTTTTGGTTTTTTTTTTTTCTTTTGTGTTTTAGGTTTTGTGTTTGTTTGTTTGTTTCTTTTGCATTTTTATTTTTTAACGGGAGAAGAAATGAAACATTATTTTTAATTCAAAAGGGATTTTAACTTTAGACACTGCCTGAGCACACTCTCAATAAGGACAAGAACTGTGAGAAATGTGATGACATTTTGTTACATAATTTTAAATTGAATGAGATTTACATATATTTTTATTAAAAACAATGCAAGGAGCATGCATTCTTGGAGGAGATTCATTTGTCAAAGTTCAAAAACTTGACAAGCACAACTACATCAAATGTCCAGTCAAATTTTTTAAGAGGCAATTATGTAAGATAAGATGGTCATTTGTGCCTAGGCAGTCATTCATGTTCTCTTGACTTTGCAGACCTTAAAACTTTACCACTATCCCACAACACCTGACCTTTGGGATGCTTTGATCATACTTTCAGAAGTCTTACTAAAGAATGGTTAATTCTGTGGTGCATGAAATTTGCACAATACTAACTTCATTTTTTTTCTTAATGGAGCACATTTTTACTATTTTGCAAGCCATCCATAAATTATTGCTTCACGGTTGGTTTTAAAATACAGTTAGGAAAATCAAAACAAGTCTTGATTACAAATTAATTATGCAGTGAAATAAATTAAAATACAAAATAAAATGAAGTAGCTTCTCAAGTGAAATGTTTAATCAATTTCAAGTGTTCTGAAGAGAAATGATAAATGATATAGCACCTTTTACAGAAAGTGTTAAATATGTTAAAAATTTTTTAGACTGTAGCTGCATAAATAGTTACAGTTAATTCAAAACAGCTTTCAAAGTACTACAGCAAGATAGAGTTTGGCATAGCATGGTTGAATAGAAAGAAGGTTCTGTTTTTTCTGCCTTTCTTTCCTTCTTTTTGTGCCATACCTACACCTTGTATCTAACTATTTAATAATCACATCATCTTTGAAGTCTTGACCTGTTGGAATGACATTCATGAACCAGAGTTCTGCATGTCTGCATCTTCAGATCATCTGCACTCTTGACCATTCAATTACAATGCACTCAGTCATAACCTTGCCCTCAGCTAGACCGGTGACTCCATCGCACTTGATAAGCACCTTAGTCTATTTTTTCATGTGTTACTGAATTCTCCGTACCAGTTAGAGATTCTCTTGGACTAGGATGGTTTTTGTTTCTCTTTGGTACTGTTTCAAACATAATTTGATTTTGATCCCTTTAAACCATAGTTGTAAAGTTAATAATAGTAATAACAGTAGCAACACAAATAGAGATATATCTGATAGGTAGCTACTGTGGGCAGACATGGCACCTTCCTTCATTTTCTGTTGAAGTTAAGCATGATGTATTTAAGTATTTTTCTTCCTCAAGAGCTCTGTGCTTTATCTCCGGTCAAGCAATGGTTCCAGGCCACCGCTGTGGAACAGACAATCTACAGTATAATCTGTAGGATGTACAACACTCAGGACAGTTCTGAAGCACAAAGCTATAAGATCACTGCACGTCAGAGTTACATCCCTGATGGTCTGAGTTCTGTGCCAAAACCCACTTCAAGACTAAGAAACAAATAACAGTTCCAAAAGAAATCTGTTCATATTCTCAGGGAGCCTGGAATCCCTTTGGCCTACCATCAACACTTCTATTCTACACCAGATGACTAAGTTTTTTTCTTGTCTTTATCATGACCAGATCAACATAAACTCCAGTCAAGATTTTTTCCCATATTCTTTCATTTCCATTTCATTTCTGAAAGCTTTTCTGAAAAAGTTGTGCCACTTCCCAGTTAGAGACTACTGGATGCCAGCTGCTGAAATGTAAAGACTATGCATATACTAAACTTGAAAGAGTTCTATATGTTTTGGCACCATCTTGTCTACATCAGATCTGTGTCGAATACCTAGGTAGTATGTACCTGTAGTAAAAACATCTCTCACTTACCTTTATTCAGTGCATACTGCTGAAATATGCACTTTCTGTCATTTAGTCCTGATGATGAAGTCCTTTCATTCAAATCCCTCTGTGGTAAATATTTACAAAACCTCCCAAAGCCTGTCAAAAACAGGACCTTGAAATTGCAGTTAAAGTTTGTTACAGGTGCCAACAAATATCTTTTAAATGAAATTAAGGGTATGGCATGCCCTCAGAAGAAATGAATTCTAAGACCAATTCAATCAATTGAATCAGTCAATTTTCCTTAAAACAACCTTGTACCAGGGATCTGAATTATCTGTGGGACTCATGACAGTTTGATCAGCAGCTGTGCTGGGGAGCTTAGCCCCAGAACACATCAGAATGACCACATATTTCGTCGCCTTTTTGATCAAAGGAAAATACTCACTTACTTGACGTAGTTTTCCCACAATAATTGCATGTTAGAGAAAAGCAAACCAAAGCATCTGATGCCCTAAGTAAATAGGCACAATCAAAGGACAGAACAAACAACGTAACATGCCGTTCCACCTCAAATGCTCTTGCTTCCCTCCTTTGCTCTTTTGCTCCTCCAAAATGCCTTGGACCACAACCACCATTACATACTAAAATGATTCGGGGAAATTTTCACCAAGCAAGGAATAAATTATGAAGACCCACAGTGAGAGTGCCTATGTTATTTCACCCTGTGTGGTGACATGCACTATGGCCAAACATGTAAAACAGTTACCTCTCAGAATTTTATGCTCAAATAAAATTGATGTCTATGTCTCTCTTTGACTATCTCCCATCTCTTTGAATCTCTCCCTTATCTTTGAATTTCTTCAAGGTATTTCAGATTTGTCAATCTATGCATCTCATCTAGATTTCTTGTAGATTGTAGAGCTGCTTTACATAGAATTTACATAGCCACATACATAATATTCTAGGATTTAGTGGCCAGGTGTCCATTGTGTTACATTTCCCAAGGAGTCTCTGAAGAGTTAAGAGCTCTGGCGTTGTCTGCAACACAGAGGAAAGGCTAGCCATGGATTCCAGCATTGCTTTTTATTATGTTGCAGCTGTACTGCACTCAATTCTAGTTGGACAAATTCCTGAACAAGAATCTATTTCCCTCACTTCACTTTTGGAATAAGTACTGTTTTGGTTTTTGGCTCGGCTTTGAAGCAATGTTCTTTTTGTCAGTATTGAAGGAATGAATGGTATATTTAAAGAATAAACTTGGGATGTGTTTGGTGATTTTGATTTAGGATGTAGGAATAAGGTTCTCAAGGGATGGAAAACTTGAATTCTAAAAATAATGAGCATCTAAAGTTTAGTGGAGGTATTATTATTGCATTGACTCATATGGGCCTTGCTTGATTTACTTATCCATTTAGGAACAGGGAAATTATTTACAATGCAACAATATTTATAGAAATTAAAATTTATAAGTGCTTTATTCCAGTAGTTATTTAAATATGATTAATAAAATTCAAATATAATATATGATATATTGGCTGTCATACCTAGAAAATCCATTACCCAGAGTTTAGTTAACTGCAGGTGTTAAACACTGTTGCAAAATCACTAGTTCACTTGTGTCATTTTTAGCCAAGTGCAAAGCTTGAATAAACTGTTTTCTGAATATGTAGGTCACTGTAATCTACCTGTAGACTATTTAAAAAAGACAGTTCTTGCCTGCCACTTCCTCTTTGAGGCCTTACCAGAGTTAAGCTTCAAGATATATAAAATTTGATGTTTCTCCACAGAACATCCATAGGTTGCTTATCCCATGCAATCCCTGCACTGTACTTAGAACTGTATTAGCTCCATGATCCCAGGGGTCACTCTACAGCAGAGTCAGGTTTTGGATCTAAACATTCCCTGTGTAAAATAGCAGTGTAGAGAGAAAACAGCAGTACAACACAATTATAGGTTAAAGTTACCACTTTGTTCATTGCCTACAGGCATTTACACATGTTTAATGGTATGCTTCACTTCTGGGTAAAGGTAATCCATACAGCAGAACAAAATCTTCCAAAGAGGTTGGCCAAGAGCTGTTCTTTAGTTGCACTGTGGCTTGCAATTATGGAGTTGGAAAGAAGAAATTTTGACAAAATAGCAGAAATAAAATAGACCGTAAACCAGAAAAATCAAAGGAAACAAAGCTCATTTTCTGACAGGGTGAATTATCGACCCCTTTTGTCTATAGTGGATATAGAAGTTATTCCAGATTTCCTTTGGAAAGGTCAGCTTTCAGAATTAAAACATCTTTTGGTAGATGCCAGTAACTAAACAGACAAAGCCCTAAGCAGAAGGTGTGAATCTCTAACTGGACAGAAGAAATAAGGCTTTTCATGAGAGACTCTACACACCTCTTTATGTAAGAGCAAGCAAACATTGACCAATGAATTTTACTGGTGTGTTTAAAGATTAGGGTCTGGGCAATCACCTAATAGTAGGTCAAGCAACAAATCACTTCACAGAGGCTGGCCCTCACCATTGCAACACCTGCATAAATTATGATGCACTCCCTAGATGAGCCACACAATGTCAATCCCTTATCCACATTCATTTAAAGAAAGGTATTTTGGTCTGCAAGCACAGTCACAATTTCAGCAATCTCTTTTTTTACCCTTTCTCTTATTAAACCATTAATTTGTATTATCTTCACTTAAATTATGTTGTTTTCCAGGAAAACAGAACATCTTATCTTTTTCTAAATCAGGAGAATAAGAATTTGTTACTGTTCCCCTAATCTGACCAGTGCTGCTAAATTGGTCAATTTATGTACCTTTTTGCTCTCTTAAACACAGTTTCTTCCCAGAAACAAGACTTTTTATAGAAAAAGACCATGAAGCAAATTGTTCATTCCACTTTCTTGCCTGATAAGATTTTGCATTGAGCACATTTAAAATACTCTTTTATTACTCTATGGTAGACTTTAGACAAACACATTTATTTTTGTAGTGATCAAAGAGATATGGATACGTTTGTCATCTGTTACAGATCTAGAGGCAATAGAAGGAAAAGAAGACTCCCCAAAGCACTTCACATGAAGACATTTCTGCCCAGTTATGTATTCTTGGCTAGGTTACAGCTAAGGGGCCCTGGTCTGGCAGAAGTGACATTCTCATATACTCAACTTCATGACCATAAACAATAAGATGAAATTAAAAGATCTGCTCTCCAGGTGCCAAGCTAAGCATACATTTTATACTTTAAAGTGCTGAGAACTTCACTGAGACTTGTCTGAGTGGCTCCTGCATGGAATATAAAGTTCAGCAGCAGTTTTTGTCACCTGTGACAGACCTATGGATGACAGGTCAAATACTGGATTATGGTGTAAGAAAGCCTGAGGAAAGTTGCACCACCTCCTGAGGTGGTGAAAGGGCAGACTCAAAGAGCAAGGGTACTGGATTGCCAGTATGTAGCCAGGAAGATGAAGAAAAATGACACTTTTTAACATTCTTTTTGTTTTTTGTGTAAGGATAGGAACAAAGGATTCAGTCAAGACTTCAAGGGCTCTTCTGCTTTTGCATAACACTTTTATTGCTTGTCTTTTTTCTGATAGCTCCATTGAAGTTGGAGAAATAAATCTATTTGAGTCACTGTTTATGTCATGATGATGGCATGGGAGCATTTTAAAAATCACAACATACATTTTGGGTCACAGGACTCTGGACATGTTCATGAGTATGTCTTTAAATAAAGAGATATGCATTGCATAAGATATCACACATGCCCCAAGCTGCTTAAGAGTTGGAAAAGTAGAATATTTTGCATCTGGATAAGGAGCCAAAATCACAGTATGAGATAGTTATCATATATAAAATTTCAGAGAGATCAAAATATCTACCCACGTACTTATTTTCAGAGCATGGTTATGAAATATAAGCTGTCTTCAATACTTTTTTTGTGTTGTAGTGTGTGCATGTCTTTTATGAATTTCTAAGCTATTTTTTCATACTGAAAACACGAATTTTAAAAACAACAGAGAAGTTTCCTTTTTTTTTTTTTTTTTAATGTCAGGAAATATATGGCTTTAAAAGTAGATTTATATTGGTCCCATTATCCAAAACATAAAAGACCTCAATAGCTTTGAGAAATTCTGTTTAGAAGTTGCCAATAAAATGAGTTTCATAACTAGTATCAATTTTGATACCAATAAAGCTGTTGAAGACACTGCCAATCATTCATTCTCCTCCAGTTGAAATGTAGATCTTTATAGGGATGACATCTCACTACACTGACATCTGGAACATAGCAACAAAATGCTGCTGGCTCAGAGAAACAGGAGAAACATGCAATATTCATTGCCAAATGTCACTTAGCAACATAACGTGTACAGTGGAGAAAAACTCACATCAGCCATGCCCTACCTCTCCAAACAAACAAAAGCTCCTTGTAAGATATATTTTGAAAAGGCAAGTGATGTAATTATGCAACCTAGGAAAATTTTCTGTTAAAAATACATGAAAGAGAAAGGGATCAGAATACAAGTTCTTGTTCATTCCATCAGAGAATGGATGCAAGACACATTCAGCCTTTGCATTGCAATGCCAGCCCCCCATCCCCTTGTTAGAAGGATGTTCTGAGTTAGAGGTGCAGCTGCAAAAACTTTCTGCTATGTTATTGAACTGTTGTTTAACTTAAGTTACTTATGTAATTCCAGGGTTATATATCAGCCAAGTAAAGCTTTTCGGATTTCCACTTTTTTCCTTAAGTGCCCAGTTGCCACCCTTTTCTCCTGTGAGTGCCTAAAAATTTATGTAGTCTCTGAGTGTGTAAAGAGCCCAAAGTTCTGAATGGACCACTGCATCCATGTGCCAAAGCCCAGTACGACACTTTGGAGGAATTTTTTAGTTTTTAAAAGTAACATAGTGGCATCAATGTGTTTCTCAGCCTAAGTAGATTAATTATTTTGGTTTGGATTTTTGCATGAAAAAGACAGAAACAAAGAGAAAAAGGTATAAAACACAGCAAAATTTTACCCAAGGAAGTTATGTGAAACCAACCAATTACTTTCATGCATTTTTTACCAGATATTTTCTGAACTATATCTCTTATGTCTTTCCTTGGGGTTAACATCTTTGCAGGAACTGTAAAGATGAGAAGCTGGTTTGAAGAGATATAATCACAAATCCATGTGAGATGTTAACCATTAAAAGTGGCAAGAGTTACAAAGAGTTACTACTGACAACAGTTTGTGATTTAATTTTATTTGTTTAGGGATTTACCTTTTTTAAAGATATGAGTTCAAACTACACATTTGGAATAATAATAGGTTTATGCTAAAATAAAAGTCCCAACTATCCAAGGTTGAGTCATCACTAACATAACATGATATCACGTGCAAGAGAACATTAAGGGCCTGCAGAGATTGGATGCAAGTAAGTAACCTAAAGAAACAGTATTAACATCTGGTAGCAACTAGGAGCTTAGCAGTTAAATGCTTTTGAGAAAGAGGCAGAAATACTTGTCCAGTGCAAGAGGACTACGTGCTGTCAATGCAAAACAGTTATTAAAATACAAATGTACAGTGGTGCATTGGGAATTTGCAAAAAGTTATACCAGTATCAAAGTCTTTGACAGAACATCTGTGGAAATCTTAGTTTGAGTGCTGTATTCAAATCTGGAGAACTTTGTTCAAGAATGGTGAAGAGAAACAATGAAGAAAAGAATTATTAGTGAAGGAACTGAAGGAATTGAAACCCAATGTTGTGCGAGAGATTACTTTCTTTTGGGCAGAGTAGAGTGGCTAAACACAAGGTTGGGGAAAAAAAAAAACAAAACCAAAAAACTATTTTGGAGTACCAAAAAAAACCCAACTAACAAATTTTGCATTATAAACTTTGACTTGAAATTACAAGAGAAGTATCTTAACAGCAGAGGAATAAAGTTCTGCAACACTATAATTGTGGCAAAAAGTTTAATTGGTGGTAAGGTGGAGGATGACCTTTTTCTGAAATGTGAACTTTGATAAGAGCACAAGACTTTCCTTTTGGTTGTAGTAGCCATGCCTGAACCTCTCAGTCACCTCACTAACACCATTAACCATGGCAGAGAGGGAAATTTGTTTCCTGACTCCCAACAGCAATAGCGTAACTAATTAAAAATATTGTTAATTTTGGCAATGGCAACATAGAAATCTGTTCATTACAAATTAAAATTTGTTCATTACAGTTTGGCAATTTCCTAATTTTATGACAATTATCAAATTATTTTTTTGTTGTTGTCAACAGAAACCAGGTCAAAAAATAGAAAGAAAAGCTGGATACTGTCATGACCATAAAATTTTATTTACTGAAAAAAAGGCATTCCTACTGAAGGGTTTTGTATTAATTGTACATTTCCTGACAAGCTGTGTTTCATCAGAAGCCTCCATCATTTCTTGTCCAGATCATACACATATATCAAGTGGACTTTATTAAAAGCAGCACTTCAATAAATCAAGATCTTAATTAAAGGAAGAGCATAACATGAAAACCCTGGCCCTAAGACATGTCTCAGCTTGTGTAAAGAGGGGCTCTGTTTCCATACAAACTGTGTTCAAGGTAGATAGGCCCGTTTTAAACCCTGGAGGAAAAATCTATGTAGGAAACTTTAATGAAATTTTCTCAAACAAAAGAACAAATTCCAATCTCTCTTAATTTTTTCAGGGACCGAAAACAGAATTTCCTACAGTATTTGCTCAAGTACAGTTAATGTCCTTGGCCTTCAAGTTCCATTGGATATTCACATTGTCCTACCTGAGTCTCATTTTGCTCTGTACTCTGGCAATGTCTTTTGGCATATATCAAACATTAAACCTGCTATTTCTTCCTTCTCTTACTGGTTCAAACACTCAGACATGGGAAAGAAAAGGTCAAATTCTTCAGGAAATCTCAGTAAACATATGAAAAAATAGGTTCTGTTTTTGCATGATTAGCAAATACATTAGCACAATGATCAAATTTTCTGGTGGGAAAAAATAACCAGTTAAACTGAATTTTTTAAAGAAATTTTTAAAGTGTCTATTTCAATATTGCTTTTAAACTTCATTACACATCGAATAACATCAGTCTCAGAAGTCTGTGAGTCCCTGAGACTCTTCAGAAATTAATTTTTGATGAGAACAGACTCAGAATAATGAAAACAATGCCTAATTTGAGATAGATAGTTACATAGTTACTTTGGGGCTCTACAATGATTGTACTCTGGGTTTATATATACTTATTTTTCAGCTTAATAAGAATTTACAGAATGTGGTGGGCACAAAAGACAACATAAGGTATTTTCTTTGGTTGTTTATTTGCCATGTGATAAAGATCAAATAGCACTTCAGCAAATAGTGTGGGAATGTCCAAGTAAATGTCTGTGGATACAGTTTAGAGTAATAAGTGAAGAGAAAAGATGAATTCACTTCTGATTTATTTGCAGTGTGATTTTACAAATTGTTGCAGCTCTCTAAGGTCTGACATTTTCCTTTGCTGTAAACCTTAAAAAAAACCTTAAAATATTTCAGGCAGACAGAAACTGCCCTTCTGGTTTAAGGGTTTCAATCTCTTTAACTGGAATGTTTGCTGAGTTCTTGCTGCTGCGATTTTACCCACCTTTTCAGTGTTTTAGGTTTTATATCAGTTTTCATGAATAACACATGCTACACACAACCCATAACTGTAGCACATATAACATTGCTGTCAGTCTTGCCATTTAATATAGAACTAACAGTTTTCAAAAAACAATGTGGATCTGCTACCAACAGCTGAATTGGCTTCTTGGTATATAGCAGAATACTTAGGATAATTTAGGTTGAAAGAAGGCTCAGGATCAGGTCCAGCCTCTGCTTAAAGGAGCAGATTTCACAGTGATTTCAAACCAGGTTGCTCAGGGCTTTATCCAGTCTTGAAAATCTCCAAGAATGAATGAATCCCTTTTAGAGACAGAGAACTACCATAACCTCTACACACGTAGCCTTGTGTTTTCTCTTACTGAATGTCATTCCATTCCTAAAAATGCTCAATTGCTCTGTCCAAATGCTTTAGCAGTTGCCAAATAGGTCCATCATGTTATGTGGTGGACACTTTAACCCTTGACGGATTTGGAATTGGGGATCCTTCTTTTGCAAGGGATGCTCAGCACCCTTTAGAAAATTCACATGTAAGGGTACTTTTACAGAGTAGTGGAAATATCAGAGGTAGGTTTGTACTTCCTGGAACATCACTGGTGTTTTTAAATATAAAACAAAGGACTGGGATATGTTGGCATGATTCATCTTTAGAAAATCTATGGGTTTTTTGTGTTCCTTTTTAAGAGAGATGTTCTGCTCACAAAATAGAACTCCTGTATTGTAATTTATTACACTAGAATTTAATGTATCTGTTTCTGACCAATTTTGAAGTGTAGAACATTTCATATTGAAGTAGACTATTTTAAACTCTGAATTTTGCTTCCTCTGCCATTCCAACACACCCCAGTTTCACCCTGATGGTCAAACATTACTGCTCTTACTGAAGCCTGTAACAAATGATTCCCTTCATATATCTGTTTCTTTAAATGTTTTTTTTTCCACAGGTGAAGGCATGTGAGTGAAGAAGTCTTGTTCATTCTTAAGTGCCCAAGTGGTTAATTTAGCTCACAAATTGCAGAGAGGGAGCTCAGTTGGGGGTCATTTAAAGCTTGGGTTGTGTTTGCTTTTGTTATGTTTCTTCAGAGCCTCATGGCATTGACTCCAGGCCTTTTTACTGCACCTGGCAGAAAGTTGTAGCTGCTTTCCAGCCTCTATTTGGAAATTAAGGTCATCCCTAACGAGACTGCTCCTGACAGATTTCTGCCTTTAGTAATGTAAACAAGAGCTCTGTTCCCCACTCTCACTGTACTGGCCATGGCTGATTCCCAGGACTGCAACAATATAATTCTGCTCATTCTTCCTCCCTTGGATGATTTAGACCCAAAAGGATTCTGTTTCACCATTCATTCTGCAGAATACCACATAATTAACTTAAGATGCTCACAACTATTTTTACCAATTTGATCATATGATGACTGAACAGTGCATATTCTCCAGCACCTGCACTGTAGTCATGAGTGTAGGCCCACTGGGTTTTGTTATAATATCCAGTTTCTCAACCCGTGCTACCACTAAATCTCTTCTGTTTTGTTGTTCAAGCTGGTTGCACTTACTGTGTGAGTGTATCAGTCAGGCTTTTTAAAATTAATTCTTATATATAGTTCCTGTGGCAAACTACATACTTGCATAGTAATTCTTGTCAACTGTTTCTTTCTTCTGTAAATCTGTTGCCTCATAGTTCCTTATCAATTGCCATTGTCTTCTCTATGTAATTTCCCGGTACATTGAAATCAAGTGAAGAAATTACGTGAGCTTGTCCTATTTATCTCCTTTTGCATTTTTGTTAGAAGTTCCTCTAAGCAACTACACTGGACCTCAGAAAACTCTGCTTGTTGCACAGGCATTACCCTGTAAGATAAGGTTGCTCTCTAAGAAGGTATTCCACAGTTCACCACTGACACCTTTTTTTTTTTTTTGCTACTTCTCAAACTGCCTGAGATTGCTAAGATCTGCCATCTTGCTCTGCAAAGTAATAAAATTCCACTGCAGATAAACTGATCTTTATTTCTTTCCATGCCTTGCTTGGTTTCATGACATTGTCCCTTGTGACAACGAGCCTCATATACCCATCTCATACCTTGGTCCTACAAGACCCTTCCCCATACCCTCTGAGATTTCCTCCAGTTTATCTTCATGCAAGCCTGCCTGGGTTCAGGCTGGTCCTTCCCTTCTGCCCTTCCTCATCTTTGTCTCTGTCATCTCTTAATCTCTTGTAAATGGTTTGTTAACTCCAGGCCCTATCTCTTCACCATTTCTTCATTTCTTCTTGTGGGGTGACTGCTCTATTCCTTCTGTTTTCTCATGAAGACCCCTTGAGCAGCCGGTGGGTAACAAATGTGAAGAGCACTCATAGGTGCCACACACTCACTGGTGGCACTGATCTCCTCAGCACAAGACATCCACATTGCTAATGTCTCTACTGGCCTTTACAGCACAGTCAGAGGTGCACTCTTGTTCTCCTAACATGCTGGACCTCTTCCAGGACATTGCAAGAGTGAAAGTGGCACAATTTGGTGTTAAAGACTGCTTTGCCCACGTGTGTCATATGACACAAAGTTGGTTTCATACAAGAAAATTTAAATACATTTACTTGAAAAATAAAAATGTGGAATTCACAACAAAGTTACAGAAAAAAAAAATGGAGCAATAGGATCATACTCCAGATGCTCTTTAGTTGTTCTAATTTCTAAGGTAGCCTCTGCATAGCCTCTGCAGCTCACCTGAGACCAAGAGAACATCTTCTTTTTGGTGCTGATGGCTGACAGAGCCACACAGAATGCCTGTGCTGGATGACCTGCTCTTTTCCACCCCAAAAACACAAGCTGACTTTTTTCCTCTTTCTTATTTACCCAAAGCAAGTTTCATTTATCAGTGTTGGGAAATCACAGAAGGTTTTTTCTCTTTCTTTTGTCCTTTCTCATTAGTTTCTCTTCATTAATATTTCTACTTATATCCTAGTAATCGCATGTGATGTTAGACTAATTTTTACTGTTATGTTTTTCTGACTTACAGTAGTAAATACTGGAACTGAAATATCTTAAGCACAGATCTTTGATCAACTTCAAACTACTTATTGCCTCCAAACATTGTTTTAAAGTAAAACATACTGGAACATATGATGAAATTTGGCCTAGGGAACTCAAAGAAAGACACACGCTTGCATGCAAACTTACTTCTGAAAGAAATCTCCTTCCTCCAAGTTGTCAGGTATTCAGATAAAGATCCAGGCCCCAAAATAATATAATCAATTTTTTCCTTCTTTTTAAAAAGAAATAGTTTCCTATTTGATTTTTGACCCCATTTTATTAATGTTTTGAAACTTGCGTCTCTGCAAAAGTGAAGCACAGAGGTTTGTTTTTAAATTATTTTTTTTAAAAAAATCAAGATTAGGGTTTCAGACCATCTACTTTCAAATGAATTCCAGAATAAACAGATATAATTATATTATTGAGGGACTAACATGAAATTCCATGCTTTTTCTACATTATCAAAATGAGTGCTTTGACACTATAATTTGTGTTGCTTTGGGAAGAAACCACCAATCTATTATGAACTGTAAGAATGTGTTCAACATTTTATCATTTTATATCTATATAAAAATGCCTTATGTGAATGGACATATTTTTAAAATGTTAGTAAGTGAGATGGATACTGGCCACTGAAGATGAATCTGTAGAATTATGTAGCACATAAACTTTGGCAATAGACATTTTAAGCTCATTTGTTGACTTAAGTTACTGATTTGCTTTCTGATCAGTATATAGATATTGCACTGGCACTCTTTGGAATACTAATACTGTCTTCTGGACCAGCACACCAAACGTGTTGCTGGGGCCAATGTATTCTCACTGCTCAGGGTTATGCTAAGAGCTATTGAAACTGTGGAATTTGATGGCTTTGGCCTTTCAAACTTCCAGATTTCTCTTTGTGTTGTTTCTGTGATTAGTCTAGGTTTGCATAAGGGGAGGGTCTAGGAATGCACAGCACTGTGAAGTCACTATCAGCCACTACAGAGGGATCCCTGCACTGCAGAAAAGCTGCTGACATCTGTGCATACACAGACACCATAGCATGTTTCTGCAAGATCTCACAGCCTTATCTTGGAAGCCAGCTGCTGCAGTGCCAAGCAGTTTTGGCTTCAGACAGAGGAGAATGGAGGAAACTAAAAAGAGTAGCTACTTGTGGATTCACTTTTCCTGGAACAACCTTATTAACAACAGAGCCATTTCTGGTCCCAGCTAACCAGCACTGTTCAATAGAACTGCTTTGTAACATTTAGCATTATAGATGTCTATATGCAAGTTTTTTTGTGAATTAGATCTTTGGACATAACTGAGTTATGCAGTAATCTATACAGACGGGTGTTTATTTAGAATGTATCAAATACACTGTAACTGCTGAGTGTGCTCTAAGTGCATTTCTGTCACAGATGGAGTGTTGCACTTCATAAGAGAGAAGTAACAATGATATCAACCAGTGTGATTTAACAGTTTGATTGTAAATAGGACAGTAGTTTAATAAGATTTGATGGTAAAGTACAATTGATAAGGTCGGACAAAATGGTCACGGACACCCTCCCACTGAGTTCTGAAGTTCAGAAAGGATCTCCTTGCTTTCTAAACCCATACTCAGAAGGGAGTTTAGGTGCAGCTAAATCCAGCTCAGTCCCAGACTTGGTCAACAGTTTATGTCTAAAGGATTTTATGTGCACATTCAACACTTTATATCATGTAGCTGAGATTTCAAAGTTTTAACACGCTTCTTCCGAGTCATTGACCGAGTTATAAGATACAAGAAGGATTTTCCTTGACTTGAGAAGTAACCTTGTGTCTATTCCAGGGGAGATCCTGGCATGCAGCCCACTTCTGTGCATTAGACCTCAATGGCTCCCACAATTTAAGGAGTAAGGTAATTGACTCATGGTTGCATCTGCTTGTCAACTGCAAATGTTTCTTCCAAAGTTGGCTTGACTCAGACCTTGACCAGCACCATGGTTAGGTGGATGCATTGCTCAAATTAGCCTTTGGCTATTGTGTTCTTATCTGTCTCCCCTCAAACCAGCTTGAGTTGGATAGAGCCCTCATGACCAGACACACCATTACGACCAGCACTGGTGGTTACTGCCTGAGCAGATTATGGGATACAATATAGGATATATACAGATATATATGGGAATGGGAAGGAGTAGCACACCATTACAATATCCATTGCAAATCTTGAAGGCCACATCTCGGTGCTTCCTTATTGTCTGAGCTGAGTGAGAAACTTTACTACCATGTGGATTCAATGCCCTCCTAGCCTGCACAGTGTGAGTGTCACCTTGTCCCATCCTGAAGGAATCCCAGTATGTCAAAGAGTGGGATGGGAGGCTTGGATGTGTGAAGAATAAAGGCGTGGGGTCTATTTGTCAGACCTTCTTTATTTGAGACATGAAAGTACTCTCTGATGGGGGGCAGAGACCATTAGTCATAATATGAGATTTTATTAAAACCACTCAAAGGGCATCGGACAAATGAAATAAAGAAGCAAATACAACAATTAGCAACAGATTTACAGAAGTTACGTAAATGCACATAAATGCCACAAGAAACAAAATCTCCAATAAGCACAGGAAACTTTAAAGTGTTGGAAACATTTTCCTGGAAAGATGACAAACGGATGTTTCAGGCCTGGATGTTGGTGGGCAAGCCACTCTTTTGTAGATCATGCGATTTAGCAGGGATTTTCTCATGGTCTTACATTTGTCCTACTTGGCAACACAGTGCTTACTCTCCACTTTGTCACCAACTGCACCTGTCAGGGCATCTTGGAAGTAAGTCTGTGAAGAATCTGGAATATTGATGAGAAGTGTATTGGGAGGAGGCAGATGTTTGGGACTGGTAGATACTCATTTTGTCCCACTATGTTCCCTTGACACATGGCCCAGTCCAGCTATACCTGGATGTCTGACTTCCCTCAGGAACTGAAAAGGGAATTTGACTACCCTTCCCATTCCACTTCTTCATGTTTGCCTGCATTTCAGGTGGAATCTCCCTTCCCTAAGGTTTACATACTAGTCTATCAAAAGTTTGTTTCATTTTTGGTTTCCCTCTGCCAGCAATTCATGATATAAACAAAGTAAAATAGTAATGCTACTAATTATAGTAATAGTAATGCCAGTGACATTACAGTGGCAATAATAGTTATCATTGGTCATTTGTTAGCTTTATCTTACCCCAAAGACAACAGGAAGACCACCTTTGGACAGAAAAGGTGATTGTAGGGATCTGCAAAGCTGGAAAATGAGACATAAGGCAGTTAAAAAAATCTAGTCCAGCATCTTCTAATCTAAGATAGCCTGTGGGAGGAATCCTATCATAACACAAAGGGATAACCTTTTCAGTGTTTTGATGGAACATAGTGGAACAAGATGAAAATTCATGACAATGTTGCATCACTATTGCCTGTAGCTATTAGCAAATAAGTCATTAACAGAATCCCTCCAATTTATCAGTGATTAGAACACACAATACAATACAGGAGCAGATTAGGAATAGGGCTTTATTTCTTTCCTTGAAAATTTTTAAGAACAAGTTAGGCAAATATCTCTGAGAAACCAATGAGGTATAACTCATCCTGCTCTAGTACTGCAGAAATTATCTCAGTGGTCTTGGGAGAGTGTCCATATTTAATATTAGTATGAAATCTAACATCTAACACTACGCTACAAGATTCAAAACATTTGGAATAATCACCTACGTTGGGAATTCTAAACTTTTGTTGTTTTCTATCACTAATTCTTGGTTTTCTACAGTTCCAGGACCTCCCAGTTTCCTGCCATGAATCAAAGGAACTTCTCTAAGGCAAAATTGCTCAACTATGAATCATTCTAATGAGATTGTTCACTAATACAATCTCCACACATTTTTGGGCATTTCTCCTTTACATTCCTTCTTTCATGCACTCATCTTGTCTACAAGTATGATACTGTCACTCTTCCGGTTTTTACAGTTCTCTGCTTTCTGTAGCTTTCCTTATAAAGAAGTCTTTCTATTTAACAGGTCTATGCAACTTTTAGAGCTATATCCTGTTTCAGTTGTGCTTACCAAGGATAAAAGAAAATCTAAGTGATCTAACATTTGAGTTTACTCCATTCATTAAAAAACTTGCATGTTTGAAAACAATGTCAAAGATGGGGAGTTGAGTAACCATTTCAAACAATGCAGTATGGACTAGGGCTGTTTGCCAGCCCCACTTCTATTAAGTGTCCCCATGGACCTTAATGGGAAGTGGACTATATGCACATCCCCATTGTGGCAAATAAAGTCAAATTTCATGTCAGGAACAAACAGAAAAGGCTTCAGGAAGAACATTCAGATGTCTGAGAGAGATATTTTATAATCATGTCTTCCCTAGCAGGTCTAATCCAGTCCAGTACATTCAATAGCCCATTATCTCCCCAGCTGAAGCTGATGCTTCATAAACAGACCTACTCATGTTCTATTAAATGCATTTTTCCCTACTTACCTGAATTCCCAAAGTCAGGCATTACTGTCAGGCAGGAAGGAAATATCATTTTGATAGCTGGCTTTTCCCCTTTCTCAGCAGTGCTGAGCAAAAAGCTCCATCTTTTTTTTTTTTTTTTTTTTTTTTTTTTTTTTTTTTTTCAGGAAAACTTCAGCTTCCTCTGTGGTTTGAGTCACAAACAGTTCTGACCCATATGCCATAGCTCTGGTCCAAAAGCTGTAAATTTTTGCTGCTGGGATGCTGTTGCTCTTTGGAAAGTTGTGTAACTGTTATCTTCTAAAATTGTACCTGTAAATAGAAGCAATATTTACTGAGAACCTTTCACAGACACCATGGCCTGTCTGAGGAATCCTATCACAATACAAAGGGATAACCTTTTCAGTTTTTTTGCTGGAATGTAGTGGAAGAAGATGAAAACTCATGGTAATGTTGCATCACTATTGCCAGTAGCTATTAGCAAATAAGTCTCTGAGTTGGTCAAACATAAAGTTAACCAGGCTAAGGACAAGGAGAAAAAAAAATTTCTTTACAATATTTTTGAAATCTAAATTCAGTGTCAATTTAGTTTTGCAGGTAGCAAAAGCATGGGTTAGAAAATTACAAAATTTTACAAAGAGATCAAGTTGCCCATTGCCTGTTATTTCTCTATTTTTGTTTTGCCTCTCTGAATTGCAGAAGCCTAAATTCTCTAAACCCAGGGTTCCAACAATTGCCCTTGTCTGGTTTTTGGGTATTTCATAGTGTGAAGCCTAAGCATTTTGTCTACACACATTAATGGAATTTCTCAGAGTTTACAGTGTGCAGCAAAGATATTTCTTTCATGACAATGGAATATTTAGTTTAACTTCCAGGTCACTCTTAGTTTACTGAAATCTGGGCCCTTAGTAGGGCACAACTTCACAGACTGGAGAAGAAGTAGTGTCAGATTAAGGCGTCAGACTTAGTGATCTAGGGGTCCTAATCATATCTGAATTGCCCATTACTCATTATTAACATTTTTGGTTCTTTGGTGTTTCATCTATTTAGCATGTGTCAGTGAAGACTGTCTGGTCTGATAGATGCTCTTTCTTATTAATATTTTCTAAACAGGAAATGCAAAACCTGTCCATGGAAGTCAAGCTGCTTCTGTACGGCCGGGTGACCTGCTGTATATGGAGATCTACAGAGGAAACTGTTCTCAGTTCATGCCTCTGCTACCACATACATCAGTGGATGTGGAAACAGCAAGATAAACACAATAAAAAGCAAACCCCAAATATAAGCAAGAGTGTAAGCCTTGGCCCTTCACAGTATTGAGGCTTTGGGAAACTGAGAACAGGAGACATTTAAGTGTTGTCTGACATACTATTCCCCATGATTCAATCATTGCTCATTTTGCAGGAGACAGTTCTTGACTTTCAGTCTTGTCTACATACCAAAGTGAGACTGGAAGGAGTGTTCAGTGAGATAACCTTTGTTTACACTGAGCCTCACAGACAAAAAGTAACTCAACTAGCAGCAGGACTGAAGGAGTTAGGTCTCTCATACATTTTTCTCTAATGGATACAAGGGAGAGAGAAAAGAAACCCTGCAAATTTTCTGAGATTTAATATTTGGTGGGCTGCTATTACCATGCTTTCCTTTTCATGGCACCTTTTTCTCAGGACATATACCAGTCATTAGATATTTCAAACCTCTTCAACCTTCTGGCATATTTGTTTGATATATAGGGTAAAAAGTTGCCAGGAAGGGTAAGGGCTATAGGGTACTTCTACAATGGCCCTTTCCACAAACACATGAAGGACATGATCTCACAATTCTCACACTATTAGGAAATCAGGATAAAAATACCACATTTTTCCACAGAAATTGTAAGCTCTGCCCAGGACACAGCTGTCACTGGGATGAGAAGGGAGCAGAACAAAGAAGACATGGTGGGAGTACAGCATGAAACTTCCCCTGGCCTTGTTTACACCAGCACAACGTGCCCTCCAGTTACACCAGCATAACAGATGTTCCCTAAAATAAACGGCTTTCAGGAAAAGGATGGAGATTTTTAATAGGAGCAATGCATTTGGGAACTAGGCATGACTGTGGGACTGTGTCAGATTCTGTGTTTGGCTCCATGCCCGAAGAAAACCCAGGTACTTCTCACTCAGTTTGTAGCTATGACACCAATCCAGCCAGTGTGAGAGATCTTCCAGTGCACAACAGAGCAGAAAAGCTGATTCTGGTCAAGTGCTGTAGAGATTTTTGTCTCTTGCTCACTGGAATAGGGACATCACATTCCTGCCATACATGTTCTGAGGGTGAACTGGTGCTATGCCTCTGTGACAGGGGACACAAACCATCATCACTCCTCTGCTCAGTCTACTGATAACCTTGTGTGGCAGCAAGTCAAGAAAAGAGAAACTACAACCAGAAGTAGACTTGCCTTGCCTTTCTCTGAAAGTGAGAAGAAACTGAGCAGGGAGGGACTGCACATCTTTCCTAGGGCACAGAGGAGCTTCCTAGAAGGTGCCTGAGTTTGTTACAGAGCAGATTACACATAAAACCTGGAGAACATCCTCTCAGAGTGATGGCAGTTTGCATAAAGCTGAAGAATATCTCAGAGAAGCAAAATTTGTTCACAAAGAAAATATCTGATTTTGCAGGGAAGTCACAGACAACTAAACTCAATGGAAGAGACAGAATTAATCTGCTGCAAGTTAAACCAAAGTCCAGTGTCATTTGAAGTATGAGAAGGTTGAATTGACATCAGGGCTTATCGAGGAACGAGTAGTTGCTTACTAATGGAGGCAAGAAACAAAAGCACTAGAAAGAGCCAGGAAATTTTTCTATGGGTGTTTGCTATTTCTCTCCCCCATCACAGGTAAAATTATCTATTTGTAAATATTTATTTGATGAGTGGCACTCAGGTAATTTGATTAAAACCATTCCTAATGTGCATCTGACTGCAAACTCAGTCAAAATTAGTTACAGCTTTGTAAAAGTTGAAGAATCTGTTGTGAAGAACAACCATTGAAATTTAGTGACACTTTTCAAGTACTTAGATAGCTATGTAGCTGACACTGAAACCTCCTTTTAATGTTGAAAAAAAATCCTGGTAGTAACTTGGTTCAAAAACAAAGGATGAAATAAAGTTTTTATTTCAAACCAAACTAAGGTTCAAGCGAGCTGTGTTTTCATTTGGGTCCCAAACCCTAGCAGTTTTTGTCAATGAAGAAATTTTTGGCTGTGCACACTTATGCATCTTAGAGGCTTAACAGATGGACTTGTTGCTCTATTTTCTTCCACAAAGGCACCAGCTCCCTGGCAGGATCTGCCATACTTGTGTAGTCTGCTCCAGAAATTCAGGTATCATGACTATCTTTCCAGCCACAAAGGTATTGCTACTCTGCTTGGAAGAAACTATGAGCAATGAATGACGTTTTGCCCAGAGTACAAAGCTTTACATGACTAAAAGGCAGCCTGTGGTGATGATGAGTTAATAACACTTGATGAAGGCAGAAGTAATGGAACCAACATGTAATAATGACCCAAAGCTGCATAGCAAGCCCCACTACATCTGGCTTTTGTCTGCTTCAAGAGAGCACATCCTTGGGCTCCTGATGTACTTTTGATGAAGTTAAATTCTTGGTTTCAGCTTCTAAGATCCTTCATTAGCCATTATGTTCTCATGCCTCTGATTTCCTTCCCCTTTCCGCTGTGTTGTATCAGCACTCATAGCCACACATGCCTTTAATTACATTCCCTCATGATCACCTTACTGGTGCTATACTTTTGTGAAATTATTTTGTCCTTTCCTTCCTATAGACATATCCACACCAAACATACTTAAACCGTCATGGCAGATACACACACACACACACTAACATCACAACTTGACTCCCCATGCTTCTTTTTGCTTTTTTTTCCTATATTTTCTTGGTGTCTAATCTTTCTCCTGCTCTGCAGATGGATGATTGGGTTTTGGAAAATATAAAGGGTGTAGAAAGACCACAGCTCTTGCTATAAAAATGTTGGAAATTTAATGGAAAAAAAAAAAGGGCTGAGCCCTCAGAGGAACAATGGAGCTGCCCTTTCCCTGTGCCACTGCAGCACTCCAATCACCGAATATCTAATTACTAAGTGCCCCAGTCAGGAGGCTTCCTTCACTCCTCCTAAAATCACTGGAGACACAAAAATACCTCTGCAAACAGTGTTTCAGGACCCATCCTGCTTTGAATTCCTCTTAATGAATCAATTTCTTTCCATCTGCTCTATATGTGGGGGACAGGTTGGGGAGTTCAGGCCCCTAATGATGATCTATATGTGCAATATGAGCTTCAGGTCAGTAGAAGGCAATCTTCTTGTCATCCTAACAATTCTGGGAGCTCATGGAGTCGGTTTGCTTTGCAGCCAGCAGAACTGGCTGGTCAAAAGAGCAAGGAATAATCTTCCCACCAGTCACTAAGCTCTTAAGGATACTCTTCTGTTATTCTGTATTGCAGTTCATCCAGATGCAACTGGTGCAATATATCCACCTAAATCAGAAATACTCTGGGTGCAGGAATTTGCTGATTTTGAATGTTGTATAAGGTAAAAATTACATAATACAAAGCTACCATTAATAACAATAGCAAGAGCAGCATACTGTTCACATTATATGCCAGGATACCAAATACTGTGGTTACAAAAAAAAGGAAGATCTATTTTCTTCTTGATGAGAACATTTAATTGAAGATGAAGAAAAGAATTGACAGGCTATGAAAAATCTGAATGCAATAATAATTCTTTGTGATGTATTGCATGTCTCTGTGGATGTAGAAAGTGTTGTGTATACTGAGAATTTGCTATACTATAAACAATGGGTCAGAAAGAAACCCATGGGACAGTATTGCTGAAATTCAGAGAAAGTAGTAAAATTTTGAATTCCAGGATGCTTTGATCTAAGTTAAACCTTCTTCAATAATTGTGGATCCACATCACCTGAGCCATATGGCAGGATCCAAGAAAGTGGAAGGTAATGAAATAATAATAATGCTTTCATCATGCTTGACTGAAAGCTGGAGGTAGACTGAAATCCTTTTATTTTTAATTGCCTTTTGATATTTAATTTGATTACTTGATCAAAAGATTCTGAGTTGACTCTGATAGTGCCATAACTTGGCTTTAAAAGTTCTTTGTATTGATGAGACTACTAAAAGAAAATATCACAGATAAGAGTGCATATTTAAGAAGCTAGCTTTGGTACAGAGGTAGGGATGAAAATTACAGAACAAATTTATACATTAATTTACAGTGCTTGAGCTTTATTGATTAGTTGCTGGTGATTTGAAGAAATTTTTTTCATTGCAAAAATTAAGTTGCAAAAATGCTTCTATCTAGGCTTTTTGTTCATTGTCATCACACCTCTCAGGCCCAGGGAAAGAATTTTGTGTTTACTGAACAGACTGCAGTGGACTTTATATAAATATAAAGTTGATGTGGCTGGAAAAACGTTCTTTATTAGTGAGCTGAAGTCACCTGCAGGAGCCATGGGATTAAAGGATCTATTTACTGTTAAGAAACAGATAAAAGGAGATAAAAAACCAGAAGTATTTCTGTGAAGCACATCCACCTACAGCTGGTCAGTGTTTTGCGATGGCTGCTTCCTCTTTGGAAAGTTCTGCTTTCAGTTTGGTTTCCCTGGGAACGACATGGAAGAAATAGTCTCTGCTGGGCTGTCTAGAGGCTTGACTTATTCATCAAAATACCCATGATATTCCCCTGAGACACAAATATATTCATATCCAGAGATAGCTGATATCCACTGGCCTAGCTCATAGAAAGGCTTAGTTTTAGCAAAAAAACAGCTGATCACGTTGCTCCACCACTCAGATGGTTGTTTTTCTACTTGGTTTGTAATACAAAGTTATAACAGAGGGGTCCCAAAATTCTGTTTTCAAGATTAACCACTTCAGGAAGTGGGTGTTTTCCTCTCCAAACCAGACGACTTTTTAAAAAAAAACCCAAAAGAACCTGTTTATTTTAGCTTCTTTTGCCAAATTAAAAAAAAAATCAACAACCCTAAAAAAATCATTGCTGATAGACTAAACTTTTCTGCTCTAGCTAGAGTAAATATTTTTTGATGTAAAAATAAGCAGAGAAATAATTGCCTGACCTTGAAACTTTGTTAGAAAACTTATGGAGAATATCTCTTGTAAGGGCCTAGATAAAACGGTTCCATTAAGAAATACAATATTTTCTGATGCCATTTCTCTTTCAAGCAACCTTATAAGGTGTTATGCACTTATATATTACCTTTAAAACCATATAAAGTCTGACTACTCAAGTTCATGGGGCTGATGTAACAGCACTGATTCCCAGCCCTGCTTAGCACCGGTGCACAATAGGCTTTAATCAGGTAATGCTGCTAGCAAAGTGAGCTCCAATCTTATCCATGAACTTGCCAGAATTCAAAGCTCTGCCAGCAGAAGTTTGAGATGATGAATGGTGAATGCTGTTCATCATGCTCACTAAATCTGTCACCAAACTGGAAATTCGCTTGGAACAAGAGTATTAATTTTTGTGTGAAAGGGACATCTGAACAGAAATGGCAAAATCTAACATTTCTAGATATTGAGTATCCTGGGGCCCACTGAAGTCCCTAGAAGTTCTGATAAATACTTCTTGCAAGACATTGAAGGAAGATTATTGCAAAACCTATTGAAGTGTAAAGACTATCACTGATTCCAGCAGGCAGCAGATCAAGCTCAGTGTGAATGAGTATCAGAGAAGGTCTACATAGCCTTTTGCAGGCAGAATACAAGTTTTTCTGCCCAAGACTGAAGCCAGTTGGATGTATGACAGCCTTGAACTGGAAGCCATGTTACTGCATTTACAGTGCTGAGCCCAAGATAAAGCCCCTGCTGAAAGACAGAAAATATCAATTTGTGCTCAGCAGAGTGCTCTGTCCAAGGATGCGTAGCATGAATGCACATATGCCCAGAGCTCAAACAGAATGATTTCATGCTTGCCTGAAAAAGACCACGTAGAAAAATGTCCTGAAAGGGGAAGAGCATCTCAAATCTGATGTGAACACTTCTGGACCCAGGGAAACTGAGGAAAACAGACAGATGGGCTCTTCCCTACCAATATTTTTCTAGTTTGTTTCTTAGATGGAAAGAAAAGAGATAGCAAGAGAGTTCTGTGGATGAAAAAAAAAAAAACCCAATTATTTTAATTAAATTCCAAACCCACAAAATTATCAACTTTCACTGGCATGAGCTCTGCAAGCCCCCAAACAATACTTTAAAGTGTTTAATTTTTTCACATCAATTTTAATTAAGCTCTCATTAGGCTCTTGTGCCCCTAGAATTTGGCGAACAAAAGAAGCTGGCTTGCCCAGCGAGTTTCCCAAGCTTGCACAGCTCTATTCCTAAGGAGATTTATCGCATTTTTTTTCCTCCTCTTGAAAGAACCTTACATGAACCAATTCAAATGAAAACCACATGGACTAAAAAAGCCTTCATCATGCCAGATACCTTTTTATATCCAAAGCAGTGAACTTGTAGTCAGTTTGTCCTTTCATGTGTTGTTTTTTCTGGCTTTGGGACCTAAGAATGATTTTTTACTACGTGCAGTAGTAAAACAACATATTATGCAATTCTATTTTTCAGGGAGAACACTATGTAATTCATAGTCTTTGCAATGCCACATTTTCTGTTCAACAAATACAAAAAGTGGCTTCTCTTTCCCTGTGGGCAGACATCTAGAAATTTGTGTTCACAAATGGTATTCCAACTTATTTATTTGGTGTTTTGGACTTTTAACTATTTTAAAAGTGACTGGATAAAGTAGTAATAAGCAGCTTCCAAACTGTATTTTTATCTCTGTCATTCAAGAACCTGGCACATAAGAGGGTTGATATCTTTTATCCTTTATTCCAGTCAAAAAATCAGGTGAAGGGACAATACTATGACTAGCTTACAGCCCAACAGATCTGATATATGAGCAAACTCTTTCCATAACATGCACATGATGGATTAGAAGCTGTGTTGAAATAACTTGTTGGCAATATACTCACTGGGATGATTTTGAAGATTATGCCATCTTCCAAGGAAAGCTTTCAGAACTCTCATATTTTCTGAAGCCAATCTCCGAAAGAGTTAGTTAAAAGTACACTTTTTAAATTGATGCTTTTGTTTTTAAACTTGAAACAGTCATAATTCTAGAAGACTAGCCCTCTAACCCTTCTATGGATTTATGTGGTGCCTAGTATCTCTTCTGCATGCAACTTGGGAGATGTGTGTTCACACAATGGATACTTAGATATTGATTTTTCCCAACCAAACCTCACAGCTGAAGAATAATCTTTAAGGTGTAACTTGCAAAATTTTCCCAAAGAATTCACTTACCTAGAAGTTAGAAATTTGTTAGAACTTCGAAACATGCTGATAAAGAAGATAGGATTAGACTAAAGTATGTCTTCTTCTCATGCTCAGCAGTGGTGCTAGGACAAAACACAGATGAGCCTCCTCCAAGTTGTGAAAATTAATTTGCAATCTTTCCAGGCAAGTTCATGGAAGAATAATCATTTTTTTCCTATACAAAAGTACTACATCAGCATCAGGAAACCTTTGGGTTCTGGTTTGCTGGAGGCTGGGAAATGTTGCTGTACACTTGTCTTACTATTATAGTCTTCTTTACGTGTCTAATTTTTGTGTCATGGCCCTTCTATTTAAAGTGTGTGTGACTTTGAAAGGGAGAATCAAGACTCTAGAAATAGCTGGTGAAAGATAAAGAGCTTCTGCAGATTGGTCAGGATTGAGAGGTAATGAGCAGTGATGTTTGAGGTGTTCTTTGAAGATATGTCCATGCCTTCTGCTGGAAAGAAAAATACTACAGCAGTCCTTCCTTCTGCATCTGTTCATCCCAATTGATCTCCAGTTCATCCCAACTGAGAGAGGCATCAGTGGCAAGAAAGATAATTACATAGAAAGTAGAGCAGGCTGGATTGTAAAGCATGCAAAAATGTCACCCTCAACCACCAGACACAGCTGACCTTGGCTGCAAGAAGGCAGTGTCTGTTGCAGTGGAGGTTTTTCCAGATTGTCTAGGGAGTCATGATCTATGTTTTCCTTATATGTGTTTGTTGGGACCAGAATATCTTCTTCCAGTATGGTTCTGGAGATCTTGATGGTGTTAAAAGCCATGATAAGGACCAGTCAGTAACAGATTTATGTGTGAGAAATAGAGCTCACAATTCCTGTAGCTTGCTGGCCATTTCCTCATAGCAGGAAGACTGCTGAAGAGGCTATGGCTTTGTCCTGTTTGTGGTCATGCCAGCCTAATGCTCCCTTAGCCCCAAAGGCATTGGAATAAATACATTTTAGATTGAATCTACTGGATATTGTAGCAATTTGTACCTTCTAAGCAGATATATCACAGCTATCAAGCTGGGCAGGGCTGTGCTCAGGCACAAGTAGGAGGGAGTGCTAAGCACACCATACCATGTGGCACAAAATGAATTTCTGGCCTGCCTTGTCTCTGCTTCTTTACTTTAAATAATGCTCTTGTGAAAAATTAGAAGATAAAGCATAAGAGGAGATATTAAAAGAGATGGAAAATACGCTCTTAACTTTGCATTTTCCTCTGGTGGCCATAGTGCCAGAAAGTTTATGAAGGAATTGAGCAACCTTTCCAGAAGACAAAGGGGTGTTTTGCAGTCCCTCTATTCATGAACTTATATTCTTCTAGCTCTTTGCCCTAATCCTTCCAATTCAGATGGTATTCATAACTTGACTGGCAAGATCTTCCTTTCTGAGGGTTCCCTCGCATCTGTTCTCCTTGAGAAATCTTCCTTTTGGCTTGAGTTTGCAGTTGGAGCTTTGTTGTCTTCCCCATAAGAATCAAGTCCCATAGACATCAGTGACATAAATGCCTGTGGCATTTAGTGATGGGGGAAGTGTACTGATTATATAGTTCAAGTGAAGAGAATGACTTAAGATGTGTCACGTTAAATGCTCTAAGAGAAAGCTGGTTTAATAATCTGTACTGTGCTTATACAAGGTAGGATGGCTCCTGTCATTATAGGAGGCTTGAATTAACTGCTGCATTTGAAACAATTTGATAAATGCAAATGTGCAACACAATATCACTCACCCTTCATACTGCAAGCATCACCTGCTACACTTTAGATCAGAGTGAAAACCAACTGAGTTCTGTTGGCTTTCACTGTTCAAACACACCAGGACAAGCAGACTAGGAAACAACCAAAAATGAACAGAGGAATCAGTACCTCTTTACCTCCTCTCAGTGCTGTTACACTTCTTGATATTGAAAGTCCCATATTCTTGTTTTAAATTTGTATATTACATCATCTCCACTGTAATGTATACCTGTGATTTCAGGTGTTCAGGCAAGTTTGGAGGATCTTTTGAAGCAGGTTATTTACTCAGTAATATTTCCAGTTGTAAAGATCTCCATACTCTTTCAGAAGCTTTGGGAAGTTAATCTGACTAAAAAACCAAAATGACTTGTGATTGACCTCTACATCTTCTGTCCACTATTTGTTTTGAACTCTCGTAGTTTGTAACATGTCCAGTAATTTGCCTAGACGTGTACAGTTCCTTTGTCCTAAGCTGAGTGCAATTTCTTGGATCAGACTGCTGTTGTGAATTCTTTGTTAATTTCACATTCACCTTCTGGAAATATTTAGCAATATTTAATTAAAATTTACTCTGAATATTCCCTTTTGCAAGATAGGCTACAAGAATGCTTTGTGGGTGAACCTGCACAAAACCAGACCGAATCATTTAATTTGGCAAAACAGAAAGATTTTCATAGAAAGTTGGTTGTCTGTCTTTGCTTCAATATACTGTATGTACTATGTTGTTGTAAGATGCTCAGTAAGCCACTGTACAAGTTTAATGCTACACTCTCAGTTAAGTTCTTTTTCCCCCTAGTTTTTGTTCTTTTTTGGAGCCTGTTTAGGGAAAAAAAAATTAATCTTAAAGTAATTGAAAGGGATAGTCTGTGACTTTTGGTAACCTTTTGGTTCAGCCTCAGTGGAAAAATAACGCAGATGGGAAAAGAACATTAGAGATACTATATGGCTGAGACAGTTCAGGATTTCTCCCTCCAGAACCTATTTCATATTTGCCAAGGAATTCACGACCACCTTTCAGTATCTGTTACTATCAATTTGAGAACTGTTCCAAGGCATCTCCCAGGCTGAGAATGATAGAGATGCTCTGCTCACTGGCAGCATTAAGAAACAATGTTCTTTGGCAGACACATCATCTTCCAGTATAAATCTGTGGACCAGGATAGAAACGATGCCAGAGTAATGTCCCACCATCTGGGAAAGCCTGTTACTCTGCCATTCTTGGTACAGCTGGATTTTAAGTTCATCCCTACATCTTTAGGAAGCTGAAAGAAACAGGGACAAGGGCAAAGAAATAATTTCCTAGACTGAAGGGCATTTCTCAGGGTGACTGGGCTCAGCAGATCACCTCACCAATGCCCCAACCTGAAATATGCAGACAGTTTTTATAGCTATTATTCAATGGCTGTACCAAGAGAGGGACTGGAGTAATTCCAGACTAGGAATTTTCAGGGGCTGCCATATAAAGGAGATGGTAAACTTTTTCCACCAATAGATACAGAAAAACTTGGAGATAAAACAGATGGGTTTTATTTGCCCAATATACCCTGCACAAACTGAGTTAATTCTGAACCATCTGACCCCTTAAGGTGGCTAGAGGGAATAATTTCATTGTGTAAATTCCTTGTTAAAGCTTTGCAGTTAAATTTTGTGTGTGAAATAAAAGTACATCTGTGTTTAATTCTGCAAGTTTGCCATACATCATAACCTCAGAAGAACCCCTCAAGATCATGCAAATTAAAAGCAAGTATGCAGATGATTTGCATACATGTTTTTCTGGGTTAGACATTACATTGGAATGCATTGGCAGTGAGTGGCTGTGACTGATGTAACAGAGCATTACATTTAACGTGCTGCATTATACAGTTTTATGCACAGTAATGTAATAATTAGTTTGTCAAGATATCAAGCTCAGTTCAAATTTAAATAGTGTTGCTCTCTGCTGGCTAGTCTTGTGAACTACATATTTGTTAATGTGAGAACTACCCATTAAATTGTTCTCAGAAGCAGAATTTCAGGTGCCATTTCAACAGCTGCTATCCAAGCAGAGTGATTTTGTGAGAATCAAGGATATAAATGCAACAAAAAATAAATTTGATCACATTCACTCTTTTCTCTGGCAGATGTTATTAAAAACAGCCTTAAAGAATTAGCTCTTATTCTACAGAATTTCTTCAAGGGTTTTCATTAACCCATCTTGTATTTTCACATTTGACCATTCTTCATGTTCTTTTCTATTCCCTCTTCTTCCTGTATTTCCCATCTCCTGAATAAATATTGTGAAGAGCAATATTAAAGGATGCTTCTCTTACTCTTACAAAAAAGTTGCAGCCGGAACTGCATTTTCTGAAGAAAAGGAACTGGTTCAGCACATTAAGCATGCTCTGATTTTACCATTTGGACTGAAAATTTAGGAGGATATTTTTCTCTGGTTTCTCTACCAAAACCTGACCAAGAACTAGAATACTCATGTATAGTGCCTAGGTATTCATCATGTTTGCAGGTACAATCCTCTATGCTGGGTGTGAACTGCAATGCTTAGGAAAATATCAGGTCTTTTAGTAGCAAGGAAGGATTTTGGTTTGCCCTTGTCATTGAAGTTAACTTTAATCACTGCTCACCAAGTCATTGACATTTTGTTTTTCTTATACACAGGTGAGGAGCCTGGAGAGAAAGCAAGGTATTGAAACCATGCAAACCATTCTGTAGCTCAGAGCAAACAGTGATTATCTTTTTCTTTGACCCTCTATCATAACCAGTGCACAATGGAACAAGTGGAAAAATTCAAAATTTGTCAAGAAGTGTGCATGTTATTCACACCGATCATAATGTTTAACCTGGTAATCTTGCAAGTTTTGCTAATTCTGCTCTTGGAAGTACAACCTCTGAGAGATATCACCTTTAAGTTATTTTCATCCCACTTAGCTAGGATATGTATCATAACTCTATTGTTTGTATCATTTGTTGACTGTATAAAATGAATACTTGACAGTTACCCTAGAAAGTTGTTAGATGATTATAAATAAAGCAAAATTTTCAGCATAATTATTGAATGATGTTTACACGGGATTTTTTAAAAATTGTGGGTTCTATAATTTACTTCAATTTTACATTTTAATTTCAAAGTTTATGATCTATGACATAAATCTTTCCCTGGTTTATATTTTCAAGTACCAAGAACATTTCAATCCAGATTTTTCATATCTGATCCTATTTATGACACTAGCAATAGCTCCTTGCTGTGTTTGCTTCATCACAGATGTGCATTGTAGGAATTTAAAGAGATCTTCAAATACCTCTTGGTCTATTTCTCCTTCCAAAGAGACAATGCCTGCAAGTCTTCTGATTTTAATTTTAATTATACACACCAGTTGCTGCCATAAAACAAGTTAGTGTTGGCCCTTATGTTATAGGTTGTCAGAAAACATTCTATATGGAGAAACAATGAACAGTGAGTATATGATATAACTTGAGGAAAAGCTGTGCTCCTGCAGTTTTCACTCAGACATTATTTCCACTTACTATGGTCTTTATTGCCAGTGTTTTCCAAAATGGCAAAATCAGAACTCAAGAAGAGAATATGACTGAGGGACAGCATGTACTCATAGAAGCCTGAGGGTTTATTTTGGGCTGTAAAATAGGGACACTTTAGCAAAATTTCAGTACATAATATTATGTGACAAATCTCAAACCAGGACAGGGAGCGTGCCACATAATTTTACTTTAGTACCAATGAAAAGTAATTTAAAGGGAATGTTGGAAGACTAAGGTTGTCCAGAAAAGATTGCAAGGGTGTGAGGTATCCAGTTTTTTTCCCTTTACAGCAATCAAATCATAAATAATTGTGGTTGATTTTTTTTTTTTTTTGGTTAATAAAAAAAAGCTAACTCCATTATTCCAATTCAAGAGTGTTACATTTGACTAAGGTAGCCTGCACTGGTCATTTCACCAGGGTTCCTGACTAACATGTCAGAGCCATGGGTGTACCACATGGCTTTTTCTGCTCACTGGTTACTGCCTAGGGGCAGTGGTTCTCTGCAGTCTTCATCTGCCTTTCAACCTTTTATACATCTTTATACTTTTTCAAGGCAGCTGGAGACTTTTTTGGCCTTTAAGGTCAACTCAATGTTAAAAATGAGAGCACAGAGGAGCAACTGCATCTTTACCATGCAGAAAACCCTACATTTCCACTACAAAAAAGGTAGGCTTTGTCTTTACCCAAAAAGGATTTTGCTCCTGAAGAGGTCTTGAAATCCTTCTTTTTATCGCTAACTAATTTTTATCTGTATTAAAAAAAAAAACCCAAACCAAACCTAAGAATAACCACAAACAAACAAACACAATCCCCCACCAAACACATTTAATGTAAGGAACACTGCAATTTGACTGTGATGTAGTTTCATATAAGTATGTTGAACTGAATTGATGGAAAGGGAAATGAACAATAGCCTTTCTTTCTTAAACAGATCCACATATTACCATGCAGAAAACTAGTTAACAGGAAGCTAAAAAGGAGCAGCTAGAAGGACAATTTTTATAGCTTGCATGGAGAAAGTTTAAAACCACCACATCAGAGGATTGCAGCTAATGAACAGTGCTAATTAAACAGAACCATTCAATGAAAACAGAACCATTCAATGAAAACCCAACCACAAAAATAAAGAGGATTCAGCTTCATGAAACAGCCAAATTAAAGAGGAAAGTAGGTCTTAAAAATACATCCTCCCAAATAGGTGGAAGTCATATATAGTTGGGGGAAATAGAAAAGGGCATAAATGCTATCAAAGGAAGAGCAAAGAATACAAAAGATGGAAAAAAGAAATTGTAGAATTTTGGGAACTTGTGAAAAGGCACTCTGCCTGAGAATTTATTTTGTTCACAAATGATCAAGGTGCAACACAATTACTTAAGTAGGATGAAGGCATATTTGGAAAGTAATCTGAAATCTTGGCATTATCTCTTCCATGAGAGAGGGACTGTTTTGTAGAATTTCTGAGAGCAGATATCAATGTGCTGCTTTGAATGCTGCATATTTTAAATAGAGTGTGTAGATCTGGTCATTCCATACAGTAGAACTGGAACTAAAGTAGGTAAAGTAGCTCTAGGAAAGGTATAGAGAAGAACAAGGATAACCAGAAATTTTAAGCAACTTCCACATAAAGCAACAACAAAGAAAGGGCTTTTCAATTTGGAAAGATCTACAAAAATATGAAGAGGAAATAAATAGGAAAATTGTTGAGCCTTTCCCTCTATATACAAGTGTGAAGACACGGAAGTTTCAAAGAAATAAAAATAAAACTACCTTTCACAAACTTAAATATTTACATTACACAACTCATTGGCAGACTATGTTGAGGACACAACAATTCCATGTAGGTTGAAAAACAAGCAAACAAAATTAGCAAGGAAATAAACAGATTCACAGGGCATACACTAATTAAACATGTCAGTCTGGATCAAAACATCAGTTCAGGAAGTCCATGGACCTAAAGAATTAGGGAAAGTATAGCAGGGGAAATACAAAAACTATATTAATAACTGAAACAGTTTATAAAGACATTTTTTATGTTCCTTTACCAAACTGTCCATCAGAACTCTTAGTGATAAACACTGCTGTTTTCCTGTATATTTGTTGTTTAATACAAACACCAAGAAAAAATTTGGTGGCTATGCAGAATTTTTGTGGATGTTTACAAGCTTGGAATGTTTTATAGTGAATTAGACACTGATGGCTTTCCTGTCCTTCACTCCTTCCTTTCTCATTGTCTTCCACAATGTTTTGCCAAAAAGAGAAATTTCATTTCTGGAAAATGAAAACCGTTTCTTCATTTAACCCCAGATTTTGACTTGTTCTTTGCTTTCTTCTGTAGTTTTTGATTTAAATGTATGTTTTCTCTTAAATTTCTGTTTCCTACATAATTGAGTTTGTTTCTCAGCTCATTCAGTTTGTTTCTCTGAATAGGAGGCTTGCTTTGGAATCTGGCTGAGGTAGGCTGCTGCAGCCTCTTGCAGCAGGCACATGGAGCCATCCCCAGCAGGTCATGGTCAATGCTGATAGATCTATTGCTGCCCCAGTGCCAACCTTGCACAGGGACCTGTTTCCCACTGTTAACCTACGTGTAGCTGGATCAGTTCTGCATCTGAAGAAACACAGTCTTGTGCTCATAAAATAAGAGAGATTGTCTTTTAGCTCTTTGGAGTGCTCACTGCCTGACAGACTTTGCCTTGGACTCAGACTACCAAAACTTACATAATCAAAGGGAGGCAGAGAGCCCTCCACCTAGGAGGGGGAATGTGTACCTTCCTGTCAGCACTAAACCTTTCCCCCCTCCTCCTCCTGCCTCCTTATCCTTTGCTTTGGCTGGGTTTGTACCCTGAGTTTGAAGTGCTACTTGACAGTCACCATTGCATTTTCTGGCCCAGCCTTGTAAATTCAGGCACTTATGACATTGGGCCATTTTATGCTGACAACCTGATGTAAAATGAGCTCCTCCACATGGAAACAACCCTCAGGAGAACAAGTTCCTTCCAACTGGCTTCATATTTTGTTTACTGAAGCAGTTTGATTGTCTGTGAGTTATACTCACATATCTTGTAATTTTTCAGCACTGCTTCTATTACTTTTGGTAATTTCAATGTTTTGGGCCAGGTTAAATTTTCCTCTGCCAACAATCATCCTTTGAATTCTCTTATTAATATCATAAACCAATTTATATTATAGCATTCCCTCTAGAACTTTTCCAAATGAACAACATTCAGTGTGCCTTCTTTCTACCCCACAGAGCTGCAGTTTCTTCTTGTGTCTCAAATTATTATGAAATTTATCACATTCTACAGAAACCCTTAGCTTTCGTGAGTAAGCTTTTAAGATCTTTCGTAACTCTTCTAAATTATTACTGCAAAAAATGGGACTGGAAAAATCTTGTCCTGGAGCATCCTTCTGCCCCAAGATGAGTTCTACCTGACTGAGCTGTTGTTTTTCTGACACTGTAACAAACTGAATAGGAGGAAGTTTTATCATGACATTGATTACAAGTTTTTCTTTATTTTCAGATCTTGTCTACAAGAATAGGGAGATCCCAGACTGCATAAATTGCTGCCATCCCTTATTTGATTCATTGCCTGTGTTCAATATTCCTGAAGAAAATTGCTGTTACAATTATTACATCCCCCCCCCCCCCAACCTCGATTTTGAAATGGGATCAAGCAGCTGCAATTCAGAACTTATTTCCTCCTACAGCTGAGCTGGTGGGCAATGACTGGGTGCTCCTTTTGCTTACCTGTGGAAACAAGTTTGTTGCTCTGAATCCTGACTGATTCTTGGTGTTTACTGCAGAATCCCAATTCTGGTGGTTTTCAGACATACCTCTGAGGCTGGTGCTTCAGAATGTCTTTCTCTTGGCAACTCTTCTCTCTTGTTTCAGGAAGGTAAAGTTCTCTTTAGTCATAAGGGGGACATGCAGCTGAGACAGAAGCTCTGGAGCCCCAATGGGTCTAACACCTAACTATTTTGCCCAAGTTGGGTGCCTATAAGAGTTTCAAAAAACAGCTTTAAGGCTCTTAGTACTTCTAGTCTCTGTGCTATTTGTAAGCAGACTGTGTATTTGGCTGGATAATTTTTGTATCTCATTTGGCCTTGTCTTTTTCAGCCTCTTAGTTACTCAGAGAGACTTTACCAAGGTTTTTGTATCTGGTCTTACAGATGTAACACCAAGCTCAAGGGAGATGACATATTTTGGATCTGGTTTAGACTTGGCTTCTCAGGGAAACGTTTACTGCTATGATTTTCTTTGTAACTCAATACCATTTTTATATTCAGATCTGAACTCTGAAAATGTTAAGGAGCAAAGCTTTCTGACTTACCCAAGAGGTGCAGCATAATTTTATGAACATTGTGATGCCTTAAGAGGCCTCCTAGAAACAGAGAGTAAAGGAATAAAAGGAAGTATTTATTTGAAAGGCCTTCTAAGGTACACCCTGGGGAGCCACAGGCTACTGCCAAGATTGACCCCAAGATGGATGGCAGGTCACGAGTTCTTCACACTTTTATAGGTTAAGTTCATTTGCATATCAGGGTTAATTCTCCAATTAAAGCTTCAGTTTAATATTGTAATTCCCCTCAGCTTACCTGCCCTTTAGAGGCTCTTTTGTTTATATTTTTTGGGCCTAGGACAGCCTGGGTGTCCTTGAAGAGCAGGCCTGGAGAGGCTTTGTTGTGTCTACTTAGCATGAGAGAGCAGAAGTTAACAGGCTACAAGAAATTTCAGAGTTACACACTAGGCAGTACAGAATTTGAAAAATATAAAAGTTGCAACTTAATGCATCATTGAAGATAAAGATTAAAGTAGTGAAAATGATTAAGTGACAAAGTCCATTCTAACCTGGATTCTATCTGCTGAATAAATCAGAGAAAGCCCATCTCTTTCACTCTGTAAATACCTTCCAGCCATCTGAAAAAAAATCTAGCATGTTATGCAGACTGCAGGAGTGAGGAAAGCAGATGTACTGCAAAATCTCTGTGATCTGGTTGGATGAGCCTTTGCCAGTGCTCACAAATATCTTCTATTCTGTACTGTACCACTTTTTACTGCTGCACACGGAGTGTACATGCTAGATTCAATAAGAATTAAATAGAATGTCCAGCTTATGATCTAGCTGCCTTAGAGCTGTCCACCTTATGTGCCACTCATAGGTCTCATCTTTAATGTATGTTATTGCTGAAAAAAACAGAGTCCATGAAAAAGTGATGTTGGTTTTGTACAGTATCTTCATCAATGATCTGAGGAAGGATATGCCCAGGGAAATTTGCATGTTTGCACCTGACATTAAACTTTTTTTCAGATCATCAGATCTGAAGAAATAGGATAGGTTCTACCTGCCTGGTAGTGAAGATGACCAGAAAGACCTCACCAAACTGAAAGAATGGGCAGGTAGGAGGAGGTGGTTTTCAATTCAGCAGTGTGGAAAACATCGGGTTAGCCATCAAAGGAACAGCAGTCTCGCCCACATTCACATTATGCTGAGCTTTGAACAGGCACGTGCAACCTTTGTCCACTCCTGCTGCTGTATCAGCCTTGCTGGTCTGAGGGATGGAAGGACAGTCTTCTGGCCCTCTATCACTTATGGAGCAGCTCTCAGGGCTTACCCCAAGTCAGTCTTCTAGTGGAACCCCATCTGGGCTTTCTGCCTGGGACGCTGTGGCACAAGAGATTGAAGTCCAGCCCACACAAACACTTGAAGTAACTTCTCCTCCTATATCCTGCCATGTTCACACTGCACAGTTTTACCATTACCCTTTATTGCTGTAGGAGACTGGACAGATGTTGCACATACTGGGTTGACTCATCTTCCCTTACAAATATTATAGTAGAGCCCTAAACCCGGCCAAGTGTCTATGCAGTGTACAACATAGTATAAAACTACACCAAAAAAGACTGAATTTTAGACTACTTACAGAGTTACAAAATGTCAGACAAAATAATAAGAGATGCTGTATGACAAGAAAGAGATGTACTAAACACACATTTCCCTCTTTTTACAGACAGACATACATACAACAGTAAAATCATCAGACACTGTTGACAGTTCCTTTTGTTCATAATAATGATAGTGATCTTATTTTATTCTATTGCCTTGTCCCTCAGGTTCTAATAGATCTTCTTGAATATAAATTCAAATGACTTGCCAGATGATGTTAGTAGATTGTTTGATGTCGTTAGCAAGTTATTTTTTTACCTTGTAAATAATGTACTCTCTTTTTCCATGCCCCCTGTATGAGATCAACTCATAGTGCAATTTGCTTAACTTTTTCCTTGGATGGCTGATAGCAATCAAGCACTTTGAACAATCTATGTAGGTCATTGCAAAGCTAATTAATCCTGCTTTTCAGGCTGAAAATTATTTTCAAGGAAATATGTTCTAAAACATCTGTCCCAATGATTTTAATAGGTTCTAATAATATGCACATTCAGTGCCTTATCAGTATTTCTAGAAAATAAAATTGATTGCAATTCATTGACAAGATTGGAACAGAAAGCCGAGGGTTACAATTCTGGCTATCTATTTCCTAAGCAAAGGAAGGAGAATTGCAGAGCTAATCAGTTTCTGAATGATCAGTATAAAAGAAAACCAGTAATACAACAGAGCAAAGGATGATAACTGGATTGGTATTTCCTTCTGAGAGGGAAGCATTTGACCCTTAGAATCTTAAGGAGGAATTATGTCAATGCAGTACCTCTGCCAGGCCCCACAGGGGAGTTTCTTCATCTACCAAATGCTTTTCTTGGTGTATCTGACTAAATTTTAAAGGTCTGTGGATTCAGAAAGCTATAGAGCTTGTGCTGGCTATTTGGTTTCATGCCAGTACTGGATCACCATTTTTAAATTTCATTTATCAGTGAAGATCCATTTTTTCCCCTCAAAGCATTGGGCAGAGTGTCAAAAGAGAAATTATTCTGTGCACTTCCTCACATGGTAGCTGCAAAACTCTCTCCCTCTATCTGCTAAGATGACAATGGCAGCCTTGCCAAACTTCAGTTTACCCAGCGTGGGTTGCAGTTGCTTGTTGATATAAGACCATTAATAGCCAAATTTCATGTGTGCAACAGCAGCAAGCAGCTTACCTGATACAATTCACTTGGCTTACTTTTTAGCAGATGCATCGGGGAGAGCAATTGAAGCATTGAACGTGGTCGTCAACTCATCAATAGATTAGACAACCACCCTAGGAAGCAAGATATTGTTCAGTCTGCATCTAACACAGTACCTGAAATAGTTCTTGGGGGCTGTGTTTCTCAAACTGTGCTTTATGCATCACTGGTGGAGTTTAATACATTGGTCTGTGAAATTTGAAAGAAGCCACACATATTCCCTGTACTTCCAAGAAAACAGACTTTCATTTCGTAATAAATGAACATTCAAACTTTAGCCTAATTTTAAGTTGCTTGTAAATGAAGACAATTGTGGGAACACTGTAGAGATGGTCTGTGTTTTTCTTTTCCTGAAAACAACCTTACAGTCATTCAATTAAATGAAGTTAAGAAACACTGGCCTACAAAGTAGATCTTTAGAATCAAGCTGTCAGCAGGAATTACAACACCTGGAAATAAAAGATGTATGTTTCTAGGTCAGACTGTCTGCTGTGCTGGATTCACTGATGAAAAATGAGTGTAAAGAGATTTTATATAAAGAATGAAACATGTTTCCCGTCTTCTGACAGTGGCTTCCCCCAAAATGTTTGTTGGGGTTATGTTCCAAGCTCATAGGTATACCCAGTTCTGAATCCATTCCTTCCTTCTGTCTTCACAATATTGGCAAAGGGAGAGGAAGGGAAGAAAAATTCAGGGATATTTCAAGTATTTGGCATCACTAAACAACTTGAGATTTGATTGCATTTTCCTTCAACTTTAATTTTCACAATTTGAATTGATCAAAGTTTGATTTCACTAGATAATTTTAGGAGGTAAATGAATCTTCTTCTCAAAATGTTTCATATCTGAACAGATGTCCCAATCTTATTGAAAAACAACACTGGGGGCTGTATAATCAGAGAGTACAGGACTCTTGCCCTTGCTCCCCCATCTCCAATTCTGAGCCCTCAATCCTCCTTCTCCTGATGGACATGTTGGTGCTGCAGCTCCCTTTCAGGTGCTGTGAGTGCTGGTCCCCCTCCACACTCAGCCCTGATGACTGGTGCTTCTGATGAAGATGAAACCACATAAAGGGGCTTCTGTATGTTCACAGCTGTCCTCAGGCTAAATGTCTGCATGCCTGCCTACATTCCTAAAACCCTCAGAAATGTGAATCCAGTTTTCATGGTGTCATCCAACCTGTGCTTACAATTAAAAGCCTAAGCCCATGAGACAGACAGGATTTGAGACAGCTGCAGATGTTTCATTTTTTCTAGATGGGTTTTTCCTGTCTGCCAGGTCACAAACTGGCACTGCACCTCTGCCATTTGCTCTCTGTTTTGGGTGCTTCAGAGCCCCAGATTTCATGGGTTACATCATTGTGTTTCTTCTTAGACTTGTGTCAGGTGACATAAGTTGTCTGAACATTTGATCCACAATTTATGAGACTTCATTAAATGCAAGAAGTGCTAATCAAGGAGGGGGAAAAGCTCTAATAAGCATTTCAGCATTGCTAATTTGCACAGATGGTTGAATTGGAGGGAATATGCAGAAAGAAAAGATAGATCCTGAACATACTTTGAAACCAATTTTTCACCCAAATAGAAATAACTTTGTGAAGCAGCCAAATATGAAAGTTTGCTGAGGCAGCAGCACAGAGGCCAGGTTCAGGCAGTAAACAATTGGGTGCCATTGCGATGGCAACACATTATTAAGAAAGATAATGAAAGAGTTTTAAAGAAAAAAAACATAAAAAGCAGTTTTGTAACTCATATCTCTACCTTCTTCACTCAGTATAACCTTGGAATCCGCTTCTAGTGCACTATGTTTCGAACAGATGCTAGTGGTGCACATACCATAATCTCATAAGCAGGACAGAGAGAACATAAATCACTTACCACCCTAAAATATGCATGGTCCCTGAAAAAATACAGGCTGTTTGAAGAGTTACAATTATGTCTATTGAAATAAGTGATATCCAGGCATGGGAAGGCTCTTAACTCTATTATAAATAGATCAATCTTGTTTTCTTCCTCTATCATAAGACTGGTGAAAGGAATATGATAAGGTATACATCTGCAAAACTACTGTAAAAACAGTTTTTGTCAACTGTAAACACATGTTGACTAATTACAATTAGAAATATAAGAATGAAAAAGTCTTCCTAGTCTCAGATATTGTCCTTGTGCTGACCCAAATGGTCATGTCTTAAGTGCTGCCAAAAGCTGGTCTATCTACATCTAGAAAATAATTTGGGATTTTTTTTTCTTCTTTGTGCCTCCCTGACAGCATTAGAACATACATATGAATTATAGAAAATAATATTCCCTTCTAATTAAAAATCACTTAAGATTGCCTCAGGTGGTTATTGATTCAGAATTTTTTTGTCTCTGTTGAGGAAGGTGTGGACTGATTTCTGCAGTGGCCTAAAAGCAGGATAAGTGGATTTTGCAAAAAGGGTACAGAATTCTTAAACTGCAATCACGAAGTAGCTGCAGTTTGAGTTTGTGGCATTAGTAAGGGATTACAATCAATTCTTAAAACTTTAAGGTTAATATATGGTTTAGTTGATATTTCAATGTCAGTACACTTGTTTATACATGGAATTTATGTGCAAACACACACAATCTTGTAATTGCACTATAAATCATTGATTCATGCATTGAGCTTTTTAATCATAGGAACTAGTGATAATTGCAAGCATTCTAAAGCCTATGCCAGCATGATTCCACTGTAATTTTAGGAAGGAAAATCTTGCCTTTTGCAAAGGCAGTAGTGAAATTCCCAATGCCTTCCCTAAGTTAGAGTTTGCTATAATATAAAAAATGATTAGCAACAAGCTAGAAATTGTTTTTTATCTGTTAAGAGGGACTGTTTAGTTTAACAGGACACACAAAAATGTGCTTAGCAAAAGCTCCTTCAGTGCTTTTGGTGTATTCCTGGAGCACAGACCTGAAAAGTGTAGGTCAGATACCACATTGTGTGAATGAGCTCTTAGTCTGAGAACAGGACAGACATTTTCTGCTTCTCTAATGTGACACTTGGAACATCCTTTAAAGGGATACTAAAATAGAAAATGGGAGTTCATTGTGTAGGTGAGAAAAAGCAGAGAATTACAAATGTGGTGAATGATAAAGGAGATTGTGGTGTAGGTAGAAGCCAGGTAATGTATGTGACTGGCTACTTCTGTTTTCCTGTCTCTTCCCTACCTACTGAGAAGCTGGACCATATCTCAGTATAAACCAACTTTTCTCTCCTTCAAAGTTATGTAAAAAGTTTTTATGTCATATGAACTATGGTAGCTGTACATTTAATGTACTTTTAACTTCAGGTGATACCATTTGCAGATAGAAGAAGGAATTAAAAGTTTCAAATAGTGAGCAAGTATCCCATGAGCAATTCTAGTATCCCTATTGCAATGAATAATTTGAGCAATTGTTCTGTTTGCAGAAGAATTATTTTTTTAAGTAGGTATTAGAAATTGTCCATGGAAAATGAGTCAGAAGAGTCATTATCTTCACCACAGACCCCCCTTACAGAATTAGTTTCAGCTTTCTGAGAGCAAAAAAAGGCCATGTGACTTAGTCATCCTACAAAAATTACTGGAGAAACTAGATTTTAAATACTGATATCACACACTGAACTGTGAGTGAGCAATCTATAAAACAAAATAGGTCTGGGAATGCTTGCAGTCTCTGTAATTCAACCCACACTTTTTATTCTCTCCATCTCTTTTATTCTTTTATTGCATTATATTAAACCGAATGGATAATTTAAGAAATTAAAAGGCAAAATAATTTTCCTGGCCTAAGAAATTACATTGGTTTCATTAGGGTTGTTAAATTTTATGTCAAAATTCAGTTTTATAGTGTAATATAGAAAGGGTTACATGGATTAGAAGGGCTAAAATCTCCAAAAGATTAAAATATTTACTACTTGACAAAGGCATACATAATCAAGCTGGAAACTCCTTACTAAAAATGCATGTTTGAAAGTTTAGGTTTGGAAAGGTTTTAAAGGATTACTTTTATTAAAATATCTCAGGTTGCTAGAAACAGACCTCATGGCAGACAAACAGTAAACAAGGTCACATACTTCCTACCTGTTGAATAGGGAAAAGCATGCCAGATTTCTTTGCCAAAAATCCCCTTTCGTGCCTTTGTTCTAAATAAACCCAAGGCAGCTCACTGCCAGAACCTCTCTGCTTCCCGCACCCCCTCCCACTCCAGGCTTAAGATTCCATTTCTAGAAGCAACAGATAATTGGGGATCTTTTGAAATCAAGTATTGAGTTTTCTATTTTTAGCCACGCTAATAAGGATGAACTGAAATTCTTTCCAGAATTTCACCTCTTCAGCTTAGGAACGAGTAATCAAAATTTGTAATAACGCCTTGGTTTGTGTTTTATGTTAATGGCTGAAGTGCCTCAACAGCCTTGGGAAAGGAACAGCTTGCTTGTCTAATTGAAGCTGGCAATATTTCCACGTCTTATTTCAGCTGGTAGGTACTGTAGCAACCAAGGTCATGTAAGAAAATTTCAGCATATGGTAACAGCTGTGCCTGTGATTGCAATATTTTCTGCAGATGGTTTATTCATCATTAGATAACAGTCATGATTATTGAGGGACTAATTGGATTTTCAAACAGCTAATCTTAGAGGATGGAAAAATTACAATAGGAAAGTTTGGTGTAGCTTAGGGAGTCTCTTTATTCAGCTCCTTGCCAACTCTCAAGTTTTTCTTTAATGTAAGAAGATATTTCCTTTCTTTATTTGCCTTCTGCCAAACAGTTTCATCACCCTCTAGAGAAGCAGTCTCCCTCAGATCTTTTAAATACTAATGTCATCTTTCTGCCACGTATGGTACCACCACCAAAAATCTGAATTTTGTTTATGCCATTTAAATGCCTGGTATGCTGTACAGTTCAGCATGTCAGAATTAGGACAGCCTTGCATATGTTTGTACAAGGTCAAGGAGATCAGGTGAGCAAGTTAATGAACCACAGTACGTAGAGAACCAAGCATTGTTCTTCAATCATCAACAAGACACTTTTTCCAAATCACAGTCCATAAACATGCTTCTGTCCAAAAAAACTAGAAAAAATTCCTAAGAGTTATGAGACTGATGCAGATGGTGAGGATCCCAGAGTTATCAGAGGTGGGGGTTATGGTATGAGAAGTCAGGCACAGAGGTAATTGGCATGAATGAGCGTTTTAAGATCAAACAGAATTGTTCTTCTCATCATGTGACCAAAATTCCTTCCTGGAAGATGGCAAACCAAAATAAGTATCTTAAAACCCTTTTATGTTTTATCAAATCAGGGCCATATGACTCTTGTATTGATTTAGAAGGAGTATTTGAAGACCACAGTACTACACAGGAGCATAGGTAACATAATGCATTCCTTAGAGGATATCTCTTGGACTGTAATACCAGCATTTTATCTAAAAACAGCAACAGTAGTAGGGTCAGACTGTTAAAGGTTTTCATAAAGATTTAGACTATTCAGTAGCATCTTATGTTTAACAATTGATTGATATTTAAATATACAGTCTTGAAGACTTTTAGCCCATGATAGTTCCTGGATGTGGGCTATTCGCTACAAAAACTCATGCACAACACTTCAGCAATTAAAAAAAAATACCATTTAGACTTGCTGGATTTCTACATTAAAAATCTGCTCTTTTAATTCCTTTTTCTGGAAATATGTATTCTTTTGTTTCAGCTCAACCACAAAAAAGGCTAGACTGAAAAGAATACCGATGTCTTACATAATAGAATTTTTTTTCTCTATCTCATCTTTATTCTTTCTAGGCTGATTTTGCAAGTTATTTAAGGACACCTTAAAGTTATAGTGCTCTAGGAGATTGATACAGTGGCCACAGCTTCAGTGTTATGCTGGGGATATGTGTGGTATTAAAAAATAAAAGGCATGGCTACTGCAACTCCTTTGAATATGTTATGATCAGCATATTATGTCTCATTCAACCACATGTATGAAGCTTTACTCTGGTAATATTACTGAATGGTGATTGTGCTCTGGTCAGTTTAAAGACATGATAGGCTGAGATCCACTGTGGGAAGAAAAGGTGATATTGCATCCTCCAACCCCCTTATAATAACAGTAAAATTTTCCTGGACTTTAATCTTATTGATTCTTTCTCCTCAGATATGGAAGAGAATGGGAAACATGTTAGTGAATGGAATAAAATCATACTTAGAACAACAGTCTGAGAGGAGAGAGAGAAGAAATTGGCAGTAGCTGCAAGGTAAAAAGTTTGAGATGTGTACCTGAAAAGGAAGTAAAGAACAAAGAGGGATGGAGACTTAGATACAACCAAACAAATGGTTTAGGCTGGAATAAAAACCTTATTGCCTCATGGGAGTCCATAAGCACAGTCTGACTGATGTAGACTCTCCTCACAGACAGGGAGAGCAGGTACCCCAGGGAGATGCATTGGTGAAGGCGTTGCAGTTTTTAGCCAACATGGCAGTTGTAGGAGGCTGGGTCTAAACACAGAGAACACAGGGTTCTTCTTTCAAACCTACTTCTATAGATTTTATGAATTAACATCATCTGACCTTTGAAACATATTTTTAGGAATAATACATGAGGATATAAAAGGAAATTATTAGAACAAGGGATAAAATTAAGAACTGAGAGTTGTACTCCAAGTCACTTTAAGAAGATTATTGAAACCCTGTTTTTAAATTTAGGAATCTTGTACAATGAGGATAATCTTTATCCACAGGGGTTTGTGAATGGAATTTGTGAAGTACTTTGAGGGCTTCTCCATGAAAGTCCTATAATCTGGAATTACAAATCTTTATTAAAATGTTTTAGTGTGTTTAAGAAGCAGGTAAAGCAAACATAAAATCTACAAAGTTATGATTTACAACGTTTAGGTAGACTCAATAGTATTCTGAAGGAGCAGTTATAATGCAGTAGTGCACATGGATGTCTGTAAGCCTTCATGAAGTCATAATCAGCCCTAGCACTTTACCACACCGAACTTTCTGCTTTCTTTTTAATATGTACTTACAAATTTAATGTCTAATTAGAAATTTTATTAAAATACTATGCACTTAGCAGTTTACACTGAGTATATTTTCTATTTAAGGTCTCATTTCCATTATTCTTCTACCACAGCTGCATTACATTGCCAGCTTGAGGGAGGTGACTCTTCCCCTCATCAGCACTGGTGTGGCCACACCTGGAGTTCTGTGTCCACTTCTGGGCTCCTCAGTACAAGAGAGACATGGGCACACTGGAAAGAGTTCAAGAAAGGCCCACAAAGATGATTAAAAGTTTAGAACATCTTTGCTCTGAGGAAAAGGCTGACAGAGATGGGAGGAACTGTTCAGCCTGGAGAAGAGGAGGTTTGAGGGGGATCTTATCAATCTACATAAATGCTTGGTACAAAGGAGACACTGCCAGGCTCTTTTCAGTGGTGCCCAGTGACAAGATAAGAAAGAGGAAACACTTTTTTACTGTGAGGATGGCTGAACACTGGTACAGGTTGTTCAGGGAAGTTATGGATTTTCTCATCTTGAAGGTATTAAAAATCTGCCTGGACATGGTGTAAGGGAGGTCCTGCTTGAGCAGGGGGATTAGACCAGATGAATTCCAGAGGGTGCTTCCAACCCCAGCCACTCTGTAGTATCTGATCTGTGATGTTAACACAGATTTTCTGGCACAGACAAGAATTTGTCAACAAGTTTTTGAATAGCTCTAGAGATGGTGTATGAAGTTTTAAACATTTGTTTTTGTTGGATGTGCTCAATAGTGTAGCTAAAAACTCCTTCAAACCAATAAAACCTCAAGCTAAGAACTTGCCTAAACTGAAGATGGGAGAAGGAAGGAAAGAAACTTTGCAAACAATGAATTCCCCTATGTTAATGAGAGAAACACAGGTTTATCAAAGCTCAGCTGAGTATTTTGGTGATCTCCTTCAATAGCCTCTTCTATGGCCATTAAACCAGATTTTAAATGAGCAAGGAATAGAAAACCCTCATCATACTCATTCTAAAATTAGGAACAAGGCTTAAGAACATGTTTCCACATCTAATACACAGCCAGAGAACTTCATTATAGCAATCACAAAACATTTGAAGAGAGACCTTTTTAGGCCAGTGTTAAGCTGATGAAGGGGCAGTGCAGAATTTAGGAAATACTTATTCCTTTTTCCTGCTGCTAAAATTAGAAAATCTTGGCATATTTTCAGGCCATAGACCAATTTGTATCTTTGTTAGGTGTCCAAATGCATGAAGTTGTACTGCTATAAAAGCAGTAAGAGTGAGAGAAGGATCCAGCCTTTAAAGGAGAGATGGATCAAAGATACACTATTGAAATAAGTATCAAAACTTCTTAGAGCAAGTTGAAAAAACAAGAGACAGGTAAAACAATTTTCATTCAAAGGGATTTGAAATTTCAATAAGACAGATGATTCTGTGAGAATAGGTGAAGTGCCCCTAAGAGGAATTTTTGAAGCTGTTTCAAAATACTGATAATTAAATATTTCTTTTACCAAAATTATTCTATTTTTCACTCCTATCCTGGGTCACTTCAATCTGCTTCACAATATTTAATTCCTAAAAAGTGCTGTATTGCATTTTCCCCTTGGCCAATTTCCCCATAAGAGCTACAGCCCTGTTTATTTTTTTCTGTATTAATCAAAAGTGCTTTGTTATAACATCATTATCTCTGCTGAAGTGCAGTTTGGCCCTACTTTCCAGACTTCTCCTCATGTTTGTTTCAGGTTAGAGTTGGTTTTTTTTTTTTTTCTGTTGGAAATATTCAGGTTACTTCTGAACCTGTGGCACAACATGGAAGTCACATGGCTGGTGCATGGCTGGAGACCTGTCCTGGGCAATCTGAGCATTGTGTACTGGACCTTCAAGCCAACAAAGTCATTTTCAAGGCACAGTTTAAATGAATCTAAATTTTTTTTCATCTCATCTTTTCCAACAAAGTCTGAAGCAACTTCTCATGGAGCAGGACTTCCTCCTCTTACTCAATTGTAATTTGGATCATGGGTGGCAGGAAAAATAAATGAAAACAAGATAGGTTTTGGGGTGACTTTTTGCTGTTTCAGTTCCAGTGCATGCACAGTTAGCACAGAAGTATAGTGCTGGTAGATGGAAACAGGATGAAACGGCCTCTTGGTCAGCCCATGCTGGCAAATGAGAGGTCTGTGTTTGCTGAGCTGCAGGACACCATGGGTCTATGGCAATACTCTGCTTTTTTTTGTATTCCTGGTGTTGTGTGTGTCTCAGTCTGCAGCCCCAAATGAATCTACGTAACAGAAAATCTCTTTTGCAGCTTAGGAGCTGTGAGCTTATCCACTCACATGCGCTGCACCTATTCCGTTTGCATGAAAAGTTTTTTGAGGTTACGAGTAGCAGCGCAAGTAGCAGCTACACCCAGGACAACAAGGAAGAGTCTGTGCACTAATCCTGTATTTCCTGTGGTATCTCAACAGGAGGGGGTAATAATCTCCCACAGACCACCCAAATCATCAAACCAATACGAACTGTACTTGCCATACCAAGAACCAGGCATCAAAGCTCAAGTGCTTACATATTCTATTAAGTGTTTTAATATTAGAGCAGAGAGACCAGAAAAACTGCAACCTTTTGGTTCCCTGAAGTCTGTAAAGAAGGCCATGAGGGACAAAACACTGTATTTTTTTCTGTTCTTCTCTACAATATTAAACCACTTAATAGAATATGTAAGCTCTTGAGCTTTGATGCTTGGTTCTTGGCATGCCAGAGGCTTTGTTACATGTTTCTACAGTAATTGAAAGAAATATCCATCTGTAGCAATTTCATTTTTTAGCAAGCTGAACAGATTCTTGGGAGGTAGGAACTGCAAACATATGAAACAGAATAAAATAGTTTCTATCGAGCTCAGTTCTTGTAGTAATGCTTTTGAGGAAACAATCACAGAAGAGTGTTGTGGAGGAGCCCTGGAATCAGAGCTGACATATTTGCAGTCTTGGTTCAAATAATGCTGAATGCAGCCAACCCTGGGGATGCTTACAAACCTACCACACCACATTAGCAGACAGGGCTGGGGTTATGCCACCAGGCTTTGGGTGCAAGGCACCAGCTCCAAATATCCAGCCCAGACTTGTTTCCTGAGTCACAACAACTGTTAACCAAATCTCATCCACCTTATGGTTCATCTTCCCACCTTATCCTTCACTCTGCTAAGGTTTGTTGATATGATTTTGGGACAGTGCTTTGTCTCCCGCCCTGTTTGCTTACATTGTGTCACAATGGGATCCTGATCTTGCTCCAGAAATACAGATGATACTGCATTGCAACTAAACAGCAACAGTCACAGAACAGCTAATCAAAAATCAGTTAAAAAATGGAAAACTGGGATATGCTACAAGCAGAGGTGACCTGGTGTCTTGGAGGAGTAGGATAAAAGTGAAATGGAATCAAGAAAGAACTAAAGAGAAATTTGTAAAGCCAGAACCTTGTAGACATTTGGCAAGGTGCTGAACAGGGAAAATTTCTTTGAATAGTGGAGAATCAAGTTTCCACAGTGAGGTTTGTTATGGCCTTTGAGAGTTCAGAATTTTTACAGCTTCAGCAGATGGACTTCGCCCAGGTAATATGTTATTTTTTTGGAACCTAAGATGTGTGGTTAGCAGCACCCCCACCATCTTTCATTTCTGAAATTGGCACTGTTCTGGGGATTGGCAACCAATTGCCTACAATGCATGCTCATAGCACTGTGACATCCTGATGCAGAAAATCTAACCACTCTGGAGTGCTCCATGAATACTACTTCCAATGTAAAGGCACAAAACTCCCCAGAAGTAAGGTTTATGCACTATCTTACCTTTCTGCCAAAAACCAGCAGGGATTTGTTTGCTACTGTTTGCCCTACACTATTCTCATCTGAAATGTGTAGCTTCAGAGAAGAATTACATTGAGATTTCTTTTTTCCTGCCAGGTATTAGAGTGAGCTCAGTTGTGCACTGAGCTGGGCTCTCCAGGTAGCTGAGGACCTCAGGGCAAAGAGAGGTGCTTTAAGGCCAGTCTGTGAAATACATGAGATTTTAATTTACACTGTGAACATCATAAGCCTTTGACTTTACAGCAGCCTCTAGAGAGCAAAGCCAGAGCATCTTTTCTAGGCAGGGATGATCTCAGCAATGAAATGTCAATTCAGAGCATGTTGTTCTGCACAACTACTCAGACTGTTTTATTTTTTATTGATATAGTGAAAATATAGAATCATAGAACGAGTTGGAATGGCCCTTAAAGATCATTATGTTCCAACCCCTCTGCCAGGGGCACGGACACCTTCCACTAGAACAGACTGCTCAAAGTCCCATTCAAACTGGCCATGAACACTTCCAGAGATGGAACATCCACAACTCCTCCGTGCAACCTGTTCCATGGCCTCAGAGAACCCTCAAGAAAGTGCTGGAACATTCTATGGAGCTGACATCCAGCCTGCAGTGGTCAGTGTCACCAGAGAAATCATTGCAGAGTGGGATGATACCCACAACAACCACAGCTTTATGACAAGGGTGTCTAGACTTTCCCTATAGTCTGCACCCCCACAATGACAAAAGAAACAAATAAAAGAGAAAAACATAACCTTTAATCTGCAAAACCTAGATTTATAACATCCCGTTATTCTGACATACAGAAATCCAGTTGCAGAACAGACTAAGTGCATTTGTAAACCAAACTGCCTTTGCTCACCATCTCCTTTGGGGAACAATCCTTTTTCAAGGCTGTTTCCATCCTCTCCAAAACTAAAGTGCCCTCTCCAGTGACTGTATCCTTCCCTCCCCAAGAAGGTCTGGCTGCTGCCTCTCACTGCCTTCTCAGGAGTCTGTTTGCAGGGCAAGTTCCTGGCTACTTGCTGCAACTATTCTGTCTGCTGCCTTGCCTTGCCCTCTTGCCCCCTCTGGGCACAACCTCTCCAGTTTCACCTGAAGGTCCTTCCTGACCCAGTGCCTCTCCTCACAGGACACAACACAAATGGAAAACAAGCAAATTAATCATTTCACAGGTGGCTTATAGCAAAGTGTCAGAGCTGACTAAAAAAGATTTGAGAATAGCTGTAAGTGTTCTGGCAAAAAGGAAAAAAAAAAAAAAGAATGTAATCTTTGATAAAATGATGGAGGTCAGCAAACTGCAGCTAAAAATGGAGTTAGCAATGAGATAAACACCAGCTGTTTTTTAAATCCTTCTGAAGCAGTGTATGAGGTGAATTTCAGGTGTTTAAGAGGACATGTGCAATGTTCTTGGAAAACACACTGCCACAAAGGAATATTAGAGGAAGAAGGAATATATGGTTGTTGCCGACCAGGATAAATTATTATTAATGTTTGCAATGGATGCCCAAATAGCAGGCACCAGAACAGTGCAATGGTTTGGCCTTAAAAAGCCTCTAGACACCAAACTTTTTCACATAGCAAGATGTAAAAGGTCCAGTTTCTGTGTTTTGCATTAGTAGGGGGGAAGTGAATAGAGAAAGCTGACAGCTGCCAGATGGCACAAATAGCTCCACATTACCAAGTACATTTCTTGTCTAAGTTTATGACAGAAGACTTGCAGTTTTGCAAGAGCTCAGCCTTCAGAAAGTACACCTAAAATTTCTTATTGTATGAATCAGGGTGACTGAACAAGGTTTTCAGCTTCCTCTGGAAGACTCTCTATCTCTGGAGTTTCTGGCCATCAGCTTCAGTCCCTTGCCTCAGTGAATTCTGAATGCCACAGTACAACCCTTCAGCCCCCTCTCACAGCTCCTGCAGTCCTCACAGCATCTCTTCACAAGGTGTTGGAGCTACTCAGGCCTTACCTTGGTGGCTGTTGCTCCACCTATCCTTTACTGATGTGTGTGAATTCCTGAAACCACTTAGGGCACACCTGGAAAGAAAAATGTTGAGCTGCAGATCCTGTAAAATGGATAGAGTCACAGGAAAAGACATAGGATGTTGTTTTTTAATCTTGCTATAAGTTAATGGGATTTCTAACTTCATACAGATTACAGAGAAAAGTAGGAATATTTAAACTGGGACCTTTACAAGGTACACTGAGCTTTTCTCAAGTAAAGGATGAGAGAGTCAAGGCTGAAGACTTCTGTGACCATCTATGAGTGAAGATCCACAAATATAACAGGAGAATGTTGTTTATCTGCTTACATCTTCCTTTCTGAGTGTTTCTGCATGTAATTATGCTCACCTGATGAGCTGCAGGACAAAATTTTATTGCTTTAATTTTTAAATATTTTTTTTCCTATAGAACAGGACAAAAGTAAAAGACCCTACATGCTGGTTAGTAGTAAGATGGAATAAGATGGAACCAGAAAATTTCCCTTCATATAAAAAATCAATATCTGTACTCTTTAGATAAATTTTGTGCAGTCTGGATATTTGTGCAAGACCCCCTTTATGCTCTGGCTAAATTTGTCCTGCTTGTTTTCCAGGTACGCACAAACATGAAAAGAGGCTCAACTCTGAGTTGGTTTTGAAGTTTCAACAACACAAACAGGGAAATCTGTTCTGTGTCATCAGTATTAGGCACTGAATTTGTGTGTCTGCAGTAATTGCCAAGAGAATTCTCACCCCAGCTTTGTTGTGTTTCTGATGTTCTCTAAATGTCAGTGAAATCAGATAACCGCCCCTTCGTTAAATAATGTCTGTCCTCTCCCTCTGTCCAGGGGACGAACATATTGCCAGGGACTTTTAAATAGAATGAAAGATGAGGAGTGCTGAAACAGCCACATGTACTTCAAATTCTTCTTATAAGAGTGGTTATCATTAGCACAGATTATTTTTGTTCATTGCATATGTATTTTTTCTAAATAAAATTCCCAGTACGATTGCCCCTTTCTCAAAAAACGCATTGAACCCCAAAGTTATAGCAAAAGAAAATTTTTATCTCTTTAGAAGGCAAAGTAAATCATTCTGTGGGAATGCAGCCAACCTGAGACTTACTGCAAATGAAAAAAAATTACACAACTATCACTTTATTTGGATCAATGACACCTGTTTTTAGGTAGATTCAGTGTAACTGTTATGTGTTGCAGATGTACACACAGATGATGCTATTATTTATAGAAGGGTTCACAGCCCACTAGAAACCATCTTGTAAAAAAGTCGACTTTAAAACCTCTGAAGATGCTTTTAGGGAGCTTCCAGATGCTTGGATAGTGAGCCAAATCTCTGGTCCACAAGAACAGAATGGAGATCTAAAAAAAATCAGGCTGTGTTTTTAATTTTCTCCTGCAATATCTCTTGCACTTGGCTCCAAAAGAAAACATAATAATTCAAGAGAACCAAAATCTGTCTGAGATCAAAGGAAAGTTACAGTTCAGTTCATGGATGTCCAAACTGGCATCCTGTGTCTACAGGTGGTAAATGCAACTGGCATTTCTCATAATCTTTTCTATAAATAACACCAGCATAAAGGTTTGCAAGACAGGCTCTAAAGAGAATGAGGGTAGTTGATATTCTACTCTCATCTGAATGAATACAGTATCATTACTGACCTTCCTTTCTTGTTAGCATTGTTAAAAACTTTACCTATTAGTAAAAGAAATTTATTTTTTGGTGTAACTTTATAGACTTATTCTAGAGGAAAGAAAACACTATCTGGGCTTGATCCTATAGAAGGAACTGAAATTAATGAGTAGACAAAAGATGGGGGCAGAAATTACTTCAGAATGTGTAATTTTCATGTGCATATCCAGACATGCAGAAGTATTTCTACTGTATTTTCATCCATGTACTATTCAGTGCCATGACATGTTTTCATACAGATGCTGTATGTGAGATCACCTCCTCTTTTGTTCCTTCAAAGACCTTCTACAGAGTTGTTAAGCAATGGAGATTGCTTTTTCTTCAGGAGTGTTCTGTTCTGTCAACATTTGCTGCTTCCACAGTGAGAAGTACACTTTACTCCCAGCTTGCACAATTTAAGTCTTATCACGTAGGTAAAGGCAGTCTACTGGCAGTCAAAACAGACATGTCTTACTTTGCATTTTTCATGATACCAGTACCTGTGAACAGAACTTCACAGATTTTCAGATTTAACTACTACTGGCTTAGTTTACTTCAGATGATAAATTGTGGGAAAAGAGAAAAGGATAACAGAATGTGAACATGAGAAAGAACTGAGTAAATTCACTGGCCTTTCGCTGGTTGTCCCTTAGGTTCAGTCGGGCAGCTCCAAGAAGGAGGTTTTCAAGGAAGTCAAATGACTCTGGAGCACTCAGTCAGCCAGTCTGGGTAACCCCCATTACCTGGAGGAGTGGAGCAACGCTGGTGCTGACTGCACAGGTTGTGGCAGCAGAAATAGCACAGCTCCATCAAAGCACTGCTGTCTTGACCTAAAAACCCAGCTTGGGAATGAGTTCACAGCCACAGGGGCAGTGCTGAGCTGACATAGCTACCCTGCTCTCCCTGTTCACACTCTCCTGAGCATTCAGCTTAACACTCAGCCCACACTAAAGAGTGTATGATTTTATTTTATTTT